>CM076569.1:5963608-6124713 GCA_034641835.2 Pinus albicaulis | reverse complement strand
AACACTGAGAAAATGAACGGAGCTACTAATTTCTGTCATGTTTACAATGGATCCTGCAAGCCTTCATCACAATATTTATTTGCAATTAGAAACCTACACTATAGCGTGAACGATTGTTGCTAGACCTGCCTCAAGGTAGGGATCCCCTCTCGTCCGCAGAGGGGATTTACCTTCACAACACTCAATTTTCCAAAAAAAATTGAGATATGGGCATTATGGTTCCCTTTATCATGCTTTCATATATGCTTATACACTTGGATACTTTCCATTTAAGTAAGACACTAGATCCAGGGATATGGACATCCAATGCTCGCTTCACTTGTAATCCTTTTACCAACTAGATCAATTTCAACCTAGATAACCTATATGCACCATATACATCTTAGGTCTAGATATTGTGTCAAGTCCATATGTTTTACTTTAATCCGGATGGATCCCCAATCTAGTCCCTCATTAAGTCTAGACCAACACTTTAATTTAGATTGTCTTTATTTTAGACACCCTTCCACTTGCATAACATTTGATCTGAGATGTGGCTCTTTCTTTTCTTCGCACTTAATTATACCTTTAGATACTCCATGAGTCGAGTAACACTTGAAAGCTTATTGTGGGGTCCACACCTCTTCAAATTTTGAGCTCACCCTTTCATCCATAATCCAATTAAATTTTTTGCATACACTTTGGGTTAACTTGGATAAGTTATGAACCCAATAGCTCCTAAAGCCTAGTCTGATAGAATCCCTCAATAGAAATTATTCACATATCCATCAACTTATGGGTCCAAGTGTTAAAAATAGATCCAATCAAGGTCTAACCTTAACTTGTATGCTCGATCTCGTATAACTATAACACCTGATTTGGAACTATGCACAATAGAATTTTGAGTTGAATCTAAAACTCATTACAATGTTTGAGTGTCTCTATGAAGGGATAAAACACGTTCTATTCTATATTCAATCAATCATAAACACATATAAATAACAAATAATGTACCATATCCATATATATATGGCACCTTCTTTGTTATTTTTATGTGTTTGTGATATATTTAATATATAATAATGATTCAACCAAAAAAGGGGAGCTTACAGTACAATGTGATATACATTTTCTTCCTCCTTTACACTTACTTCCACTCAAAACTCATAAATCTTTCTTTTCTAATTTTGAACCAATTCAATTACACTAAAAAAACTACTACATAGAAATTCTCATTCCTAATTCAACAAACTCAATTTGTTTCCTAGATTATCTAACAAATCCCTAGATTGCCTAACCCTAATCCTTAACATAGCTATCAAATGAAACTCATCCTATATTATTTAACCATATATATTCTTCTAGATTATATCTAGGAAAATATTAGAAAATTAAATAAATTAATAAACTAAATTCCTTTGGTAAATGGGTTTTTGACCCTAGGAGGTCAAAGACGAACTTTGCCACTAGATTCTCCTACATGAGACTCTCGGGGAAGAAAAGAATTGTTCATAATATTATCAATGATAGTGTTGTATTTGGAAATTTCTATTTTTATCATCCAAGTATTATATTTTGTTTGTTAGTTCTTCCATTTGTCCAAATACTTGAAATATTCTTTACCTCTGGTTCTCATGACTATTTTTTGATCCAATATTGCCCCAATCTCTTTCTAATTTTTCTTAGGTAGTTGTTTCTTCCATACACTTGTATGATCTTCATCACTTAAAATCTCATCTATTGTAACGTTATTTGTCTCCTTGAAGGGATACAAATCTACAACATTGCAAATTGGAGAAATCCCAATATCATTTTGGAGTTAGAAGTCATAAGCATTAGAAGAAAATTCCTTAAAATATTACATTGACCAATTTTCTTGACTTTTAGTTTATTGTATATCCATATAAGAAACCTAATAGCTCACATATGATGCATGTATTGTTCAATCTGGGTACTCAAGAAAATCCCAAATTCATCGATTTGGGAACATACTACACACAATGCTAAAAGGCCAAGCCTTCATCAAACTATCTAACAAATACAAAGATATATTTTCATGGACTTATGAGCACCTCAACACTTATAATATCTAAATCATCCAACATGTCATATGCCTCAAGGAAGGTGCATGGCCTTTTCAACAAGAATTGCAAAAAATTCACCCAACACTATATAATTTAATAAAAATAAATTGAAGAAGCTTCCAAATGCTAATACTACATTAAGGGTGTGTCATTCGATGTTGGTATCAAATTTTAGCACCTATGAGAAAGAAATAGATGAGATAAAACTGTGTATATTTCCAAAATTTAAACTAAGCATCTGATAAAGACAATTATCATGTTCCTCCATTGTAGTAGATCCTTGAAATCATCCCTAGCTCTAGATTGTTTTCTTTATTTTAATTTATTTATTAGACAAGTTTTATAGCTACAATTATTTTTTAGTAGTAGGTGAAGACCACTTTCCACATGAGGTGGAGAACTTTTCCCTGTTGTCGAATGCCACTCAAATTGATAAATTCAAACACAACATTCCAACATGCCATGGACATGGTATTTAAAGAGTTGATTAGTAAAAATTTATTGATAAATAAATGAAATACATAACATTAGCAATTTTTAAAAATCAAAGATAATTTCATTATAATATGTTCATGTGGAACATAAAAGGAGAAGTAAGAAGAATTCTAAGGTTTCAAATTAATCACAAGGATTGATGTTCTTTGTTGCACAAAATGTGAATTCATCTAGACATGAAAGAATAATAAAAAAATAACCAATATACAAAAATAGTGATAGAAAATTAAATGAAGGCTTTCCTTATAGGGGATTAAGTATATTCATTTTCACACCTAAATATTTATAATACACAAATAATTATCAATAAATTTGAGCAAGGAACTTCACATTTAATTTCAACAAGGAACATAATTATAATCCTCCAACCTACCTCCCCCTAGATGGGGTGACTAAGACACGTAGGGTAGTAGTGGTTAAGCCATAAACAATTGGCCACAGTCCCACTGCTAGTGATATCAATGTTCATGAAGGTGTAAGGGGGAAATATTTTAACAATAAGGAGACTTAGAGCTATCCATCATTTTGCAATAGAAAAGAATGTTCTATTTAATTTTATGAAGCATGTTCCCATGAAAGGAACCCCATCATCCATTTCTATATAATCACAACATACTTGCAAAGGAGGTATTATGTTATTAGGCAAAGAAGAGAGCTCGAGGTGAGAGTGTTGGTGATATTGTTAGATTCTTTGATTTCAATGTGTTAATTAAAGGAAATCATAGGTATAACAAAGATAAATTACTTTATGTAGCCTTTGAAGAGAATATGGTGAAAATGGTAGGAAAAGGAGTAGACCATGTAATTTCCATAAATGAAAGAATTTTTTCCATTCTCAAAGGCCATTGGTTTTCTCTCCTTCCGTAAAGAGAAAAAGAGTGGAGGTGGTTTCCATTTAAAGAATCTAATAGAGGTGACATTCAAACATTAGTAAGATCCATGTAAAGCTCATTGAAAATCAAAATATGAAGGATAGACCTAACTCTAGACTTGATAGTAGATGAGGAGGTGGGAAAATTAATTCCAATATTATAATACTCAAGAGGAAAGGACTAAAAATATGCGAAGATAATGGATATATATCGTCATGTCAAGAAGATGGTGGCCTTCAAAATTGGAAGGTATAAGGTTAACCCTATTATGGAGAAGTTGATTCATATGGAGATAAAATATGATGCATTCATCATTGCTTCTCATTTATAATGAAGAGGAGAATGAGAGGAAGATTATTTTTAGAAATGGAGGAGGTTGGATGCTCTTGGCGAAGGAAAGGAAGCTTGAACTCCTTCAATCCCCATTCCTATAGACACTACTGTCTAAGGATGACCATCAATATTATTTCTCTAGTTTTGTATATGATTAATATGGTATTAATTTTATATTATTTAGCTTAGATGACAGTTAGTTCCACTAACACTTATGTTGTTCATTACATATTTACTAAAATTATATGTGTTGCAAACTTCAGAGGGAAAGAATCCATTTTTTGTTATGCATATTTTCAATATTTAAATAAGACTAATTATGTTTTTATAATCACATAGTAATAGGTTGTTATGATCCACGTGCCTTAAAAATGACAAGAAAATAAAAATTATAGCCCTTTTTTAGGGGAAACCCTCCTTTTACAATGAATATAATGTATAAGACAATATTTGATGATTCTAAACTAGGTCTTCTTAGTATATATATAAGAGACAAGGGATACAATTATAATAGAATGGGACCATGAGGGGTTCTTGCCTACATGACAATATAGAAATAGAAATGTAATCACTCAATATATATGGCTTAATAAGGAGTTTAGGGTTAACATGGGGCTTATATATAGCTTAACATGGTCCCCCATTTCTAGAAGTGTTGTGCTCGGAACTTGACTATCTGTGGGTGTTTCTGCATGAAAAACTCAACTTCCCATGTTGCTTCTTACACTGGTAGGTTCTTCCATTTTATGAGGTACTGAGTAATTGCCTAATTTATCAAATGCTTAGTCCTCGTTTCCAAAATTATTTCCATTCCATATTATTTTCCCTTCTTCATTAATATTTGGTAGAATATTTTAGACTATAATATTTTCACCAATTACCTTCTTTAAGTAAGAACCATGGAAGACTCGATGTACATAGAAATAAGGATGAAACTATGATATTTATTCCATATTTCAAATCCTATGGAACACCTTATAAGGGCCATAATACCCTAGAGCTAATTTATTGTCCTTTAACCACTTGAGGGACATCTGTTTATATGGTTGTAGTCTCAGAAATACCCAATACCCAACTTCAAATTCCTTTTCACTGTGATGTTGATATGATTGTTGTTAAACAACTTGTTCTTCAATAGTTTTAGAGCCTATTGTTGGTTTTGTATGTGGTCCTCTATTGCTTGAGCCTTTATAGTCCCATTCAATGGTGATGTGATGGATAGGGGGTGATGTCCATAAAGTGCCATAAATGGTGATATTTTTTATGACGTATGGAAGGATGTCTCATACCACCACATTTCCAAAGGTAGTCATTTGACCCATTATGTATGTTTATCAGATGCAAATAAACATATGTAACCTTCTAAACATTTATTCACAATCTTAATTTCCCCATCAGATTGATGATGTAAGATGCGTTATGAGCAAATTCAATACCCAAAGAAGAAAATAGTTCAGTCCAAAATTTTGAAGGAAGATTGGATCTCTATCTTGTAATAATATTTGGTATTCCATGTAAATTTTGGACTATTTCCAAGAATTCTTTAACCGCAGTACTTTCTTTAAAAGGATGAGAAATAGAGAAGAAGTGGGCATACTTTTTCATCTGATCTACCACTACCATAATGACACTATTTCCTTCATATTTGGGTAAACCAGTAATAAAATATATTAAAATTTCTTCCCAATGTCGGCTTGGTATGGTTAATGGTTGAAGGAGCCCTCGGGGCTTGATAGTATATCCTTTATTTTGTTGGCATACCAAACATTTCGCCACAAAATTTGCACATATGGTTTAATATCTTTCAAAAAATATATTTCTTGATCCTATGGTATGTTTTCAAGAACCCTAAATGTCCCCCTATAGGAGAAGTGTGTAATTCCAAAAGGGCTTTATGTTTGAGTTGAGAATCCTTACATAAGTATAAGTGATCTTGATACCATAACAAATAATTTTCCATGTAATTTTTTCTACTTCATCAAGGTCCTCCTATACCTATTGAATGATCTTGCATATCTTCTCATATTACTACCATTCTATCCACATTTCTTCTACCAAGTAACATTTTTGAATGCAAATAGCACATAGTAAACCATTTGTGTCCTCCTCTTTCCCTAAGAGTGCATCTACCACATTTTGTTTTCCACTTTTTGTAGATAATTTCAAAGTCCTAACTCAACATTTTGTGACCAATTTTTGTTTCTCTTCTAAATATATTCTTTTCTCCAAGAATTACTTCAGACTATCATGATTTGTTTTGACTTTGATGTGTCTTCCTATTAGGTATAAATGCAGTTTGTTAAGTGCATATAGTATGGGAAACAATGTTTTTCCATAGATGGGTCTGAGTAAGTTCTTTTCTTTAAGTTAGTGACTTTCAATGGCAAGAGGCATTAATTTTTGCATCAAAATTGTACGAATTACATGGTCTGACCCAAAACACTCCACAATGAATATTTTTTTGAAGTCAGGTGTCGTCAATGTGAGAATTGTACACATAGCCTGTTTAAGTTCTTCAAAAGCTTTGGTTGCTTCTTTAGTCCAAGAAAATGCTTCTTTCTTCAATATTTTTTTGTAGATATAGTTATATGTTAAAATAAAAATAATGTATTGGCCCATGGTATTCACTCATGGTATTGACCCATGGTATTCATGTGGAATATATACTATTTAAAGGAGATAATACTTTTTGTAGGGGAAAATACCATCCTAGATCCATCTTAACTATGGATCTACCAAATACTAAGAGGGATCAAATATCTTGAGATGCAAAAAAACTAAACCTAAAATAATATTAAATATTAAAAATATCTAATAATAATAAATATAAATAAAATAAATATAAATAAAAGAAATAAACAAAAAATTAAGAAAATCAAATTAAAAAGTATTAGATCCAGAACATTCATGAGACATCTAAAACCCAATATATTTGATACCAAATAAATCTTAATACAACAAAAATACATATTACAATTACTCAACATGCTATATACGAAAATTAAATCTAGTAGAAGGGAATAACAACAATTCCAAAATATTTTATACCAAATAAAACTTAATCCAAGAGAATTACATCTTATAATTACTTAACATGTTATATACGAAAATTAAACTTGTTAGAAAGGATAACAATAATCCCAATATATCTCCTACCAAATAAATCTTAGTGCCATAAAACTACATCTTACTATTATTCAACTTGCTATATGTGAAAATTAAACTTGATAGAAAGGATAAAAAAAACATTTTCAACCATATGGAGGAGGGATAGTTCTTTATCTTCAAGAACATTTCTCTTTCAAACTTCATATTGGTGTGGGAAAAGATCAAAAAATTATCCGAAGTTGTTAGCTCTAAAGTACCTCCTACTATTTGCTATTGAAAAATAATGTCAATAATGTCAATCCCTACAGATTTTTAGAGACTTCATGGTTATCATTAATTGGTTCAATGAGATTCAGAAATGTCACAGTCACACATTATTTCTTATATTAGAAGAGATTCTACACAAAAAAGACTTGTTTTTGTTTATGTTCCTTGTTGCCACATCTATATTAAGCGGGCATTTTATCTAAAGAAAGTGTTTCTCAAGATATGTGAATTTTGAAGACACACAAGAGTATTTTCATAGACCATTCATTGATGGTTTACAGTAGGCTCAATAAACTAGAGACGTGATATTTTTTCTTTTATTTTTTTTGCTCATGATCGAGGATGGTTTATAAATTTGAATAAGAACCTTTAAATTTCTATTTATGTATATAGTTCAAAGACTTAGCATGTTTTATCCTAAACGTGTTTCCACCTGATTGTTCTAGTTCTAGTTAGGTTTACAGTCATGTTTTTCAGAATGTAGAGAGATGCATCAACAAAATGTAATGTTTTCGTTATCTAATGAAAAATTGTGAATTTTTTCTTAAAATAAACAATCTTTCATAACCATAAAATTATATATATATATATATATATATATATGATTTCCTATTATATTAATGGTTTTTAATCTAAAATACTAATAGTTAAAAATGATTAAAAAAATGTCAAACTCTCTTATAAATGTATCCATTATACTAAAAAATAAGTTACTATTAAGACAATGTGGAAATATTCTACCTACGAAGTATTGATTAATTGGTTTCTGTGGGTTTTAATCTCCATCAACTTACCACTCATGAGTTTAAAATTGGCCACCCACGCATTGATCTTGGCACAATCTTGGGAAACATATTAGTTAAATTGTCCACGTAAGCATCCAAGCTCACATAATCATGAAAAAAAAAAATGTGGGCAAATCATTCTTCCAACCACCATTGAGACAAAATCTCAACTTAAATTAAGCTCAATTTATAAAAAAGAAACAAAAAACACAAACCTTTATAAAAAAATCTTCCAAATGGAAAAATAAAAATGATTGCATAGAGAGTGCTCTACAACCTAATAGAAGGTAGATGTTGTCACGTAATGATACATTTAAAAATAATAAAATAATACTTACATAAATAAAATAAAAAATGGCAATAAAAAAAACAAAACAAAACAAAAAATCAATATCTGCCTTAAATAAAATACTTAATATAGAGTAAAGAGATGAGATGTAAAAATAATAATATTCATATTATATTATGTGTAGTTTATTCATCCACTACTTAATATGGAATTAACATATGGAAATCAAAAATAATATTATTAATATTGTGTGATGTGTAATTCATTTTATTTTTCATTGACATGTAATATTTAAAGCCAAAATATATTAGCAACAAAAAATTATTGTTATTTGTTAGTAAAATATTTTAATTTCCATATTAAAAAACATAATTTCATATCAATCCATTCTATTAAGTAATACCTCTAACCCTAACCCCTTATGACTTGATGAGGATTGTGTTTTGGCTAGTAAATTCCAAAGACATTACCAAGAACCTTTTTGGCACTAAGCTAATTAAGCTTTGCAGTTCCCAAGACCTAATTATTTATAATGGGATCAATAACTGGCCTTCTTCTAGCCATATTACTTGTATTCATGGGTGTGGTAGTAGGGTTGTGGACTATGTGATATCTGATACATAGGTTCTCTACTGTAATGTTAGTTTTTACCTCTTAAACGACCATGAGCCTGACTCTAACCATAGACCTCTCTCCTTAACCATTAACCTTGATATGTACACCAACCACACGCATAAGAATGATGAGAGTCCAAGACACGTGTTTTGAAAGTAGTAAAACGGATCTCTTCTTAAAAAATTTAATGAGGAATCTTGGTTCCTTCACATATAATGACAACATTGATCACATATACCACAAGTTTACTATTATCCTCTCCACTACCATTAAAAACTTCTCTAAGGAGGTATTATATAAGAACAATTGGACTTCCAACCCGTGGTATGACAATGATTGTAAATCTACCAGGAAAGCAATTAGATATGCTCCCAATGAAACTATTAAGGATGAAAAAATCAAGGTATACAAAGCTCTTATCAAAAGGAAAAAAAGGAGTATCTAAACAAGAGGCAAGATCATCTCCTTAACCTCTCTAAAGTTGAGCCTAAAAAGTTTTGGAGGAACATTCTTGTACATAAATCGAAAGAAAATAATATGATCCCCTTAAAGGAATTGGATGTCTATCTTAGGAATCTTTATGACTCGTCGGACACCATGAGCTACATCAAAATCACTTCTATAGAGGGAGATACTTTTTCTTTGGAAGATGTGGAATCCAGGATTAAGAATCTTCCTAATGGGAAAGTTAGGGATATTGAAGGGTACCAAGCTTAAATTATCAAAATTGGAAGGTTCATCCTCACCCTACACTTGCACACTCTCCTCAACATGGTAGTTAAACAAGGCTCACCTAAGTTGTGGACGCACCTATATTTAAAAAGTGGGGATAAAAATGCCTTATCGTGCCTATATTTAAAAGTGGAGATAAAAACGTTCCCTCTAAATATAGGACTATCATGATTAGCCACATTTTAGAGAATTTGTATGGGCTCATTTCAGAAAATAAGATTAGCACTTGGCTTGAAACCCATGATAAAAGAGCCACTAGGAAAGCTGGTTTTAGAAGGCATCACTCAGCGATCGACCACCTTGTCACTCTTAGGACCATTGGCGAGGATTTTCGTAACAGTAAGGTTGATCTCTTATGCCGTTTTTTTGAATTTAGAAAATCTTTCGATACCATTCCTTGAGAGAAGTTATGGCAAAGGCTCAATGAGATAATGGTTCCTCCCAAGTTAAGGTTCATTGTTATTAGAACATAATATAATGTTATTTCTAAGCTGAAGACCACCAAGGGTTATTTTACTGGTATTAAATGCAACATTGGTGTTAAATAAGGGCGTCCCCTATCCCCTACCCTTTTTGGCATTTACATTGACAAGCTCAAGGAATGCTTAGAAGTTGTTGGTTGTGAATGATCCGAATGGATCTTCGCACATGAAAGAGATTTGCTCCAGGTTGATTTGAAGTTGGTAACAAAGTGTTTAAGTGGGTGAAATTATGCTCATGAATTTAATTATACATTTTATGAGCCCTTATTAAACCCGTGCATTATTGATATAAATGATTAATATTTGTGAGAGAAATTTTGTCTCACATATTATTCATTTAATGTAATTAGGGAAATTGGTTTTTATTTGAGAAACCACTTCACACCAATTCTCTATTTTTCTCAATTTTAGGTTGAGAGAATCAAGGGCATGGTTGAAGAGTCTTGAGGTGGTTTTGAGACTTTTCCCATTTATGATCCTTAGATTGTTGGAGATCCTACATTCAAGGATCTTGTTTTTCCTTCCTTGTAATTAGGCCCTATAATTGTGGGTCTTATAATTAATGATCTTTGTTGGAGAGTGGGTGAGGGAAAAATATATATATTACTTATGTTAGCCATGAGAAGGAGAGAAGAAATGAGAGAATACTTAGCCATTGAGAGCCATAGTTCTTGACTAATGCTCGGCCATAGAGCTTGAATGTAAGAAAGCTTAATTTGCAGAACGAATATAGAAGATTTGAATTCCAATTGAAGCACATCCAGAGATGTAGCCCCAAAGAGATGGAGGGGTGAACTCCGTTACCAATTGCTTATCTCTCTCTTACTTACATGTTTATGCTCCTTGACATGTTAAGTTCGTTTATTTTTCTTTATTTGTTTATGCACTATAATCGATGGACTAACATGCTCATTTAAACGTGTATAAGCCATAGTCAATTAAAATATCTTCATACCATACATGATGTTTAGAGTAGTACTCGACCCATGATCGAATCAAGTGGTATCAGAGTAGGCAACTGCTTTGCAGGATGGGTAGAGGAGCGAAGCACACTGAAAGAATGGAAGATTTGTAAGAGATAAATGACAACATTCAACTCGACAATGCAGAATTGTGAAGACTATTGCAGGTAGTTGAAAAGGACAAGTAGGAGCTTCAAGAGATGCTATGAGCCAAAGAGGAGTTATTTTCTAAGTTGCAGAAGGTTGAGATGACGTAGGTTGCATATCAAACTGAGGTATATAATGTTACTTCATTTTTTGTTCTCTCTCAATATGAAACTAATGTTGGTATGAAGATCCTCATGAAGATGGGGTATAGAGGAGGTGGACTTGGCATAAATGTCTAAGGATTCACCCAACCATTAGAGGTTGTACCAAGACAACCATTTTTCGGCTTGGGTTATGGACAGGAAGAGAAAGGAAGACGCTCGAAGGTAGTTGAAGCGAAAGACATCTCTTCATCACCCAATTCGGAGAAGGGATTCAAGCCACCTTGTCCCCATCAATTCAAGGACAAGTCAGGAAGGTATAACATTCATTCAAATTCTTCTTTTACATATAAGATAAATGATTTTTTCCATAGATATTCTAACCGTGATGTAGATCACCCAAAGAAAGTGTGGTTTAAGAAGACAGATGTGTCCACGAGAAGTGATACCAAGAAGAATGAGAACCTTCTGAATCCTCCTATCATGAAGACATAGTTGAAGGGGAAATGACATAATTTCTGCAGTTTCTACAGGATCAGTGGCCATTTAGAGAAGAATTGCTGGAATTTTCACCCTGGAATTCACCACAAATCAAGAAGCTAGCTTGTAAAAGAGCTCGTGAATAAGGAGGCTCCATCCACCATTCGAACAACACACTTACAAGATTAAATTGCTTGTTGTCGGCTTGGTAAGCAGTTAATGTTGTTTCTATAAGTTATATTTCTTCTCTTTTGCAAAAATTCGAGTTTTATGGGGGCAGGTATCCCTCTTTTGATGGAAAATGCTCAAAAAAAATTTGACTCAGATTCAAAAAATAACAGCACCATTGCGAAGAGCTCGAAAAGAGGAATCCACAGTGCTTCAATCGCATTAAACAGCCTACGGATGGAAAAGTCATTGCAACATTAAGGATCACTGCACCTTGTTGCGCATGCAGTTCCTAGTGTTAATGGTGGTGTATTGGCTTCTTGTGAAAAATAAGTGAGGTCGTTAATGGTTTGATTAGCAGAGATCCTATTTCAACGGCAATGGCTATTGTAAAGCGCAAAAACATCTATGCTAGATAGGTGGAAGCAAGTTAGTTTTGTTTGTGACCTGGAGTCGGGTTGCAGATTGAACAGTAGCTGGAGCTTGTAGGAAGGTTGAATGTCTCGTGTTTTTGTGATATCGCTCGATTCCCAATCCTACCTGCCTATATTTTTGACCAGTTCCAAATCTTGAAATGTGCAGGTAAGGGAAATTAATGACCCCTGCTTCCATGAGCATGAATTTGAGGACTGTCATATCTGATGTTGCTGCTATAATAGGAAGAGGAAATTACCATTCCAACATCTAGGATGATGATTTCATATATTCACTTTAAGCACCTTATAGGGAACCTTCTCATCAAGAACATGCTGAGAGACTAGAGAAAATTTTATTGTGCTTTCAACGCTAGAATGGTCCATATGGCGAAAATTTCTTATGGGGATAAAGTGGAGCCGACTGGAAGCCAAATGATGCAAACAACAGATGGAATGGTGAGAACCATTTCTTCAACTATGAAACTCATAATTCGAACCAATTTGAAAATTGTGGTGCATTGAAGATGACAATGAAAATTTAACTGCTGCATAATATGTATACAGTGGAGGATCTGCTGAGTCATTCCGCTAAATTTATGGGAACAGGAATCGTCCTCAACCTCCATGTGTTGCTCGACTACTTCGACGGTGAAAAACTCCAACAAATCTAGAGGTAGAAGCTGTTATGGATGTCCAGGGATCTCGTTCCGAATGGTATGTTTTGGAGACCACATTCCTTAAGTAGACAATGGAACCGTAGGCACAAAATTATGATTCTTAGTAGCTGAAATGAAGCATCAATTATTGAAATTACTTACAGAATTTTAGGATCTAATAGAGCTTGCAAAGACACATGGAAACAAGGTGAAGATTTTGTGGCAGATTTGGTGGCACCATTCCATGATTTTATCACTAGAATGTCGATTTTGTGGCACCAAATCTCGGCATGCTTAGTTTAGCTTGTGCATTTCTTGCTAAAACAAGAGGAGCTTTGAGCCAGTCTATGCATACATGTGTGTTTTGGATCAAATCCAATATGCCAAATTGGACATCAGGGCATGCCTCCTCTCTTTTCATTCCAAGTCGACACTGCCTTCTGAGATCCAGGGTTCGAGTTCTCGTGGCTCCTTGCTCCCCGCCACTCCCACGGAAAGCCACACAAATGCCACCTGGTATTTTCTCGACACTACGGTGATAAAACTGAAGGCGGAAGACTAGTGCAAACCTCAATCATGGTGACGCATAATAGATCGATGATGAAATCACTTATGGGGTTAAACGAATCGCTCAACAGGGTTCTAAGAACATGCTCGACTGAGACTTTGGAATTCTCCCAGAAATTGAAAATCGATATTAAGGGATGACCATTCATATCTTCAGAATCCATCTCTACTTCTGGCATATCGATGCAACGAATGTCCAAACCCGATGAAGCCAGAGATTGTGTATATGTAGTATGAGCAGAAGTGACCATGAATTTCACGGTCATGAAAGTTATGGAGAAGCCATTGTGGGATGCCAACAGCTTAGCCAACTCACATAAGGGGATGAAGTGACCCATTCCAGCAACATATGGAAACATCACTAGGTGAGGCTTTCTAATCTCCATTTTCCCAAGAGATGACTTGACTGCTCGCCTCCTCCCAATTTGCTACATCGTCATCAGCAACAGAAGCACACGGGTTACGGCTTTTCAAGGTATCCTTCTCTGACGCGATGTTCAATATGTTGACTATAGTGGTTTGAACGGGGATTATGGCTATGCCTACTACTATGAAGGTCTTGGGATTGATCCTCGGTAGTATCCTCATTATCTTCGTTTGCATGTTTACGCATGCCTCAATTGACATTCTCTTAAGGTTTAGAAAATCTGGGGCAATGACTTCCTATGGCAGCCTCATGGGAGATGCCTTTGGAAAAATTAGGAAGATGTTGTTGCAGATCTATGTTATTATTAACAATTTGGGCATTCTTATTATCTATATGATTATCATAGGTGATGTGATATCTAAAACATCATCAAATGGCATGCATCATGCTGGTATACTTGAAGAATGGTTGGGATTTCGTTGGTGGAATGGACGTGTTCCGATCCTAGTTCTCACCATAGTCCTTATTTTGGCTCCGTTGGTGCCTTTCATGAGAGTGGATTCTTTGAAAACCACTTCTACATTTTGTACTTGAAAGCAAGAATTTTCACTCAGAAATCATCTTATGATTTTGATATTAAACGCATAGGTGTGCATTGGATTCGACTGTATTTATTTGCATTTCCTTACAGTAAATTAAACCTCAGAGATGTGGTTTTCTTAGTGAAAATAAATCGATTTGTTCTACTTAATAGCCCTATGCCTAGAAATTGAAGTGGGAACTTTTATAATGGGGGATTTAACTTATTTTCACCTTCCAAGTGCACATGTTATGTGGCACATAATATGTCAAAGGGTGGAATTTTTATTTTTCCACCATTATTGCTCTTTGTTATGTACACATTATGTAAAGTGTGGGGGGGTGGGTGTGTTCTAAAAATTTGTACTTTTCCCTTTGTGCACATATTTGGAATATTAAATTTCTTGTAATTGCCATGTAAAAGGGCCATAGTTGCCATCATATTTTGGGCATCCAAAATTTGGCATGTAAATTATTGAATTCCATGTAAAAGGCCATAGTTTCCATTATGAAATTCATGATGTAAAAGATGCTTATGAAGCATTGTAAAAGGCTTGTTTTAGCCACTCTTATGTGAGGGAGAGTGAGAAGCGTATTTTTACGCATTAATAATTGTTGGCTTTTTTGTAATAAAGTTGAATGAGTCAATTTTCCTAAGCCATTTTGGCATGTAAACTTGACCAATGAACTCTTGGCAAGTGTTTCAAAAGATGTAAACATCTATGAACAACTACAGGTTGCAGTTTTAGGCAGATGTGGGCTTTTTCATTCCAATTCTGAAGACCGAGGTGAAGGAATCTTCAAGGGATGTGCCTTTTCATACATTTGCATTGAAGCTTTAAGCAGATGTTGGCTTTGCATCCTGATTCCAATGTACGTTAGGTGAAGGAGTCTTGAAGGGATGTGTCTTTTTCAAGCATTTGTGTTGCAACAGTTGCAGGTGTTGGCTTGCATCATGATTCCAAAGTACGTTGGGTGGAGTCTTCAAGGGATGTTCCCTTTCAGACATCCACATTGGAGAAGTTTCAGGTGTTGGCATTGCTTTCTGATTCCGAAGTACGTCAGGTGAAGGAGTCATGTGGGAATGTGCCTTTCAGAGACATTTGCATGTAGTTGATGATGGATTGAAGCTGATACTTTTGGAGACCAAAAGTTTCTTTGTGGGGAGGTGTGATCCGAAAGGATCTTCGCACATGAAATATCTTTTTTCCAAGTTGATTTGAAGTTGGTAAAAAAGTGTTTAAGTGGGTGAAATTATGCTCATGCATTTAATTATGCATTTTATGAGCCCTTATTAAACCCATGCATTATTGATATAAATGATTAATATTTGTGAGAGAAAATTTGTCTCACATATTATTCATTTAATGTAATTAGGGAAATTGGTTTTTATGTGAGAAACTACCCCACACCAATTCTCTATTTTTCTCAATTGTAGGTTGAGAGAATCAAGGGCATGGTTGAAGATTCTTTAGGTGGTTTTGAGACTTTTCCCAATTATGAGCCTAAGATTGTTGGAGATCCTACATTCAAGGATCTTGTTTTTCCTTCCTTGTAATTAGGCCCTACAATTGTGGGTCTTATAATTAATGTTCTTTGTTGGAGAGAGAGTGAGGGAAAACTATATATATTCCTTATGTTAGCCATTAGAAGGAGAGAAGAAATGAGAGAATACTTAGCCATTGAGATTCATATTGCTTCGCTAATGCTTGGCCATAGAGCTTGAATGTAAGAAAGCTTACTTTGAAGAAGGAATATAGAAGATCTGCATTCCAATTGAAGCAGATCCGGAGATGTAGCCCCAGAGAGATGGAGGGGTGAACTCCGTTACCAATTGGTTTTCTCTCTCTTACTTACGTGGTTGTGCTTCTTGATATTTTAATTTCATTTATTTACGTTTATGTGTTTATGCACTATAATCGATGGACTAACATGCTCATTTAAACCTGTATAAGCCATAGTCAATTAAAATATATTCATACCATACACGATGGTTAGAGTAGTACTTGACCCGTGATCGGATCAGTGAAGGACCCAATTTTGTTGGTATAGTCATTACTCTTCTCTTTTATGCTCATGATATCATTCTTCTTGCCAGGAGTCCTGAAAATCTCAATAAGTAGCTTAAAACGCTCCACAATTACTGTTCCAAATTTGATATGACTTTTAATACTAACAAGACTAAAGTTATGATTATTAAATCCAAAAAGATACCCTCTGATAATTTCATTTATGATAACAATTACTTAGAGAATGTTTCATCTTACAAATATCTAGGTATTGACATACCTGCTATCACTCAGGTTTTCCTAGAAGTTGCGTAAGAGGAAAGTATACCCGAGGTAACCACAAACCAACCTTTTAGATGCAGAATATAGCCAATCTGCATCCAGAGAGGGCTCTCTCTTTGTGATTTATCTTTGTTCTTGAAAGGTTTTAGGCTAGTTATAGATTCGAAATTTGTTTTGGGAAAATGGTGGAATCCACAAACTAAGGGCAAGGCCGAGAGCTTTCAGTCCATTGGGCTATGGAGTCAAAGGATGGCTTTACTGGATTTCTATTCTACGCACAAGATGGTATTACAGGGCAAGATAGCTAGACAGAGAACAATCCTTAAAATTTAAAGTGGATGGGATGATCTTGAAGGGATGAAAGGCAGCTAAGAATCTTTCACCATGTTCAAGAGAAAGAAGAGAAATGACTACAAGAAAAGAGCAATGAAGGGTTCTTTGTTACAGTAATCAACAATGTTTAAATCAGCAAAACATGAGCAATTAAGAATTCATGCTTATAACTAATCCAGAAGAAAACATTAAAAATAATCACATTTGAAAACAGAGTACAATTAAGCAAATTCTGTTTCAATCCTTTATGTGAATTATTTAGAAACGGATATGATGATAGCATAAACTAATATAAAATTCAAACAAAAGGGTTGGAAAACTTATTGAACTGTAGTCCAACACATGAATCCCGCAACAAGTCCACAGTTATTTCCAAAAAAGTCATCCAAGAAGCTACAAGTAACCCTCCAAAGCTTTTTATTCCGAAAATCTCTTCAATGTTACAAACAGAGTAATAGAATCCACCCCAAATGCTTCCAAGGAGTGGAGTATTTATACAAATTCTAAACTAAAATATCTTGAAAAAATATCAAGATTAGTTCACAAATCTCTCCAACTATTTTACATAAATAGAACTTAAGTAAAGGACACTCAAACTAATGCATCTATTTGGAACTATTTTTTATGGATATGTAATGAAAAAGAGGATAATTCTAATTTGATCCAACTCTTATTTGATGATGAGGCATCCAAGTCACTAATTGCTTCCTTTCTTTGTGCATTCTGCTCCAACAATTCTGCAAACTTGGGGTCCAATGATATCTTTGTATTTCTCAATATGTAATAGATATGTAAAAAGTGAATGAGGTTATTGTGGATTAATATGTTGGTGAGATAAACCTCTTCCAATTTCCTAAAATTCCTCTCCAAATGTGCACAATAGGCTCTAAAAAAATATGTGTAAAACAGAGTTTTACATAGTCTAAAACATAGCCGTAAAGATGAGCATGTATCTTTGATTCTGAAATCACTGTGCAAAACATCAGATAGGTTTTTGTAGAAAGGTCTCTTAGGAACAAAAATTTCCTTCAGTTTTGTGAAATGTATTTCTAATTGGCCACAATATTCTCTGCAAAATGATGACTTGACTGTAATTTTCTGTAAAAAGTGCTTTTCCACTTTGTTTAATATTTCCAAAACCATAATAGCTGTTAGAAACGTGAGAGAGGTTTTTGTAGATGGTACTCTTAAGAAAATAAACCTCCTTCAGTTTTGAACAATTCATCTTGTATTGGTCACAATATTTTCTGCAAAATAATGACTAAAACATGTAATTTCTGAAAAAATGTTCCTTCTTGTTATGTTTTTTCATCTTTTTACGTTCTTGCTCTTTTGACTGTTTTACTTTCACTTTAGACAAACTTCAATTTTGGTGAAAGTACTTTCATTTATTTTTACCATTCTACTGCCTCTGTAACTTCATTTTTACTGTTTACCTTTGACTGCTCTGTAACTTCATTTTTACTGTTTACCTTTGACTGCTCTGTAACTTTGTTTTGACTTTTCACTCTGACTTTTACCTGATACACTTTATCCACTGATAATCTTTGATTTTGATACGCTTTGACTTGGGGATAAAACTGCTTTCTGATTTGGATCATAATTGGCATGATAGCAGTGGATAATTTCTGGGAAAATAAGGACTGAGGGGATGAGATATCTCGGGAAATTGGATTCCCACAACCCTATAAGATCTTGCCCTTGAGTATTCGTCATAGCGACAATAGCTCAACAGGGGAGTTTCATCATAAGCCAGGTCTTTTATTTGGAAATCTTCATCTATCGCAGGTAAATAGTCCAAATCACTTGGAGGAGCATTTAACCTGAAATAAGTGGATATTAAGAGCTGTAAGTTGGCTCCATTTTGGTTCTTGTGGATTCAAAATGGAGGTTTTGGTTTTCTTTCTGCCCAAGCAGATTTTTTGAAATGAATGAAATTGGAACAATTTATGTGTCTGTGGGAGCAATTTCATCGGTTTAAAATCTCCAGGGAGGACTCAAGATGATTTTTAACCACTTTTTAGCGAAAACAAAGGAAATCGTAGTTTTACTTGCAACAAGCGTAGCGATAACAATTCCTGCTTAGATTTTAAAAACTCGTTCTTTTATTGTAATGTACAATGAAGGATTGTTCTTCAACACGAGCAAATAGACTTGGGTTTAAAAGGTCAATCACAAGATTTAAATTTGAAAATCGCAGCGGGAGCAACGTTCTTCTCAGAATAATGAAAATGACTAAAAAACACAAAAAATGGCTTATTTACAAGTTAAGAGGGTTTTTTGTTTTTTTCGAGGTGTGACGTCATGGTAGTACGGGATGACGTGTGCAGAGTCGGGCGGTAAGTGGTAAGCGGGAAGTCCCCGCACCGCTTTTGGTCGAGGGTGGTATTAATCGCGGGGGGAGCGATTCCACAGAGCAGTTGCCACGTGGAAGTCTGACTTTTCAAAAACCGCCCATCCCCCGCTGGTTAACATGCTGGCAAGGGATGGGCAGCGGGATTAACGATAACCGTTGATCAACGAATGGGCGATCCAACGGCTGAAGGGATGGGGAACATGCAGCGATTTCAAAGGTGGGCCCGCCGGGTTTTTAAAAGGTTTTAATGCGAAATCTAATCACCCCGGGGAAATGTTAATAGGCGGAGAAGGTTGTTAATTAGTCCAAATGACTAATTAACCCCAGGTATATAATGAAATGGGTTGCGGCGGAGTTGGATAGGTGGAATGCCACGTGGATAGACCACGGTGGCACAAGACTTTTCGCAAAGTTTATTGATATGTTTTGGGTATTAAACACACATAGTGTATGTCTAACGATTTTTTATATATTTTTATTATATGACGAATGAATTAATACAATTATTCATCATAGGGGCGGGATTTATGTATAATGCTATAGTTTTAACCAAAGGGCTTATAAGCGGGGTGTTTATTTTCAATGTGCGGGAATATATACTTTGGTAAACATTATAATAAATGGGTTTTGGGGATATTTATAGAAAAGGGAGTTATATACTTAGGAAAAGGGATTTCACTAGGGATTTAATATAGTAGAATTAAATGTTAATATGGTAAAGGACAAGGAAAATCAAAACATCTTTGTACATCTAAGAAAGTGATAACTTATGAAGTAAATGGCAACTTTTTATCTTCAACACTTAAACTTAGAATAACAAGTTATTTTGAGGGATTTTTATGGAATGTAGCATTAGTTTCCTACGTAAAATAGGATTTTACTTAGGAATGAATTGAAGGTGAATGATTATAATGATGAATTATCTCAAACACTTAGGTCTTTTTGATCATTAGGCCGAGGGTCCGGTCCCTCCAGAAGTCAAGGAAATGCCTTGAGCCCCTTTGATCTCAAATTACCTTAGTACTTTTGGGGAAATTAGTAAAACTCTTGAGGGGAAAAATGATGAGGGAGGTTAATGAATTTGACTTTGCTTGCTGTGATTTTCCAGTGTATTTCCTGCTTTAGTACTTGTGATGAAAGTAAATGATTAACCAACATGTAGCAGCACCATTCATCAGATAACACTTTTGTAGCACCATCTACCTACCCTATCTACTTAGTACTACCATTTTGTCTTCTTTATTAGGGTGCATTTAGACTTGCAAACCCCTTTCAATCTTTTTCTTTTTACATGATGAATCTATCTATTTCTACCCTTATTACATCCAAGGGCTCAGATTAAACTGTTGAGCACCTTTTATTCACTCTACCTAGCTACTTATCCGCCAAGATTAAACTGTTTGGCTAGATATTTATTTTCTAATCTATAACATGAAATTGAAATATGACTAAGCCAAGTTTAAACAGTTTGACTTATTCATGAATTGTGGCAAAGCTGCACACAATTACTTTATTACAACAGATGAAAAAGTAGTGGCATTTGGATTTGCACACTTTCCTTGGTCTATTTTTTGCTTGGGGTTCATTTCTTTCTCTTTTTGACCATTTTTATTCTTTTTACCCTTTGATTTTTCTTTTAGGGTATACCCTCTTTACATTTTTTAAATTTTTTGATTTTTTTTTTGGTTTTCAAGAATATGGAACACCTTTGCTCAAGCAAGAAGGTTTGAACATATTCCACACTTCCATCAAGACAATCATGAAAGATGAAACCTATTGATATAGGAGGCTAACACTGGCTCCACTTGGGGATGGCTTTTCCTTGTGGAAAGTCAAGAACAGCAGGTCAGATGCCTCAACATGTCTTCAAACTGAACTATGTAATCTCCTTCTTCTGGTAGCTTTATTGTACATATGATAGTGAAACTTTTGAAGCTTAGGGCCTTCACTTCGGGCTTCAACTTCAATAAGTCACCATCCAATCCAAACTGATGCATTAGCTGTGGCTGAAAATCTTGAATTGAATATAGTCCTTTTTCTGCAACCTGAAATCTAATCTTGAAACTTAAAACAACACACAAAAATTTTCAAACCAACTTAATGAAAAACTAGTTGTAAATTGAAAACTAAAAAAATTGCTCAAAATTCTGAGCTTATTGGCACTCATTTACCTACTCTAATCTACTAAAATCTTATTGAATCAGGTAATACAAAAATGCCAATGAAGCCAATCAAGTAGCTGTAAAAATAAATGGACAACTTGATTGCTTGTGATCAAAATTAGAAGTAGGTTATGATCATGTGCCTTTATAATAAATGATATGATGTGTAAAGGCCACTTTTGATGTATTTGATCCTTATAGAGAAAACATGTTTGCAAATTTAGGCTCAAAAGATTCTCCATATAATCTGATATAGGATCAATAAAAGCATGATGTATGTTATTTACTTCTAGGCCTTCAATGACTAATTGTTCAATTGAATTATGAATATTAGACCATGAACTTATTTCTTCAGTCTTGTGTGTGAAAGAATAATCATCTTCAATATGCAAGTCAAAAGATAGTACAATTTCTTCTTGCTTTGGAGAAGGAATATTTTCAAAGAATTCTTTAGGATTTCGGAAATTGTATGACTGAATTTGAGAATGCAAAAGTTTGATTTCATTTTCATAATTTTCAGAAATTATATCAAGAAGCCATTTTTTGACTTGAGGAGAACATTTTCTTGTTTTCAAGAGAAGAAAGAAAGCTCTTAGAAAATCCTCATCAAACTGAATTTTTGATAACTCATCCCTGAATTCATTTAAAATTTCATCAAATGAAAGATTTTCCACAAACCCTGTCATCCAGTATCATTATTAATGCTTTGGACTATGGATTATTTGGTTGTGGAATTTCTCTGAAACTTGAAGCTCTGGATCTCTGATCAACAGTGTCTTGATTGGAAAATGATATCAAAAGAGTCAGAAGAATGATGCTCAAATGTGCATGGCGATTTTATATTTACAATTTTCAAAAGAGATAAATTAAAACTACTCTAAGATCTTCTCTAAAATACAATATACATTGGAAAACTCTATCAATTTAGAAAGAACATAATGTCTTGGATAACAATCCAAGTTGAAAGCCTGATCTTTCCATATTGTTCTTCCAGGTTCATTCCTCCAGTGGAGTCTTGATTGTGAAATGGATTTGGAGTCGCCAGGTGGATGATTTTAACCTTTCTGTGTCTGATCCCTGTCCACCATCATAGATCAGATCTAAACCTGTAAAACAATTCTGAAGAGAAAGTTAGTTCTTCAGAAACTAAATTTTTGTGAATTTTCAAAACAACTTCTACAAACTCTTCAAGAAATTTAAGATTTTTAATTAAAATTTTCTCAAAGATTTATTAAACTAGAGAGTCTGATTAAACATTTGAAACTAAGGTTCAATGTATAAGCTAAATCAGAGATAGACTGAAGCAGCTTTTATTTACTTTTGCAATTGCAGAGCAAAAGCAATTTCAAAGGCTTCCTGGCTGATTTTCAGACTCTGTCTATAGCTTACAAATCAAACGATAGTATCAATAAAATGATTCAGATCCCCAGTGGAGTCGCCACTATGTTATCACTCAGGTTTTCCCAGAAGTTGTGTAAGAGGAAAGTATACCCGAGGTAACCACAAACCAACCTTTTAGATGCAGAATCTAGCCAATCTGCATCCAGAGAGGGCTCTCTCTTTATGATTTATCTTTGTTCTTGGAAGGTTTTAGGCTAGTTATAGATTCAAAATTTGTTTTGGGAAAATGGTGGAATCCACAAACTAAGGGCAAGGTTGAGAGCTTTCAGTCCATTGGGCTATGGAGTCAAAGGATGGCTTTACTAGATTTCTATTCTACGCACAAGATGGTATTACAGGGCAAGATAGCTAGACAGAGAACAATCCTTAAAATTTAAAGTGGATGGGATGATCTTGAAGGGATGAAAGGCAACTAAGAATCTTTCACCATGTTCAAGAGAAAGAAGAGAAATGACTACAAGCAAAGAGCAATGAAGGGTTCTTTGTTACAGTAATCAACAATGTTTAAATCAGCAAAACATGAGCAATTAAGAATTCATGCTTATAACTAATCCAGAAGAAAACATTAAGAATAATCACATTTGAAAACAGAGTACAATTAAGCAAATTCTGTTTCAATCCTTTATGTAAACTATTCAGAAACGGATATGATGATAGCATAAACTAATATAAAATTTTAAACACAAGGGTTGGAAAACTTATTGAACTGAAGTCCAACACATGAATCCTGCAACAAGTCCAGTGCTTCAAAACGTCATCCAGTAAGCCACAAGTAAATTTGTCCAAAAGCTTTTTATTCTGAAAACCTCAATGTTACAGCAGAGTAATAGAATCCACCCTAAATGCTTCCAAGAGTGGAGTATTTATACAAATTCTAAACTAAAATATCTTGAAACAAATATCAAAATTGGTTCACAAATCTCTCCAACTATTTACATAAATAGAACTAAAGTAAAGGACACTCAAACTATTTGGCACTATTTTTGATGGATAAGTGATGAAAAAGAGGAGAATTCGAATTTTATCCAACTCTTATTTGATGATGAGGCATCCAAGTCACTAACTGCTTCCTTTCTTTGTGCAATCTGCTCCAACAATTCTGCAAACTTGGGGTCCAATGATATCTTCGTATTTCTCAATCCGTAATAGATATGTAAAAAGTGAAAGAGGTTATTTTGTATAAATATGTTGGTGAGATAAAACTCTTTCACTTTCCTAAAATTCCTCTCCAGCTGTGCATAATATTCTCTGTAAAAAATATGTGTAAAACAGAGTTTTACAGAGTCTGAAAAATGGCCTGTAAAGATGCGCATGTATCTCTCATTATAAAACCACTGTGCAAAAAATGAGATAGGTTTTTGTAGATGGTTCTCTTAGGAACAAAAACCTCCTTCAGTTTTGTGAAATGTATTTCTAATTGGCCACAATATTCTCTGCAAAATGATGACTTGACTGTAATTTTCTGCAAAAAGTGCTTTTCAACTTTGTTTAATATTTCCAAAACCATAATAGCTGTTAGAAAAGTGAGAGAGGTTTTTGTAGATGGTACTCTTAAGAAAATAAACCTCCTTCAGTTTTTCAAAATTCATCTTGGATTGATCACAATAGTTTCTGCAAAACTATGACTAAAACATGCAATTTCTGCAAAAATGTTCCTTCTTGTTATGTTTTTTCATCTTTTTACTTTCTTGCTCTTTTGACTGTTTTACTTTCACTTTAGACAAAATTCAATTTTGGTGAAAGTACTTTCATTTATTTTTACCATTTTACTGCCTCTGTAACTTCATTTTTACTGTTTACCTTTGACTGCTCTGTAACTTCATTTTTACTGTTTACCTTTGACTGCTCTGTAACTTCATTTTTACTGTTTACCTTTGACTGCTCTGTAACTTTGTTTTGACTTTTCACTCTGACTTTTACCTGATACACTTTATCCATTGATACTCTTTGATTTTGATACACTTTGACTTGGGGATAAAACTTCTTTCTGATTTGGATCATAATTGGCATGATAGCAGTGGATAATTTCTGGGAAAATAAGGACCGAGGGGATGAGATATCTCGGGAAATTGGATTCCCACAACCCTATAAGATCTTGCCCCTTTGAGTATTCGTCTCTGCAGCGACAATAGCTCAATAGGGGAGTTTCATCATAAGCCAGGTCTTTTATTTGGAAATATTCATCTATCAGAGGTAAATAGTCCAAATCACGGTGAGGAGCATTTAACGGAGTGATATTAAGAGCTGCCGGGGCCTCCATTTTGGTTCTTGTGGATTCAAAATGGAGGTTTTTGGTTTTCTTCCCGGGCCGGGCGGTATTCTTGAAATGAATGAAATTGGAACAATTTGCAGGTTCAGGGAGCAATTTCACTGGTTTAAAATCTCTAGGGAGGACTCAGTGATGATTTTTAACCACTTTTTTAGCGAAAAAACAAAGGAAACTGAGTTTTACTTGCAGTCGGACGTAAAGGATAAATACCTGTTTTTAGACGGAAAATGGTTCTTTGACAGGTAATGAGCAATGGCAGGGACGTTCTTCAACACGGGCGCAGCAGAATTTTGGGGCGAAATGGTCAATCACAGCAGAAATTTCGAAAATCGCAGCGGGAGCAACGTTCTTCAGAATAATGAAAATAACTAAAAAACCACGAAAAAATGGCTTATTCACAAGTTAAAAGGTTTTTTGTTTTTTTCGAGATGTGACGTCATGGTAGTACGGGATGACGTGTGCAGCGTCAGGCGGTAAGTGGTAAGCGGGAAGTGCCCGCACCGCTTTTGGTTGAGGGCGCTATTAATCGCGGGGGGAGCGATTCCACAGAGCAGTTGCCACGTGGAAGTCTGACTTTTCAAAAACCGCCCATCCCCCGCTGGTTAACATGCTGGCAAGGGATGGGCAGCGGGATTAACGATCACCGTTGATCAACGAACGGACGATCCAACGGCTGAAAGGGAGGGGACCTTGTGCGATTTCAAAGGTGGGCCCGTCGGGGTTTAAAAAGGTTTTAATGCGTAATCTAATCACCCCGGGGAAAAGTTAATAGGCGGAAATGGTTGTTAATTAGTCCAAATGACTAATTAACCCCATGAATATTATGAAATGGATTGCGACGGAGTTTGGCCAGGTGGAATGCCACGTGGACGGACCATGGTGGCATAGACTTTTGCAAAGTTTATTAATATGTTTTGGTATTAAACATACTTATAGTATTATATGATGAATGAATTAATAAAATTAATTCATCATAGGGGCGGAATTTATGTATAAGGCTATAGTTTAAACCAAAGGGCTTATAAAGCGGGGTGTTTATTTCCAATGTGCGGGAATATATACTTTGGTAAACATTATAATAAATGGGTTTTGGGGATATTTATAGAAAAGGGAGTTATATACTTAGGAAAAGGGATTTCACTAGGGATTTAATATAGTAGAATTAAATGTTAATATGGTAAAGGACAAGGAAAATCAAAACATCTTTGTACATCTAAGAAAGTGATAACTTATGAAGTAAATTGCAACATTTTATCTTCAACACTTAAACTTAGAATAACAAGTTATTTTGAGGAATTTTATGGAATTTTGCATCACTTTCCTAAGTAAAATAGGATTTTACTTAGGAAAAAGTTAAAGATGGAAGATAACAATGATGAATTATCTCAAGTGCTTAGGTCTTTTTGATCATTAGGCCGAGGTTTCGGTCCCTCCAGAAGTCAAGGAAATGCCTTGAGCCCCTTTGATCTCAAATTACCTCAGTACTTTTGGGGAAATTAGTAAAACTCTTGAGGGGAAAAAATGATGAGGGAGGTTAATGAATTTGACTTTGCTTGCTGTGATTTTCCAGTGTATTTCCTGCTATAGTACTTGTGATGAAAGTAAATGATTAACCAACATGTAGCAGCACCATTCATCAGATAACACTTTGCAGCACCATCTACCTACCCTATCTACTAAACACTACCATTTTCTCTTCTTTATTAGGGTGCATTTAGACTTGCAAACCCTGATCAATCTTTTTCCTTTTTACATGATGAATCTATCTATTTCTACCCTTATTACATCCAAGGGCTCAGATTAAGCTGTTGAGCACCTTTTTATTTACTCTACCTATCTACTTATCTGCCAAGATTAAACTGTTTGGCTAGATATTTATTCTCTAATCTGCAACATGAAATTGAAATATGACTAAGCCAAGTTTAAACAGTTTGACTTATTCATGAATTGTGGCAAAGCTGCACACAATTGCTTTATTACAACAAATGAAAAAGTAGTGGCATTTGGATTTGCACACTTTCCTTGGTCTATTTTTTGCTTGGGGTTCATTTCTTTCTCTTTTTTGACCATTTTATTCTTTTTACCCTTTGATCTTTCTTTTAGGGTATACCCTCTTTACATTTTTTAAATTTTTTGATTTTTTTGGTTTTCAAGAATATGGAACACCTTTGCTTAAGTAAGAAGGTTTGAACATATTCCATACTTCCATCAAGACAATCATGAAAGATGAAACCTATTGGTATAGGAGACTAACACAACCCTTCCTTAGAGACTACAAACCCCAAATAAATTATTTCCTTCATAAAGCTGCACTTCTCCAAATTATTAGCAGTTTTTCTTTTTGCAAACCCCAAATAAATTAGTTATTCCTTCATAAAGCTACACTTCTTCAAATTTATTAACAATTTTTCTTTTTTCAAAGTCTTTAGAACTAATTTAAGGTGTTCCAGATGATCCTCTTTACTTCGACTGAAAATGAGAATATCATCAAGATAAATTATTACAAATTTACTCGTGTATTCCTTCAAAACTTCATTCATCAACCTCATGAAGGTACTAGGTGCATTAGTAAGTCCGAAAGGCATTACTAACCATTCATACAAACCATTATTTGTTTTGAATGCGGTTTTCCATTCATCCCCCTCTCTCATTCTTATCTGATGATACCCACTCTTCAAGTCTATCTTAGAAAAATAATTTGACCCACTTAAATAATCCATTAAATCAGCCATTCGTGGTAAAGTAAAATGATACCTGATGGTGATTTTATTTATAGCTCTAGAATCTGTGCACATATGCCATTCACCTCCTTTCTTTGGACTGAGTACTGTTGGTATAGCACATGGACTGAGGCTTTCTCTGATTAACCTTTTGTCCATCAAATTTTTCACTTGTCTTCCAACTTCGGCATTTTCCTGCGGTGTTAACGTGTAGGCTTCTTTATTCGGAAAACTGGCTCCAGGGATTATATCAATATGGTGACTAATACTCCTGATGGGCAGTAATTCATTTGGAAACTCATCCACAACAATATCAACAACATCATTCAACAGATTTCGAATTTCTTCAGGTAAATCTTCTAAATTTTCAGAAGTCAAAATTACCTTGGGTCTCCCAACAATAGAAAAATGCATCTCCTCGCCCTTCTCAACTTCTTGCAACAGGGTTTTTCCACTCATCAACATAACGCTGTTTCCAGGTGCTTCCTCGTCAGCTTCAGCTTTCAATGGTAGCAGTGTATGCTTGTTCCCATCTTTCTCAAGAGTATAAGTGTTTCTTTTGCCATCATGTATGGCTTTTCAGTCCAATTTCCAGGGCCTTCCCAACAATATGTGACATACATCCATCGGCATTATATCACATAAAATAACATCCTTATAAGTACCAATCTGAATTTCAACTTTACATTGTTCATTTACAATAATTTGATGGCCTTTCTGAAGACACGATACTTTATAAGGAGTGGGGTGTACTGTTCTCTCCAACTTCAATTTGTCCACCATTTTTGTAGAAACAAGGTTATCAGTACTACCACTATCAATTACCAATTTGCAACACTTACCCTTTGACTTACATACAGTTCTGAATAGATTCTTTCTTTGAGTTGGTTCTTTGACTTCCTTAGCTTCTTTAAGCAATATACTTTTCAACAACAAGGATTCTCTAGCTTCAAGTGGTTCCTCTTTCGCTGCAGTCTGAGGAATTTCTTCCTTTGTTTCAACAACATTCACATTGTGCTGGGTTGCTGATCTATTGTGAGGACAATCCCATTGTACATGTCCCCATTCACCACATGCAAATCACTGAACATTTCTTCCTTGGCCTCTACCTCTGGGCACAAACCTTTCGCGACCAGAATCTCCTCTTTGTGGTGATATGTTACTCGAACTCCCTGCCTCGCTCTGAGAGTGTTGAAATCTGGACTTAAATGTTCCCCTTCCTTTTTCCAGACTCTTACCTCTATTTCTCTGGTTTTGTTTGTGCAAGATATTTTCTTCTGCTCTCAAAGCTATTTGATAGGCATCTTCAATTGTCCTCAGATTTAATAAGCTGATCTCATCCTGTATTTCATATCTCAAACCATTTATATATCTAGTTACCTTCTCTATGTCATCTTCAACATGACCTGATCTAATACTCAGCTTATAAAATTCTTCAGTATATTCTTTGATGGTCATCCCTTTCTGCTTTAAATTTTGCAATTGTCTAAAGAGGTTTAATTAATAATCTTTCAACATGAACTTACCTTTAAACTTACTTACCATATTATCCCATTGCTTGATTTTGGGTTTCCCTTTTCGTTCGTTGAACAACTGTAATTCATCCCACCATAGGGCTGCATGGCCTTTCAATCTCGTGGCTGCAAACTTCACTTTCTTCTTGTCATCGACTTCTTCATAGTCAAAATATTTATCTAACGAACTAATCCAGTCCATTAGTACCTCCACACTAAGATTTCCATCATACAAAGGTACTTCTACCTTTGGTCAGCTACTGGCCTTTACTAGCATCTTCATGACTTTAACTGCCTCGCTTTCTTCCTCCACTTCTTTGTCGGTGGTCTCTTCTTCATCGGCACTAGAAACTCCACCATCTGTCACTCTTCTTTGAGTGGTTTCCATTGTAGCTATTCTCACGTGCAAGTGCCAGATTTGATCTAGCAAAACTGCATTTGCTATAGGTCTCTCTCGACCTATCCCAGCTTCGCCTACTCCAGATCCTCTTCTGGGCGGCATTCTCTCTACAATTCTCAAGAACAACTTAACAAGCTCCGATACCAAATGATGTAGGAAAAATACAGAAATCCCACACTTTCCAATTTATATAGTAAAACATGCAATGTTTTACTCTCGGTCCAAGTTTACTCTTTAAAACGATGCAGTGGATTCATTACTTGCCAATTAATGGCAATTCTAAATGACAAGTTTAAGACACAATTATTTTCAAACTATAGCCACAACTACGACCATGTCTTCACATCCTTTTAGAATTTTGGATCCACTTTACTTTTGTTTTTTTTGAAAGCTAAGTCAACATAACAAAGTCTACAACTTTAAATTTAAACTCACACTGATGCAATTGTGCCAACCAGGTTTACAATCAACAGTATATCAAGTAGACATACCAGTCGATACAATCCTAGTTCCATTCAAACATTCATGCAGTCAATTAAATTACAGTGGATACTGAAAGGAAATATAAACTCAATGCGGATGTGTGTGACTGTAAGTGCATTCAATACCCATTTCACCTTTGCTGGGAGTTCATTGTTGGTTGTTCTGTATCAGAGATCACTCATTCAACACTGCCATCACAACTGTTCATTTTGTCGGATGCTCTCCACGCTCTGCACACGATCATGCTACGGCTTACGATATTACCACTTCGCTTACGTTCTCTAACATACACTTGCTCTGCATTTTACAAGCATCCAAAATTTCTAGTTAAGCATGGCATCTGAATTTGTCACAACCATCCAAATTTCAACTGCAGGTTTTGGTCCAGGGTGCAACAGTGTCGACGCTCTCCATTCAACAACGTTATAGCCAAATGCTTCCACTTGCAGTCTACTATCAGCGTGATTGCCCTCCTGCACGTGTTCACTTCAAACAACAGTATATATATACAAATACATAATGAGTTGGAGACTCAAACGAAATAAAAAATGCAAAACACAAATTTTATTAACACTGCATGGGCTAATAATTCATTGATCGCCTCTCTGCATTTGCAATTCTGTACTGACACCTCTTCTTTGTCGTTTTCTATTCTACCTCCTATTATTTATACTTGAATTATTAAATCGTTACTCTTAGAATAGGTTTCTTCTCGAATTTCCTTAACAAATCACTACCTCCCTATTTTCATGTGCTTATCCCTATGTTGGCTCTATATCCACACAGGGAAAGAAACCAACTACTAATTTTATTCCTAATTTATTTAAACATAAAACAAACTAACAATACTCCATAAATAAATAACAACAATAATAAAATAATCAACCATACTATTCCTAATGTTTATTTTTTCTTTGGATTAGCCAGAACATGTGACCAAAACATCACATTGCTGGCTAGGCTCCCGATGCTCCTGCATCATCATTCAAAAGTACTTTACCTGTGAAGGAAGATTTCACATGGTCTACTCTTATCATCTCAGACTTCTTCTACATTTTGTAGGTAAGAGGTCACTTGACTTGCCTTTTTATTTATACAGAAGTCTAGGGAAAATGTGAGATAAGGTTCAAATCAAGACAGAAGGAAGTGAGACATCTCTTTTTCATCATGGTCTAATAAAGTTGTTAGTGTTAGAAGAGTTGAGAAGGTTAGACAGGGATTGGACTTCCTTCTTGTTCATGAGTGGCTATGAAATTGATGTGGTTACTCCTAAGAAAGCCTCCAAAACTAGAACTACTTCATCACAAGCTGTGGTAGAGGAAGTTGAAGAAGAAAATAGATCATCTCCTCCAGAATCAGTTAACATGGAAAAAGAACCTTTGCAGGAGACTAACACACCTCAAACAACACCTGCAAAACAGAAGCATACAGTCAGAAAAAAAGGCAGCAAGAGAGTCACTAGAAGCTAGACATTGGCTAAAGGAAATTTGGAGGATATCCTGCATGCAATTGACATTAAAGAGTCACTCATTGTGCAAGCTGAAGACATTGAAGATGGAGGAAGAAAGCTGAAGAAAGGTAAGACTGCTAAAAAACTAGATTTTGCAGGTGATGATGTTGGTTTCCTATTTCAACCAAGGAAGCCAATGACCAGAAATGTAAAGAAGGTCATGGACAACAAAGAGAATGAGAAAATCAATGAAGCTGCTCAGCCACCAAGAATCATAGATTTGTCTGCACCAGTAAAGGAGGAACAGTCATCAAGCAAAGAAAGGGAAAAGAGAAAATGATTGAAAAATCAGAAATAGAAACCCTAAAAGAGCAGTTGAAGGAAGTAGGTAAAGAGATATCAATGTTGAAGCAAGAGGCCAAGAAACACAGAGCTGAGAAGGTTTAATTTGAGAAGACGAGGAAAATATGGGAAGAGAAAGTCACAAGTGTTTCAAAAACTTTGGACAATACAGAAAAGTTTCCGAAATGGACTCAACCATTAAGAGGGGAGGTTAAACATGTTAGGAGGATGAAATTTCACTTACAATCCAGAAACAAAGCATTAAAAACCAAGTGGAAGATCTTCAGGAGCAGTTGGATTTAATTTAGGTGGAGTTGGAAAAGAAAGGGCTGAAGATGAAAGTGATAGAAGAAACCATCAGCCAATTGATTGTAAATGAAGATGAAACACCACATGAGTAAAAAATTGAGATGGAATATGTTTGATGAGGTTCATAACATGTAGAGAACCCAAATTTTGCAGCTGGAGAACAATTTTTGAAGATAATCTTGAACTCAACAAATTCTGATTTTTTGGACAGTTTTGTAGTGTATCTCAGGCTCAAGGCCAGAAAAACGCTATGAAAATTCCTGTAGGTGAATTTTTGCCTTAAAACTCAGTTTTATCAAGTATTATGAAGGGAGATTGATTTTTTGCAAGGTGTCTTGGCATAGTAAAGGTGTTGGAACAACAAAGGAGTCAAAGAGATAGATGGAAAATAATTTTTTGATACACTACTAAAACTCACTACGAAACTGCCTAAACTGCCCTGTTTCGTAGCGAGGAGATTTTTGAAGAATTTTGAGCATCTCAACAGCACATTTTCTAGATGGATACCTCCAGCATGTTAGTGGGACATTTCAGCAGAGAATCATTGCTTAAAAGGAGTGTTAGACAACCAACTCATCAGGAAAACATGGATTAAAGTGAAGGGTTATCCACTCCTAAAAAATAGGATTGTGTTCCACAGATCTAGGGGTGATTTAATATGTAAAGTGATGGTGATTTTCCCTTGGAGCATGTGACATTCATGATGTAACTGTTTCACTGTCAGGAGAACTGAATGTAATAAATAGGAGATAGAGTTCTATTAGGAGTTTGTTTTCTTTAAAGATAGCTGTCCTTTTTCTGTTTCAAGTTAATAGTTTCAGTTATGATAGGTGTCAGAGTACAATTCAAAGATCTAGCCAGCTGGGCAGATCATCTACATTATAAAGAATGTCTATTTATAGACTAAACATCAAAGAGCCAAGCGTTGGAGAATATTTCACCAAATTGCTGCTTGTATGTTTTATCCATTATCAGTAATACAAAGTGACATTCTACTTCCAAACCAGAGATTCTCATGAGGTTTTTGATGTGTTATTCGTCTGTATCTTTATGTTTAATCACTTGCAGTAGATTTTGTCTCTAATTAATCATAATTCATAATATTATGCTATGACTTCCTTTAGGGGTGAAATTACTGTGTTTTCCTATATTATGTGTGTGAATTATCTTTGTTAAAAACCTCTATCTACCTCAACTTCCATGTGAAGAACCATTGTCACTAAGAGTACTAATGTTGACTCCATAGCCCAATGGTAGCAAGCCTTCATTTTTCAACCTGCAATCATACAAAACCAAGTTACAATTCATAGAGTTAGCCATCTAGTATTATCCTTATTCAAAATCATAAACCCCTTTTGAGAGAGCCTTCTCAAACTGAAGAGGCTAATCTTCAGTTAGAAGTGGTTTGAAACAGTTACAATGAGTTGAATGATGAGTAGTCAATCAAGATCAATTTGGTGATAACACGTGCATTTAGTGCTAAATCCTACTCCTTTTGTACAACTGAGAAGAGACCCATTGCATTGGGATTAGATAATTCCATGATATTATTATCAATATAACTAAGTTCCTTAATACTCAACCTCTCTTTCTTCATTTCCCATATCCTCATCACATTTTTTAGTGTATCTTGTTTTCGCTGCACCACCTTCAACTATAATGATACATAAATTCAATATGATTTTTCCATGTATCCCACACAAATGAATCAAAATATTTATTTTCAAGCCATGAGTGGTTGAATTTATATGGTAATCTCCTCCAAGCCAAGTCCCCATTCCATTGCAAGAAGATAGGATCATGGTTCGATGAGACATTCTATCAATTGCTTGATGTTTTTGAATGCATTGGTGGCATCATTGGTGGTTTCAAATGTTTCAAACGGAGGATTTAAACCCCACAGTCATAGCATGATCGTTTTCAGGGTTTTAAAATGAAAATGAATGGTTGCATGAGTTTGTTTTCTATCTTATATCAGTGACACATCCAGCCTTGCATATCATATCAAAACCATATTGTTCTCATGCCCATTATGCCATTGTGACCATTGCTATTATTATACCATGTTTAAAACCTTTGTTCCATGGTGACTGTGGTTGTATTATGTCTCACTGCCCAATGTAAAAACATTCTCATGACTTTGTTCCAAACTGCCCATTGACACCTTTGTTGTTATTACTCATAGACAAACACATTCTATTGATGCTATGCTCTCCTTTGATAAGATTTGTTCAATATTTTGAAAGTTGCCCGCTCCCTTTGGTCAAGATTCACTTGTATTTAAAACAGAGATTGTGACTCTTTTCCAATCCATTTAAAACAGAGATATTATCATGGTTTGTTTCCTTATGGTGTTTTGACGGTGGGGATATTTGTTGGGTGTTTGAAACATACATTATAACTTTGCCTTCACTGCATCTATATCAGTATACATATTGTACATATCTTGTTCGCAGCCATGTCAGAGATAGAGTCAGAATATGAGCAGGAGTTGGACAGTGACTCAATCGTTGAGGTTGATGTACTGAGATGGAGCATAGCAGTGCGCCAGTAGTGGTAGCATATCAGAGAGGCCACAGAGCTTTGTTTGCAGCATCACGACGAGTACTATCTCCACCCGGGGTGGAAGGGGTCTCGTTGACTTCATCAGCAGCGCGAGTACTATCTCCACATGGCGTGGAAGGGGTCTCGCCTTCTTCATCAGCGTAGGTACATTCACAGGATCATGATGGAGACAAAGACACCAAGATCCCATTTCTCATTTTCAACAGGTTGAACATACACATTTCTACATCATGACTGACAACAACACATCATACAACCGAGACAGTGTTTTCACCACAGGGGCTGCATGCACCAGGAAAGCACTAAAATGGCGGAAAAGGCCTGATCCACTCCGGATTTTGGCCGAGGCTTCATTTACTGAGCAAAATACATGATGGAGGGTCTTCGTTTCGAATTTGAGCAAATTCGGAGAAAATTTTGTCATTTTGAAATTTTTTGGTCTAAAAACAGGGTTTTCAATTACGTGGGTCGCGCGCTCATGCGCTCATTTTTTTTTGGGACACTTGCTGGAGGAAATTTTTACATTTTTGGATTTTTCATGGTTAATTATGCATCCTCTGAAGTCAACTTAGCATTTCATCGAAATCTGGATGGTCAAAAAGCTCAAAAACACCATGAAAATCACCTTGCTGCCACCTTTTGCACCAGCAGGGAGTACCTCTGGGAGAATGAGGTTTTGGAGGGTCAAATCAACTCCAAATTCCGAAATTCCACTTGGGTTGGAAAGTAGACATCCAGGGCTTTCCAACGAGCTATCATGAGCTCAATTTGGATGCCAGGAAGTACCTCAAATTCAGCCTGGAACATGAGAGACCCACACAGTTCAGGAGCGACCCACCTGGAATTTTTCCTGAATTTTCAGCTGCCAGCTCAGTATTTCGCCTATTATGGACCAGTTTTGCTTGTGGATAGAATTTTTGGGTTTTTATGATGTAAATTCATGTTTGGCATGTAAATTTGGCTTGTTTTTATCTCTTCTAGAAGATTCACTCTCAAATGAGTAAAAAATCATGTAATGGATCAGTTTCCACTCTTTTAGAGGCAAGTTGTTAGCTGCCTAGATTGTAGTTCCATGATTAGAATTGGTTGAAACTGATCCCTGAAGAGAGAATTCGACCCCTAGAGGTGGGGAAAGGTGTTAGAGTGATCTATATATTGTAATTTCTGAGGCATTCTACAGGTTGGACTCTTGGGATACTTTTGATATCATTGTACATATTTTTCATATTTTGGCTAAGGAAAGATCAGGGGTTTTGCGGCACTTGTTGGGATCCTTGTGGTGTTCTGTTCTTGATGGTGTTTCCTCTTTGTTTACTGTAAGTTTCTTCATGTTTAATGTATGCCATCCTTTCATATGCTTCTGAACTAGTTTGAATGAGTAAATAAGGTTGAATCCATTGTTTACAGTGCTTGGCCTTTGAATTCAGTTAGTTCTATATGTTTTCAGCTGTTTGGAGAGGATCCAAGTTCTTCTTTGCCCTCTTCAGCTCCTCGTCGGTCTAATATATCCATATATCCAATAAAAAGCATCAAGACATTCACCTACCTCGCCCCAACTTGAAATCTGCAAAGGTCTGACCTTATCCCCGGACCCAAAATTTGTTTTCCCATTTCTCCAGCGAAAACCCAAAAACCAAAAAACAAACATACTTATCTCTTTACTAGCCTAAAATCGGTTCTTATTGTAAGTCATCTCGCATCCTATTGCTTATTTTCTCAAGATTGACGGAGAGAGCCCTCTCCTGTCCTCGTAGGGCTAGCTACGAGGCTGAGCGTGGTTTGATGTAGCCTTGAGTTTACTTCATTTCAGCCTGAGGTAGATTTGAGCACTAACATAGTGGCGACCATACTAGGGAGAAACTCAAAACGTTTGCTTGTTATAGACGGAGTCTGAAGTCACGCCAGGTAGCCTTCGAAACGCTGTTGCTATGCATCAGCGAAGTAGATAAACGCTGCTTCAGTCGATCTCCGGTTTAACTTGTAATCGTAGCATTTAACTTGTAAATTGCCCTAGTACGTGTATCAAGTTCAGATCTGATGGTTGATGGTGGACAACGATCAGACATAAGAAGGCTGAAATCATTCACCTGGTGACTCCAATTCAAAGTCTGGAGGACTGACTCTTTCTCTGAGAAAATGGAAGGATCTTACACAAAGTTCAGGTATCTAAAGTGGAATGGTATTCAGGATCAAATTTGCTTTCTCGTAAATTACTTCTTTGCTGGTCTTGAAGCTATCCTGAAAGTTTTTCAAAGTTTGTTGTATGAGAAAGGTCATCAAAATCTTCACTCGACTTATTCAAAGAGTGTAAATGTTGAGTTTCCCTTTGATCCTGGCCTCCTCACTTTTCCCACATCTTATGATGAATCTCTACAGAGTGATGAGCAAGAAAATCAAGCTGATCCCACAGCACTTGTACATGCCCCTACACCTTGTAAAATTCCAGATCGGTATAAACCTCTTGTTTTGTCTTCTGTTCTTCATACTTTTCCTGCAAATTATGACCTATATCTACCAAGATTTGACGGTGAATGTAACAATGTCAATGCTGAGCAACATGTGCAGAATGTTGAGACTTTTCTAGATCTTTTTGAAGTTGATGATGAAGATGTTAGTATTAGGCTTTTTTCTCTTTCTTTGAAAGGCCAAGTGAAGAGTTGGTTCAAAGCCCTGCCTGATGCGAGCATCACAGATTTTCAGCAGTTTGTCAAAGTTTTCCTTGACAGGTGGATGATCGGACATAACTTTTTGTTGATTATAGAGGAGTATAACCAGCTGAAAAGATTGCCAGGTGAGACAGTACAACAATTTTCTGCTAGATTTAACCAAGTTTATTATTCGATGCCAGTTGATATAAGACCTTCTCCTAGATCTGATCTCTTGCACTACCCGGGTGCCTTTGATCCGGAAATGGAGTTTCAGCTGAGAGAAAAGAATATTGCAACACTTCACGAGATGCAGAACAAGGCAGTGAATGTAGAGGCTCATTTGTTGATCTTGAGGGCAAGGTTGAAGGAAGAAGAAAAGAAGAATGTTTCAGAGCAGCTGACACTTTCAGAGGAAAATCTTGATCTTTTCGTAAACACAATAGAAGATATGGTGCGGAAAATGACTGCAAAAAATGAAAATGACATTCAAGAACAAGTTGCTGACCCAAAACATTTTGTTTCTGATCCCAGTAGTCATAGTGATTGTTTTATAGATCATTGTAAAGAAGAGAGAGTTGTTGATATGATGTGTATGTTTGATGATGAATTGCCTCAGTTTGATCAGTATGATGATGATTATGTTCTCCAAAAAGAATCTAATCTTGCAGACAAATCAGCAGCTAGCTTATGCGAGGAGGAAGTTCACTTTCAGCAGCTCGAGTACAGTGATCAACCGATGCATATCAGCTATGGCAATGATGAGGAAAGTGCAGAAAATTTTGATGTAAGTGAAGGATCTTTGCCTTTGTGTTTTGATTCGTTTCAATTCATTAGAGATAACTTTCATGCAATCAGAAATCAAACGTCAACAAGCCTTGATTTGGACCATCTAGAGGGCAATGAAAGCCTTGTTCAAAACTTCTCATATTCAGATTTGCAGCTCCCAAAAGTCATTGATTGTCAAGTTGCAGCTGAAGATTTGGAAGTGGGCACACATGATTTAATGATTCAAGGTGACTCCGTACATTTATGTTTTGAATCATTTCAGTTTTTGAGAAAAAAATTGCATAGTAAATCTTCAAATGAGCAGCCCATAGGAAATCAGCAATCTCTCAGTGTTAATGTTGAGGATGAGACAGATAACGATATTTTTGAGCAGCTTGTAGCATCAGATTTGCAGCCATCTAATGCAATTGAAGGTCAGATTACAGATGAAGTTGTGGAAGATGAAATACATAATTTGATGATGCAGGAAGATTCTATACCCTTTTGTTTTGAAGCATTTCAGTTTATAAGGCAGCATCTTCATAATATATCTCAAGGAAAAGATGAACAACCAGAAGGAGGTCATACAGTTTCAATGGATACATTACAGCACTCTTCTCAAATTTTTGATGATCCCATTGCTCGTGTGTTAGATGATGATTGTTATAAAAATTCTGCTTCATTAGCTAACCATGTGCCCGAAAAGAATCTTGATGATAATTTTGTTCAAAGGTCACCTTCATTGTCTTGTTTAACAGATTGTTCATTGCATAGCACATGTCAAGATTTCCATTCATATGAGGAGATTGATAAAGGAGGCTTTTGTTCAGTCTGGAATCAGCAACAGAGTTTCATTTTTCATGAATTTCAGGATCCTTTTGACAGCTTGCTGCAATCACCAAAGAAAAGCACCGCAGATGTGTGGAAAAGTTTAAGATCAAGGTATGGATATTATCTGGCCCAGAGCTATGTTTATGAAGATCCATTCGCAATATTCTTGCAGTCATCCAGTCAATTTATGCTTTGCAAGTTTATCAGCAGTCCACTTGGTTCAAATTTTCCATGGGAGTTTCCTTTCGATTCTTTCCTTTTCCTGTGCATCAGTAAGCATGTGGGAAGAAATCAAACAACAGCTAGCATGCTTACATGGTTGCATTGGCTGTTCCATTACAGTTGATCGGGTGGTGTAAAGTACAATTAGAGTAGGTTGTATTGAATAAGCTCTACTTTGAGCATCTTTTTCAGTTTGTCAGTTGTGTTTAAGTATCGAGTCAGTTTTTAGTTGAGTGAGATTCAATTTTTGTCATCAGTTTTCAGTCATGCATTTTAGTTTGAGTTTTTGATTCCATGGCCCAATGGATGGAAGCACTGGTCTGCTCTCCCAAAGTTCTACGGTTCTTGGCACCTCCACGGAGATGGAGCTACCATCCCCATTGGAGCCAATGTTAGAGTCAGCTTTTGCAGCCTTCCTCCAGTGATCAAACATGCTCTTTCAAAGTGATTTTAAAGTGTCAAAGTCAAATTTTGTCATTTCAAAGAGTCTTCAAGCAAAAATTGATCACTAGGCATTAGGTCTAGGGTTGGTTTTCACTCTTTTCAAATTTGTCCAAATGTCAGTCCATGTCACCATTCAGCTGAGTGTACCATCATTCAAAGGGTTGTCATCATCTTTTCAAGTTCCATTGAGTCATTTCACAGCTTGTTCATGCTTCAGTTGTGCCTTGGTAAGGTCCATTTCCCTCTCCTAGGGTTTTGGAGGTAATTTCTCTTGGATGGTCAAATCATCGAAAAAATTGTATCCTGATGTTCATACACCTTCCCCTATCATTAATTCACCTAATTAAACACTTCCCATCACTGAGATCCCCCAAATTCCTCATTTTTGCACAAACCCTAGTTTCTTGCCAAAACTTGGCAATTTTCTAGGCTAGGCCTGTGTTTCGCCCTTTTGGACCCCTTCCCCTCACTCAATCTCTGTGATTCAACTTTCCCCTACTTCCTAACATCCCTCCCTACTTCCCAAAATTTCCCCAAGAATTTAGAAGCCCCTTACCCCCTTCGTTTCGCTTCATTTCGACAAAATTCCTTGTTTCACACATCGGGGTAAGTTTCACTCAAAAGATGTTTCAGAGCAATAAAAGATGAATTTTGGAAAACTGAGAGAGGTTTTTGTCCAAAACATCCCAAGGAAGAAAAACCTCCTTCACGTTTTACACAGGTATCATGGTTTTATAGAAATGTCAAAAATATCGTTGCCTCAGGAGAATTGAATGCACCTCTGACGTGACCTTGGGAAAATCACGTTTTCTCCTAGAATGTTTGGAAAAATGACTTTCTTGATGAGTCAAATGATAACTAGAGAGAAAGACCTTTCCAATGAGCTATCATGAGCTCAATTTTGAGTTGAGGAAGACCTTCAAAAGTTGATTGCAACAGCGCTCTGCCTTGAGGCAGCCTCATTCTGCTCATTTTGACTAGTGTTGGGAGATTTGATCTTTGACAGGGTAAATGGAATCCAAATTGCATAATTCCACTTGTGTTGGAAAGTAGACTCCAATAGCTTTCCAACGAGCTATCACACGCCCGATTTGGACACCGGGAAGGCCTCCAAAAGCTTTCTGAAAAATGCACTATGTGGCAAGAGGGAACAGGAGCGACCCACCTGGGCAGAGCGACCCACCTGGGCATTTTTCATAGTGTAAATTTGCACAGGAGCGACCCACCTGGGCAGAGCGACCCACGCATCAACAGAGGTCCAAAAAATCATTTTGAGCGCCCAGTCTTGTTTGGGATTGCTTCAACTGGCCTTCAAACAGGTTTCTATCAATTGCTTGATGTTTTTGAATGCATTGGTGGCATCATTGGTGGTTTCAAATGTTTCAAACGGAGGATTTAAACCCCACAGTCATAGCATGATCGTTTTCAGGGTTTTAAAATGAAAATGAATGGTTGCATGAGTTTGTTTTCTATCTTATATCAGTGACACATCCAGCCTTGCATATAATATCAAAACCATATTGTTCTCATGCCCATTATGCCATTGTGACCATTGCTATTATTATACCATGTTTAAAACCTTTGTTCCATGGTGACTGTGGTTGTACTATGTCTCACTGCCCAATGTAAAAACATTCTCATGACTTTGTTTCAAACTGCCCATTGACACCTTTGTTGTTATTACTCATAGACAAACACATTCTATTGATGCCATGCTCTCCTTTGATAAGATTTGTCCAATATTTTGAAAGTTGCCCGCTCCCTTTGATCAAAATTTCACTTGCATTTAAACACAGAGATTGTGCCTCTTTTCCAATCCATTTAAAACAGAGATATTATCATGGTTTGTTTCCTTATGGTGTTTTGATGGTGGGGATATTTGTTGGGTGTTTGAAACATACATTATAACTTTGCCTTCACTGCATCTATATCAGTATACATATTGCACATATCTTGTTCGCAGCCATGTCAGAGATAGAGTCAGAATATGAGCAGGAGTCGGACAGTGACTCAATCGTTGAGGTTGATGTATTGAGATGGAGCATAGCAGTGCGCCAGTAGTGGTAGCATATCAGAGAGGCCACAGAGCTTTGTTTGCAGCATCACGAAGAGTACTATCTCCACATGGGGTGGAAGGGGTCTCGTTGACTTCATCAGCAGCGCGAGTACTATCTCCACATGGCGTGGAAGGGGTCTCGCCTTCTTCATCAGCGTAGGTACATTCACGGGATCATGATGGAGACAAAGACACCAAGGTCCCATTTCTCATTTTCAACAGGTTGAACATACACATTGCTACATCATGACTGACAACAACACATCATACAACCGAGACAGTGTTTTCACCACAGGGGCTGCATGCACCAGGAAAGCACTAAAATGGCGGAAAAGGCCTGATCCACTCCGGATTTTGGCCGAGGCTTCATTTACTGAGCAAGATACATGATGGAGGGTCTTCGCTCCAAATTTGAGCAAATTCGGAGAAAATTTTGTCATTTTGAAATTTTTTGGTCTAAAAACAGGGTTTTCAGTTACGTGGGTCGCGCGCTCATGCGCTCACTTTTTTTTGGGACACTTGCTGGAGGAATTTTTTACATTTTTGGATTTTTCATGGTTAATTATGCATCCTCTGAAGTCAACTTAGCATTTCGTCGAAATCTGGATGGTCAAAAAGCTCAAAAACACCATGAAAACCACCTTGCTGCCACCTTTTGCACCAGCAGGGAGTACCTCTGGGAGAATGAGGTTTTGGAGGGTCAAATGAGCTCCAAATTCAGAAATTACACTTGGGTTGGAAAGTAGACATCCAGGGATTTCCAACGAGCTATCATGAGCTTAATTTGGATGCCGGGAAGTACCTCAAAATCAGGCTGGAACATGAGTGACCCACTCGGCTCAGGAGCGACCCACTTGAAATTTTTCCTGAATTTTCAGCTGACAGCTCAGTTTTTCGCCTAGTATGGACCAGTTTTGCTTGTGGATAGAATTTTTGGGTTTTTATGATGTAAATTCATGTTTGACATGTAACTTTGGCTTATTTTTATCTCTTCTAGAAGATTCACTCTCAAAAGGGTAAAAAATCATGTAATGGATCAGTTTCCACTCTTTTAGAGGCAAGTTGTTAGCTACCTAGATTGTAGTTCCATGATTAGAATTGGTTGAAACTGATCCCTGAAGAGGGAATTCGACCCCTAGAGGTGGGGAAAGGGGTTAGAGTGATCTATATATTGTAATTTCTCAATCATTTTGAGAGGTTGGAGAGGTTGGACTCTTGGGATACTTTTGATACTATTGTACATACTTTTCATATTTTGGCTAAGGAAAGATCAGGGGTTTTGCGGCACTTGTTGGGATCCTTGTGGTGTTCTGTTCTTGATGGTGTTTCTTCTTTTTTTGCTGTAAGTTTCTTCATATTTAATGTATGCCATCCTTTCATTATGCTTCTGAACTAAGTTGAATGAGTGATTAAGGTTGAATCCATTGTTTACAGTGCTTGGCCTTTGAATTCAGTTAGTTCTATATGTTTTCAGCTGTTTGGAGAGGATCCAAGTTCTTCTTTGCCCTCTTCAGCTCCTCGTCGATCTAATCTATCCATATATCCAATTTAAAGCATCAAGATCATCACCTATCTCGCCCCAGCTTGAACTCTGCAAAGGTCTGACCTTATCCCCGGACCCAAAATTTGTTTTCCCATTTCTCCAGCGAAAACCCAAAAAACCAAAAATCAAACATACCTATCTCTTTACTAGCCTAAAATCAGTTCTTATTGTAAGTCATCTCGTATCCTATTGCTCATTTTCTCGAGATTGACGGAGAGAGCCCTCTCCTGTCCTCGTAGGGCTAGCTACGAGGCTGAGCGTGGTTTGATGTAGCCTTGAGTTTACTTCATTTCAGCCTGAGGTAGATTTGAGCGCTAACACCTTCCACAACACATTATGGATGGCATTAATCACACTTGTGTTAGATAATTTAGAGATTTAGACGAGGGTGCTTTCTCCTAGCACGAGGTTTCTATTTTACTTCAATTCCTTATAACATTCCTCCCACTTTCCATGACTTTCAGTGAGAACTTCCTTTCTCGTGTGTCTTTGCATGGTCTCTTCCCCCTATATTTTCTCTTTCATTTGCTTATTCTATGAAGCAAAGAAGGTTTTGCTTCGTTTAAATTTATACTTTCTATTAATAATTCTATTTATATTTATATAAAGTTCACATTTTTATATATAATATAATGTAAAATAATATTAATTCATATTAATAATCGTGATATATATATATATATATATATATATATATATATAATCATTATATTTTAGAAATTTATATTTAAATTTAGTATTACAATACTTCCCATAAATTTATTTTCTAAGTTATTTTTCTCAATATATAAAATACTATATGTATCCTATTAAAAATAAAATAAAAAATATAATATAAATAAAAGAAATATTTAAAATTATAAATTGAATTATAAATATAGAATAAGTAAAAAAAAATTAATATTTTAATAAAATGAAATATAAAAATAATTTTTTTATATATAAATGTGAAATTTACATAAATAAAAATATAATTATAATAACAATTATAAATTGATCTTGAAAAATCATCCTTTTTTTTAAGAAATATAAACCTTTCATCAATTAAAAAATTATATACATAATCCAAAAATAATTATGCTATTTAAAATGAATCTCCATTCAATAATATTTACCTCTAAATAAATTTAACATTTTACTGAAAAATAGGCAACTTCATATATGCCTATATCCTCTCATGAGAGGATAAGATCATGATAGCTTAAAAATAAGTCAAAGCTAATCGAAGTTTCTCAACAACGCTTTAAATAGAATTGTGGTCATTAAAATATTCGTTAAAATGAAGAGAATTATTTTAGCATGAGTCTCAAAACAAAATTTGTATTTATAAAATTAAACTTATAAAAATTAATAAGATTTAAGATGTTTATGTGATTTTTGGGAAATATTTTTGGAAGAAAAAGAAGGAAACTATTTTTCCTAATTGTATTTTTGATTTTTTTTTTTATAAATTTATTTTAATGTTAAGTGTTTATGCCGAATTAAATTTGGCATCCAACAAGTATTCAGTATGTGTAATTTTGAGTAAGTTGACACCATTTTTTAAAAAAAATGTATGAAAAAATTTGTACACATTTTTTTTATTGATTTTCATTTATTTTTTTGGTAAAGGAACTTTTATTTATTCCTACCTCTTCTAAAAGTTTATGTTGGGATTGGTGTCAAATTTTTTTCAAAAGTCAAGAAAACAACATATGAGATTGATTTTATTATTGTGATACTCTTCAATAATCCTAAGGATAATGAAGTGGTTCACAATAGAATGATATATTTTAAATTCGGTTTAACCTTTAGCTCTTATATTTGTTTCTTTTTAGTGTAAGCTAAGTTTTTTTTCAAAAATAATTTCATATAAGAAAGTATGGCATCATTGCTAAATTAAAGAGATTATATATGTGAGGAATGAGGATAAACCTTTTGATTCCAAAAATGTCGGCTTGAATACTTTCAATATGCTTAGTTTTCCTAATCAACCTCAAACTCTATATTTTTAATAGAATATAAATCTTTCTTAATTCAATATTTTTTAAGCCTTTAATGATTTGCATTTAATTTCTTAAAATCCATTTTTAATATAATTTTTGATAGGTTCACAATTAAATTTGATTTGCACTAAATTAAAATTTTCATTAATGTTTGCAGATTTTTGTGGGGTGGCTTTTGTGATTGAGATGTTGGAATTTTCTCCATAGTAGACATATTTGGATGTCGATGTTTCAAGTCTACAACAAGACCCATGCCATTAATGCCATTATTTTACTCTCTTTGAAAAACTACAAAAACATTATTCTAAAATTAATTTCAAATTCAATTATTTGAATGATATTTCTTTTATTTATTTATTTATTTTTAGATTTTTAAAGAAATGAGTATGATAATTTTGAGAGTGCAGGCTTCTGTGATCCATAACATTTTAATCATAACTCTTCCGAGAAATCACATAAGAATTTTAGGGACTTACGCGTTTCAAAATACCAACTGTTGGCAGTTCGAAACACGTCGATCCCTAAAATTCTTATGTGATTTCCCAGAAAAGTTATAATTAATATGACAATTTTATTCAAAAAGAGATTGAGATTTGACCGAGAACTGTTACATTTATTCAATAGTTCCAATATTATTTTTTCGTTTGAGATTGAGCACAAAGACTCAATCCAAACCCTCAAATGATTACCCCATGAAACAAAAATATTGAATCCTTTCCAACTGCAAATTTTCCAAAAAACTCCTACAATCAGTATGCATTTACACTCCATTTTCCGCTACTTTAATTTAGACTCACTTTTGGTTTTCCTTAGAAAAATACTTTTCTTTTTCATCCCCACTTTAATCCAATTTGCAGTTTCTACTGTGTCCAGTGAATCCTTTGATGCATGAACCTTGTTATTTTCCATATCTTCGTTATTTGCCTAATCTGCCAAAGAAGTGGCTTTTCCAACCATTTTACTTATGGATTCACGGGGTCGTTCATCTTTCATTACAATTGAATCCGATGGGTCCCCATGCACTTCTTCTTGATTAATTGTTGATTTCTTTGAAGAGTTCTCTTTATCGATATTTTCTTCCCATAGTTCCTTTGCTTCTCCCTCATCTTGAGATTCTATTGCCTTATATATCCTGTAATGCTTCTATTGAGCTCCTTCTCAGCATGTAGACCTCTAGTTATTTTTTTAGACATTGTTGTTCTGTAAACGCTTTGGGTAATTTTTGAGTATGTGGCTAGTTTCATAGCATTCTGTACAAAAAAAGATACATGATCATAAACAATCTTATAAGTCCACACATAATTTGGAGCTGACATATTAATTTCAGTAAGAAAACCGTTACCGAAATCCATATCCACACAAATGCGTGCATAAGTAGTTTTATAATAGGATTTTCCTGCCAAACTGCAACAATAAAATTTTTATAACAGATTCCCAATAAAGGATAGTGTTTAGAGATTAAAAATGGAGGGGAATATTCATAATCCTAACCAAAACAAGAGTTGAGGAAATAGATGTCAATATTGGATCAAAAGTGGGAGTCCAAGGCTACCAAAAAAATGCCAACGCTACCCCAAAACTAGGGCCCAAAATAAATTTTTTTCTATTTTCCATCAACATTATCAAAAGAAAAAAAAAAGAAACTCAAGTCAGAGGATAAATAGTCAGATCTTATAATAATAATGATTTCCACGATTCAGATATCCACTTGTGTAGATAAGAAAAACACAACCAAAAATCATTAAATCTGCATACTAACCCCTTATACGAAATAAAATTTTCATCATCAAAAGCTTCTTGATCCACAACAATTTTGGGAGGTGGAGCCTCTTGAAGAACCAAGAGAATAGATCCAACTTTCAGTATGGAATTATAGAGCTGCCATTCATGCAATAAATTTCTTATCTAAATCTACAAAATTCAACATGATTCAGGAAACTACAGAAAACCTGCCCACCGCTCAGAATGATATTTGTTTCTTAATAATAAATAATAATACAATTTTTAGCCCTGAGTGTTAGCTCAATTGGTCAAGTCCTTGTTATTAAAATATCTTTGCTATTGAGAGGTCATAATTTCAATTCTCTTGACACTCGTGGGGTTAGGATCTGTGGTTGAGTCGAGAGGAAGTGTTCTGAATGGAGTATGTTATTATTGACGTGCTAATTACTCTTCTAGATTATGAATTCAATGTATTATGTGTGCTTAAGGGTTCAGGTTCTCTTGCAAATTATCAAGTCTTATGAGTGCTTTTCATGACAACTAAGTGAGAAATTTAACATAAGAAAAATTTGAGTAGTAGAAATAAAGTAAAGAACATAACCATACAAGGCATTAACACATGTATTTGATGAAGGAGTTCACCCCTCTTGGGCTACATCTCCTTGGTCTAGCTTTCTTGGCTTAGGGCTCTATATTATGCTCAAATTGTCAAATTGACCTGTTTACAATGCTCTTTTTCTCCCATAACCTGATCCAATGAGTCTAGAATGGCTCAAAATGGTCAACTAGCCTCTTTCTGAGCCTCAATTGGTCAAAAATTGCAAAATTTATGGCCATTTCAATTTTTCCCACTATTTCAGGCCCTAAACTAGCTAACTGCAACTAAAACTGGTGGTTTTCGCCAAATCTGGGGGTCTGCCAATTAATCTGCAATTAAATTTAAGTGGATTCTTAATGATAATTAAGCACAGTTTAGCGCTAACTGCGAGCTTAAGTTAATCCACACTTAAGATTGGATTATGCGCTAATTAAATACATTTAAGGGTTAAGTAATCATGGTTTAGTTCTAACTCCACATTAGTTTGGACCTTCTGCCAGTGGTCGTGGAATAACGGTTCTATGGACTGGGGGCTGGCCCCTGGTTACCCCTACCATATACAATGGTCTAATTCAAATATATGTCAAATACATAGATTTTTAAGAACTAATGCATAACGGAGGTGGTAAGCCATGGCACTGGTAGTGGGGAGGTTGCGGGGTCGAACCTCGGTGCCTCCACCCAAAATTTTGGCCAACAGCCATGAGGGAATGTGGCAGCCTCGGGGCTTGCCACATGTCCCTCATTGGTCTATTCTCAATGCCAATAAAAAAATTTGAAGTCGACACTTGTCATTTGTTCATTGGTCCACCTATGTGAATATTTTGAGAATATTCCAAGGAATATTCCTTGGGATAAGCCTTTTGCCGACTGGACTGTACGGATGCCTAGTCAGCATCCATCTCATCCCTGCAAAAAAATTACAAGTTTAGCAAAGTAGACAGATCCCGTTTCCTGGAGCATATGGGGACCATTTTTCATGAAACAAAGTGCACATGATTCAGAACGACGAGCACTACGTGGTCGTTCATGTTCTGAGCCAATCTAAAAACTTTGATTTTTGAGTATAAAACTAAGCACCTAAGAATTCCTCCCCATTAGAAGCCTTTAGACCCCAAAATCTCTTTCATTACTGAACATGTGGATGAGGGTACAATTCCCTCACCCTTCCAGTCTCAATCCATTGGAATTTTCCCAATTTCATCAATTTGAGCTTTTCACAAAAACTAATCTTTTTCCTTGACTCTGGAGACCCTGTCTTGCTGTTGTAGACACCGTCATGCTGCAATTTCCCTGAATTTTCAGAAGAAAAATCTTTCCTTGAATAAAAAAACATGTTTTCACCTCGGTCGTCAATTAAAGGAAACTTGAAAACTATCTCACCTCGAACACTGTTGACATGGCGATTTTTAGCTTGTCTTACCTTGTACTTGTGTCAAATTTTGACCAAGTGTTTTCACCATTTCAATGTACCCTTTTGAAACAAAAAATAAGTACTTTTGGAACCTATGCCTTCTTTTTCAAATTGATTTGGCGCTTTCTCTTTGACCTTTGCACTCTCTTGCACCAGCATCTTGTTTCCATCACTGCTCAACACTGATGTTGATTGTTGCAAATCTTTCACATATTATTTACCTCCTTTCAAAGGAAACCTATTAGATTCCTGAAAAATCTTATTACAATCATTATCAACTTCAATTAAATCAACTTGTTCATTCGATGCATATTTTTGAAAGGTCTCATTCAAAACATCTCTATGCTTGATCATTAACAAAGTCAAATTTTGACTTGCATTCACTATTCTCTTCATTTCTCCTGCATGTATAAGAAGCAAAATTCTCTTCTTCTTATGCGCTCTAACTATGTACTCAATTCCATCCTTAAAAAAGTGAAACTTGTTCTCATGGTGATGAAATATTTCTTTCCTAACATAAAGATAAGGACTTCCCAAAACAATACCTGAAGTCTCAAGCGACACTACATCAAGTTCAACTTCGTCAAGAAAGTTTGAATTGATTGCAAACCTTAGGATGCACTTCCTTTTTACCTGCAAGTTTTCATTATTGCATATCCACCTTAAAGGATAAGGTCTTGGATGGGTAACAATTTCAAGATTTAACTTCTTAACTAAGTCTTCAGAAATCAAACTAGCTTGAGAACCACTATCAAATAATGTGTCTATCTTGGTATGCTTTGAAACAACTCTAATATGAAAGAGTTCAATTCTTGAGTTACATTAGAACAAATTGAAGAAATAGTGCTTGCTATGTTCTGAACTTTCAAACCCATTGCTGTAATCTTGGTTTCATCTCCTGAATTTGAACCTAAGTCATTTTCAATGATTGCAATAGTTTTCCCCTTCTCTTTGGCTTTAAGTTTGTTTGGCTTCAACTCTGGATGGAGTTGCCAACAATGGTATTCATAATAGCCATTCTTAGAACAATGTTTACATGTGAGTTTCTCTTTCTCTATTTTGATAGAACTATTTTTATTTCCTCTTCCATTAAACTTGCCCTTTCCTTTACCCTCATACTCAAGGAAACTATCACTTTTCTCATTTGCACTATGTTTTCATCTTGCTTCTAGATGTATGGCTTGAATGCAAACCTCATCTAATTTTGTGGGATTGAACATGAGAATAGTATGTTTAAGATAACTATGAAAAACCCCAATATCCTGTTTCTTGAGAATACAAATTTACACCCAAAATAAGAGCTCTTCTCCTAAATTCATGAGTATAATCTTGCGTGACACTTTTCCCTTTCAATTGTCTGAATTTTTTCTAGTCCATAACGGCTTTTTGCATGTAAGCTAGAGGATTGAATTTCCTTTTGATGGCGGCAATAAAATTAAACCAAGACATTGATATCTTACCATGGTTTTTAATATCTTCTTGAGTCCTTTCTTCCCACCATACAATTGTTGATCCATCCATTCTCAAGGAAGCCAATTGAATCTTATGTCATCTTCTTGAAGGTTCTGAATTCTACAATAAACCTCCAATTGACGAATCCAATTATCTAGCTTCTCTATATTCAATTCTCCATTATAGACTGGAAGCGCAAATTTAACATCAAGTTTAAGTAAGGGTGATTTTCTAGCTCCTTTTGAAGTATGTGGATGACCAAATTGTAGGGTTGTCGTAGTGGAAGATGATGATGAGGAAGTTGAAGATGGTGGTGAGGAATATGGTGGAGTGGATCGTGGCTTCTTACCATCTCCATGGGCTCCTCCTCCTAGAGAACCCTCTCCTCTTGGAGGCCTTGAGCTCTCTCCTTGCATCCTTACATTCTTTTCCTCATAGAGGATTTTAACCATCTCAGTCATATCAAAGAATTCCTTCCTGAATGCTCTCTAATCTTCTGTCATGATAGGTTCTCCTTCATGAGACATGCTCACTGAAGACTCAACTTCAATTTGAGGATGTGCTGGTGTTGAAGACTTTGGAAACCTTGCCCTTCTTACTCTTGACCCAACTATAAGGCTCTCAACTAGCTTCCCTTCTCCTCTTTTGAGTTTTAACCTTGTAAGCATGACACAAAATTGCAAACAATTAGATCCATTCTTGCACAAAAAAACCTAAAGAACATGATATTTGATACCAAAAATGATCTGAATGGAGTATGTTAGTGTTGTTGTACTAATTACTCTTTCAAATTATGAATTCAATGTCTTATGTGTGCTTAAGGGTTCACGTTCTCTTGTAAATTATCAAGTCTCATGAGTGTATTTCATGTCAATTAAGTGAGAAATTTAATATAAAAAAACAAAGCTGAACAACAAAAAATAAAGTACAGAAGATCACCATATAAGACATTAACACAGGTATTTGATGAAGGAGTTCATCCCTCCTGGGCTACATCTCCTTGGTCCAGCTTCCATGGCTTGGGTATATCATGCTAAAATTGTCAAATTGACTTGTTTACAATGCTATTTTGCTCCTGTAACCTACTTCAATGAGTCCAAAATGGCTCAAAATGGTCAGCTAGCCTCTTTTGGAGCCTGAATTGGTCGAAAATTGCAAATTTTATGGAAATTTCAAAATTTCCCACTATTTCAGGCCTTAAGCTAGTTAACTACAACTAAAAATGGCAGTTTTTGCCAAATCTGGGGGTTCGCCAATTAATCCACAATTAAATTTAAGTGGAGTCTTAGCACTAATTAAGAGCAGTTTAGCGCTAACTACATGCTTAAGTTAATCCACACTTAAGATTGGATTATGTGCTAATTAAATATGTTTAAGGGTTAAGTAATCGTGGTTTAGTTCTAAACTCCGCATTAGTTCGGAGCTCTTGCCGATGGTTGTGGAATAACGGTCCTATGGACTGGGGGCTGGTCCCCGCTTACCGCCACAATATACAATGGTCTGATTCAAATATATGTTGAATACATAGATTTTTAAGAACTAACGCATAATAGAGGCGGTATGTCGTGGCGATGGAAATGGGGAGGTCGCAGGGTCAAACCCTGGTGCCTCCACCCAAAATTTTGACCAACGGCCATGAGGGCACGTCGTGGCCTCCAGGGTTTCCATCTGATGCACACACTTGTCATCCGTTCATTGGTCCACTTTTGGGAATATTTCGAAAATATTCCAAGGAATATAACTTTTTATGACTGGATTGTACGGATGCCTAGTCAGCATCCTTGTCATCCTTGCAAAAAATTTGCATGTTTAGCAAAGTGGACAGATCACGTTTCCAAGAACATACAAAGGTCATTTTTCATGAAACGAACTCCGCTGGATTTAGAATGACGAGAACTACACGGTTGTTCAGGTTCTGAGCCAATATGAGAACTTTGATTTTTGAGCATACAATTGAGCACCTGATCAGGAGTGGTCCCTTTAGGTGGATCTTCCGGTACAAATATTCCATGGACATAGCGGTCATCGATCTTCTAGGTTCATAAGTCACAAACAACAACAACAACAACAACAACAATAATAAATTTTTTGAATAATTAAAATCAATTTATATTTATTTTTTAATAATTACTTTAATTGGTAGGGTCTATATCGGATTTGGGATGCAACAACTTAAATTATTAAAAGTAAACAATTGTTTGGATAGTCCTAATTTGATAAGCTTGGAATATTCTTCATCATAGTTGCAATTAGACATACTAAATTAATGGTTTGGAAAATGAAAGATCACAATTTTTTCATTTCTAAAATGAAGGGAAAAGTTTCTATGGCACATGTTAGGTGGCAACATGAATCATTTCAACTATTCACATCGACAAATCGATTGTTTTGAACCCAGGATGGGGGGTTTGTATCCACACACATACATTGATGAGTTTTTGAATAGAGTGATCAATAACATCCACCTTTGTATCAAGGAGGAGATTAACAACAATCTGATAGATGTGTTGATGCATTTAGTGGACAAAGTAAAATATTTTTGCATAAATGATGTCATTTTCAATGCCACTGTTATAGTTAGTCCTTGACAAGGTGGTTTAGCACTCTCATGATGTGGGAGCCTATTTTACCTTATCTCAAATTTTTGAAGTTTTTATGAAGCCTGTAACTGATATGCATTTTATTTTGTAGAGCATGATCATTGGAGAAAATGATACATATTCCAGCACAATAAAATGGGTCATGGAAACACTGTTGCAATGCTCAAATGTACTTAAATGGAAGCCACAGGAGTTGGACGTCATAGTTGGAAGTGAGTGTGCTTAAGAGGAAACATATCCCCTTGAGCTTGAAGTATTTGGAGGTGATCGTGAAACAAAATCTATGTCTTTATCCAAACACACCTTTTCTCCCTCATATTTTCCTTCGATATAAATCAATTGATCAATTTTCAAAGATTAAATCCCTCAAGTGATAAGAAGATAACATCATTGGAGGTGGATGAGTTAAAAACGATAAGCATCCTCTTGCATATCTAACCTGAAATATTTGTAGATAATGTCAAGATAGTATACTTTACTTGATTATAATGTTAATGTCATTTGGTTTATCATCTTTAATAATAGTCAAACTTGTTCACTCATAGATGTTGAAGCTTGTAACTAGGTTTGGTCTTCATAAATTATATTTATTGTACTTATCAAAAGAATTAAAAAAAAAAAAATTATATTATCATTTGACATTTATTTTATTATTAAATGACTTATTAAAGCATGGGTTTTATGATTCGTGAAAATGTTAAGCTGGGTTACACTTTTTTCCCTTTTTTGAGAAAGAATTATCATTTTTTTCTGTTCTTCAACTTTCTACAAGCCAAAACAAATTTTCTATTTAGAATTTCGTTTTACGATAAAAACAAAACTTGTCAGAAATTTTATTAGTTTTCTATTACTTATTTTTTGGAATTTTTTATTCACATTTGATATGTCAACTTAACATTTCTTTGAGTGTGTTTTCTTTAACAATCAAAGGATTCATAGAAATTCATATTCAAACGCGTTGGTGTATTCTTTGAAAACTTTGTGGTTTTGAGACAAAAATGTGTTGCAACAATCTAGACAGAGTCTACTTCGGTATCGTTATATTTACGAAACAAACTGATGCATATCATAATTAGTAGAATTTTTTGAACTGATCTAATATGAAAAAATTGCATATTTTGAATATGTTTTAGCTCACGCGAAGTTTCTCAACACATTATTTATAAACTAAAATTATAAAAACTATCCATTACAGACGACGGACCAATGTAGTGCACCATAATTTTTTCAATTTTTTTTACAGTGTATTTTGGAAGATCCAAAATTTTGATTTCAATGAATCATAATGACCTTCAGAAATTTCTTTCACCCATTTTATTACAAAATTAATTAAAATTAGTAAATATTTATGGATTTCCATAAAAGTTATATTTCCTGAAAGTAGATTGATTCTGCAAATGCTTGTCTTGGTTCCGAGAGTTAATTCATAGATTTTGATGGAGTTTAATCATTCCAAAGTTGAAGTAATGTGTTTAGAGCCGAGCTGTTGCGTAGTTGCAGACGTGTTAGTTCGACCGAACTTTTAAAATAGTTCGTCCGAATTATTTTTTGCCGCTTCGGTCCGTTAAGTCTAACGACAAACATGTTCGACTGAAATTTTGCTCGCAAATTAGGTCGGCCGGAAAATTCAATCCAATGAAGCCCCTCCAAAAAAATATTTTGTAGCTATATAAATAGCTAAAAACGGAATCATTATTTTCACATATTTTCACACATTTCTTCATTTGGGCTGATTTTGCAAAGGATTTTTTTTGGGCTTAATTTTCAAAGGACATTTTTGGAGGTATTTTTTTAAGTGACATTTTTTTAGAAGTTTTTTGGGCTTAATTTTCAAAGGACATTTTTTGGAGGTATTTTTTAAAGTGACATTTTTTAAGAGGTTGGGATTAATTTTCAATGGACATTTTTTTGAGGTATTTTTTAAAGTGACATTTTTTTAGAGTAAGTGTTTTGGGTTGAAGTAAATCTTTTATAATTATTTTTTAAAGTGAGTTTTTGTCTAATTTTTTAAACGAAATTTTTTTGCAAGACTTGGAAGAAAATATTTTGAGCTTCATTTCATTTTTAAAAGACATTGTTTTGGCGAAATTTTTAGAGTAAGTGTTTTGAGTTGAAGTATGTCTTTTGTGAAAAATTTTTAAAATAAGTTTTTTTAAAATTAAATCTTTTATGATGCTTTTTTTAATTGAGTTTTTGTTTAAATTTTGATGTAGTGAGTTTTTTTTACAGGATTTTGAAGGAAATTTTTTGAGCTTCATACTAAATTATCATGGGAAATCGAAGGAATTGCAAGAGAAAATATGATCGAAAAATAGACCCTGAGGAACATAGAGAACATGGGAGAGAATATCGCAAAAAAGAGAGAAGAACACTCAAATATTGAAAGGGAAAATCAACCTCAACTATAAGTTGAAGCAGGTATGTAAATGTAAATATTATAAAATTGATATTTAAAATTTTACTAGTGTATTGTGAAACTTAATTTTTATTTGATGAACTAATTTGAAAAATATTTTGCAATGTAAACAAAGAGAGATATTCCTGAAAACATTAATGATGAGATAGAAAATTTTGAAAGAGAAAGTGAAAGAGATATTGAACCATTGATTGAAGATGTTGAAAATGTTGAAATAAATTCAAGTGAAGAAATTGAATCACCAGGTATGTATATATATGTTGAATGTGTATTATTTAAATTATACATATTTATTAATTTAATTATTTATTGAATATGTAAACTCATTATGTACAATTCTAATATGTACAAATGAAATCAATATCGATGATGATATGTTAGAAAATGTTGACACTCATACATATGGAGAAAAAAAAGCTTACCATGTTATACGAGATCGTGCTATGCACATTATTGATTCGTTCTTCAAAGATGAAACTGTGGCAGTTCAAGCCCAAATGTTGAAAAGTATCTTAACATCAAAGAAATTAGAAGAAGATATGACTTTATTAGGTATTCGAAAATCAACAAAAGATAAGAATATAAAGGAAAATGTTATACAAAATATAAATAGTGCTCTTTTTTCACATAGAAAAAATTCGTAACTTTTCATTAAGATAGGTTACATGTTACATATGCTGGTAGTATATACTACTATTCAGTCCAAAGACTATTACAATTTCTGCCACTTTTCCTTCATGCAGGCAATAAACAGTCCCAAAAAATATAAATATCTGATTAGTATGAAACCAAAGTTCACAAAGTAAGTTCGGTGCATAACTTACTAGAAAATAGAGACAAAAATATATAAAGTAAATATACATGCCGAAATAGATAATCAAGGGAGGTAGTTACAAAATCCTCCCAAAAAGCTGTACAACTAGACAACCCAAAATGCAGGGGCCTCCTCTATAAAAGGCCGATGAAAATATCTGTAAACCTATTCACCAGTGTGTTCGGTAATATGCCAGGTGCCCCAAGTCAGCTCCGAAGCTTCTTTGGAAAATTGGTTAGCCACTTTGTTCCGAGACCTGTAAATGTGTGCCACATAGATGGAGTCAAATAGGGCTCTGAGTTGATGAACCTCTCGCAGCAGTGCAGACAGTGTGTGCGAGTGACAGTGAGCAAGATTATTGAACCAATTGATCACAAGTTGTGAGTCACCAAAGATCTGGATGGAGTTGCAGTGTATGTCTCGAGCAAATGTCAGAAGAAATCTAAGGCATTGCAGTTCAACATAGTTGTTTGTACCGAGTCCCAATCCCATTCTGATTTTTTAGTGGTGGTGTTCATTTAAAAATAGAGTTTCGCCCCCCCCACAACCCTGTGCGTTGGACGCACCATCGAAATAGGCCCATGCACGACTATGATCAATGATTTCAGGTGTCTCGAGTGTGGGAGTACTGTGTATACGATCCACGAGCAGGAGTTGGAATGTAGCAATAGAGGCAGCACATATTCGGTCACAATCAATAGGTATACCATTGAATATCAGCTTGTTGTGGCCGATCCAGATCTCCCATGCCATAATCAGGGGGAGATTGCGCATCCTCGGGCAGTATACATAATGTTGCCACCAATTAGTCCATGTGCCAATTAATGTTCTGCCCTGCCAGTGATGTCTACAACCCAAAATAGTGATGACCCATGACCAGATGCCTCTGATGATGTTGCACTACAGGAATAAGTGGGTAGTATCCTCGCAGTTTGCAAGACAGTAGCAGCATTGTGATGCTCCCTGAAAAGCTCGTATGTGGAGGAATTCCATGATAGGTATGCAATGATTTAGGATGCACCAGAATAAGGTTCTGTGCTTGTGCGGGGCCTTTAACTTCCAAATAATGCGCCACCACCATGCTTTTATTGGGGGTTCCTTGGGCTGTATGAGGGCAAGGTATCCAAGTTTGGGAGCATATTGACCATTAGGTGATACTGCCCATATCAATTTTTCCTCCTGCTCAGTGATGCAAATGTTTTATGTTTTTAGAGCCCAGATGTAAGTTTGCCAAACCTGTGTGCCTGCCTGTGGGATCTCGAGGTCATCTGCCAGTAACCAGGCTTGACCCCGCCAAGTTGTATGAACCATATATGCAATCTGAGCGAGATAGAAAATGTTTCTGTGCGTCAGGTGCTCAATAATGAAGTCAGGTAATTTGTAAAATTCACCGCTCCTTGACCAAGAATCTGTGCCAATGCGGACAGTTGCACTAGTACCAATTTTCCATGATAAACCTTTCTGTATGATGTATGCTGCTTTTGTGATTGCCTTCCAGATAATTGATGCACTAGACGCTTGTTCGATTTTGTCTTGGATCCAATCGAGAGGGTGCCGTGGCGCGATATATTTAGCAATAATTACCTCTTTCAAGAGGCTCTGTCCAGTGATTAAGTGCCAGCACATTTTGGCCGCGAGAGCCCTCGAAAAAAGATGGAGATATTTTATCCCCCAGCCACCCCATTGTTTAGGAATGTTTATGCGACCCTAGGCAATCCAAGAAAAAGTAGAGGCCTTTACCTGGTTGCGCCATAATAATTGTCTGCAAATACTTTTAATTCTGTTAGTTATACCAATAGGTATCCAAGCCAGGGTCATCCAATAGACCGGTATAGCTTCTAGCACAAAATTAATGAGGATCAGTCGGCCAGCCTTGGATAACCATCGGTTATACCAAACATTTATTCTGCGTTCAATTTTTGCAATGATCCAGTTCCAGTCTTTGATCTTATAATCGTTTGGTTTTATATGATATCCCAAATATTTGAGACCATCGTTGATGTCTATGCAGACATAGTCAAATAGATTCATTGCAGTGACTTGTTCTAGTCCCGAGCATCCAGTCATGATAATAGAGGATTTGAGGCCATTTGGTGCCATACCGGTGGCCCTGCAAAATAAATTTAGTAGCAGATCAAATTGTACAGAGTCTTGTCTAGAACCATTTAGGAAAATTAGTACATCGTCCACAAATAAAAGATGAGTGAGATGTAGTATGTCATTGATCCGGAGACCCTGTAATATTCCCCGATCTTTAGCATTGTTTATGAGGACAGAGGGACCCTCCATAACCAGGACAAATAATAATGGTGAGAGAGGACAACCCTGATGAAGACCTCGCCCCACATGAAAGAAATCAGATGTAGTGCCATTGATCAATATGCTGAAAGTAGCATGACAAATGCAGCCCATAATCAAGTTTATAAATGTTTGAGGAAAGCTCGAGTGGATTAGTATGAGATGAAGGTAACTCCAGTTTACCTGATCAAAAGCCTTTGTAAGATCAATCTTGAGAATGGTAGATTTGAGGCACAGAGTTTTAATGGAATGAAGGGCTTCCTGGGCAGTACCAATAGCTTCATGAATTTTCCTATGATTCAGAAATGCAAATTGTTCCTTTTCAATATGAGTGGACAGGAAAGGCTTGATGCGGTTTGCAATTATTTTAGATATGATCTTATAAATGCAGTTACAAAGAGATATGGGCCTGTACTCATGGAAGCTGGTCGGTTTGTCCGATTTTGGAATAAGTGCGATAAAAGTAGCGTTGAACCCATCATATATATTGCCTCACACCCTGCTGTCCTCAATCATAGTCAGAAGGTCATTTGACATGAGTTCGAAAAAAAGGATGAAAAACTCAATGGGCCAGCCATCAGGCCTAGGGCTTTTGTCCCGTTTGAACCATTTCAACACTCCCTCAAGTTCGCCCAAAGTGATTGGTGCATTGAGATCATCAATCTTCTCCTATTCCACAAAAAAGTTTAAAGTGCCGTGTTATGTGCATGATGTCTGGGAGATCAATATTTGTTGACGCCCTATAAATATTGGTGAAATGTCTAGTACCCAGATCAAAAAGTTGAGATTTCGTTCTCGTAGTAAATCCATTTTGATCAGACAATTCCCAAATGGCATTTGCAGCCCTGCGCCCATTTGCATGTTGCTGAAAAAATTTAGTGTTTTCGTCTCCAGCCTGTAACCAAATAGAACGACTTTTAAGCCTCCAATATTCCTCCTTTTGTCTCAGAAGTTTTTCCTTTTCAGTCACAAGTGCATTTAGCTGCTTCCTGGTATCATCAGTTCTATATCCCATAAGACATCATTGTTAAGTAGTGAAAATTTTCCTTCGATTTTGTGCAAATCCTCCCTCTCCAATTGCTTTTTATTTCGAACCCATTGAATGGTAAGGTTTTTAATGCGATTGAGGTTGTCATTGATAATCCATCCGGGATCTCTATCATTCAAAGGTCTACAGTGCTGCCAGGCCCAGGTGACCATCAAGTGATACTCAGGGTCTCTCAACCATCTGGAGTTGAATTTGAAAGGGGGTCGAGCCCTGTAAGGTTCACTTTCGAATTCCAGGAATATAGGAGAGTGGTTAGATTTACCACCCATCCCCACCCATTGTCGAGCCCGAGTAAGAATGGATAGGAGAGACTGTTTGATGAGATATATGTCTAATCTGCGAGCCAAAGCAACATGTCCGGTCCTTGTGTTTGTCCAGGTGGGTTGGAGCTTGGTGGTTTGAATGTCAATGAGATTTGTAGATCCGAGCTTTGAGTTGAAAAACTCAGCCAAAGGATCCGGGGTAGCTTGGGGGCCCTAAGATTCCGAAATACCTAATGAAAAATTCAGGTCGCTACCCAAAATGATGTGGGGGACAGCCAACAAGGAGCAGGTCAATAAGGAGTTCCAGAAATGCTCTCTATTTGTGCAGGGCCCATAAACATTAATCAAGGTAAACTCGATCTCAGAATTACCAAATAGGACATTCATAACAAGTACACCAGCCTGGCCCTAACAGTTAATCATCCGGGTGGTTTTGTCATTAATTCCCAATGCACAACCCCCAGATATTTCGTGTGCATCAAGAGTAATGAAGGTCCATTCAGGAAGAAAATAAGTTAAGGTAGCCTTCACCTCAGAGCTCGCACCAAGTGTCTCTTGTAGAAATAGGATATCAATGGGATTCTAGGCTATCGAATCCTTTAGTGCCAATCTCTTATCGGGGTTGGCCAGTCCCCTGCAATTGTAGGAGAGACATATCATGATGTAACAGCCAACAAGGGTTTTTTAGCTCTAAGGACCCACATAAAAGATGATTGAGTGCCTGCTTCCACTTCGAGATTGGCTCTTTTGATAGCCTTTGCTAAAGCAGATGGTCTACCATGTGACTTGGTGGGTAGACTGCCCTGACCTGGCCCAATACTGAAAGCCTCACCAGAGTGTGGAAGGGAGAGGGATCTAAGATAATAGTTATGTCTCGAGGAGGGGGTCTCCGAAGAGGAGGATGAGTGGCAGTAGGAAGGTTCAAAAGATGTGTGTTGAATGATGGGGGTGAACGACGGAGGGGCCAAAGTGATGGTGCAGCAGATCGAGGGGAGCTTCAGTGAATGGCTAGTCAAAGTCGATGTAATGCATGATAATGAATTAGAAGAAGATAGAGTATTAACAACATCTCCAGATGTAGATATAGGAATAATAATGGATGGTGATACAACATAGCAGTCAGTAATCAAAGAGGTAGTGGTAGGAATAGTACCCGGGATAGAAGAATTTCGCTGAGAAGTCACCAGCGTGACCTGTGGGCGAGATCTGGGATGCGTGTTTGTCCACGATGGAATTTTTTCAGTCGGCACCAACCCAGCATCGCGCGGAGATTCAAGAGCAGTCATCGGCTCACCAATAGTGCCCATATCGATACTGATATCAGGCACAGTCTGTGTACCAACAGAACAAGATTTCTTTGAAGCCAACCTTCCAAAACCCTTCTTTGGGCAGTCTTTGTATAAATGTCCCACCTCATGGCATTTCCTGCAGCGAAATGGCACACCCTCGTAGTCCAGAGGTTGCTGCCACATCATCCCATCAAATAGCATGTTGAAGTTGTCATACAGACCATCCTGAGTGTTCAGGAAGATCAAGATACGAGCCACTGCCCTGCTACCGGTAGTCAGGTAGGAACGGTCATGATCTAGATATAGACCAAAATGTCCCCCAATATTCCGAAGAGCAGTGTCGTTCCAAAATTGCATAGGCAGTCCCGGCAGCCGCATCCAGATGGGGCCTACACCCGCATTCTCCTTGTTGGGATCGAACAGAGGTACCCATCTCTTGAGATATATAGGGTGCAACTCAAGATGCCAGTAGTGCTTGAGAGCCCATTCAGATTGATCAGGGCGAGAAAATGTGAGAGAGAACCATCCTTTGGTCAGTACTCGGACTTCCGGAAGTAAGTCGAGAGTCTCGCTCCAGATCTCACAAGTCCACCGCTATAGTCTTGTCGCGAGTATTTCTGGCGACGCACCTTCCCCACCAATGTCTTAGCTGCAATGTGACCCCAATCCTCCATACCGCTCTCACAACCAAAATTCAAAATGTAGTTGAGCTTGTTTTTCGTGGTTTTGTGCTTCTTTCTAGCTTTGCTACAACCCAGCCCCGACTCAACAGATGTGTCAGACTCTGATGAAGTGCATATCTTCTCCGGTATGGATAAGTCCTCCGGTACATTAGCAAAAACCCCCGAGGCCATCAATGGTTCGATAGATGCCAAACTAATATGTGTCGCTCCACCAATATCTGTTGGGTAGTGCGAGACACCACATTGAGGGAGAGGGCCCCCAATACTCAGTTGTGCCAAAGATCGGGATGCATCCCCGATATCATGGTAGACCGCCTCCGAGAATTTCACCGAGCTCCCGATGTCAACACTCGCTAGGGTGTCATGTTCAGCCTGAGAGAAATCCCATAAACCAATATCTGCATCCGAGGGCGTGGAAAAATTATACTGCGCGAGTTCCCCATGGGCGAGTTGCTGCCCTCCACGTTGGACAGGGTAGGAAAATTAGGCATCGCCTCCTCAGGAATCGGGTCTGAGTCAGACATCTCATCCACCTCACCGTGAGAATCAAGACCCCATATATTGACCCCCTCCAGTGGATCCTCCGAGTAGTCCACCTCATCTTCATAGTTGCTCATGGTAGCAAGTGGGCTGGCCAGGTAGAGTCCGTGATGCACCGACAGTGGAAGACAAAACCCCCAAAAATAATGGCGCAGGTTAAAAACTGGTCCAACAGTAGGGGCGGAGACAAAAATGCTAGAGTAATCAGTGTATACGCCAAATGCAGAGACTCGGAGAAGGACCAGACAAATTTCGGTCAGGGTCCACAGTCTTGTATTGACCCCACCCAGAACAGAGAGTCGAAAAAACTAGTGCAGATACCACAAGTCAAGAGTGTGAAGAAGTGTCGGTATTTTTCCCCAGCGAGAGGTGAAAACAAAACCCCGGACCGAGTCGGCAACGCTCCCAAAATTGTCAAATAACTAGTAGAATAAACCCATTGAAACAATCGAGAAATACCACGACAGCTGGTCAGTGGGGTCCCAGAAACCCAGTCCAATAACACTAAACGAAGCCTATTTTCCCTCAATCCAAGAGAGTAGTGCCAGATGTAATGCGAAATTCCAGTGGGGGATGCAGAAAGCCGTCACCGCCACGCGAGGGTGCCCAACCCTCCATACTAGGTAATAGTCGCCGCCATCAGTTGTCTTCATTTGTATGATCAAAACCCTAGTCTCCATAAATAGTGCTCTAAAGTCAATTGGAAGATATATAAATAAAATCTATTTAGATACATGTAGAGAAATACAAATGATAGTGGTTTCATCAAGTACTAAAGATAATCGCTTGGTAAAATCTATGGCACAAGCATTAGGAACCTCACGAAAAACTTTGCACAAAAATCATAAATTTCGATTGCAAGTAGATGTAAATGATGAACTCGCTTGTTGGACTGTTATTTGTAGGCAACCATACAAAGATAGACTTGGAAAATATGTTAAAAAAATAATATATGAATATTGGATGAAAAATTCACGTGTTTCACCAAAAGAAAGGGATGTGATACGAAGAAGAATAACATGAAATCAGTACGAAGAACATACAAAACATTTCTTGGACACCACTCAGATAAAGTTTTTCAACAAGTTCATAGAAGAGAATCGTGAAATTAATGTCTCAATTAGTGCTTTTGTGCAACAAAAGCCATGGTATGTTAAAACTCTGTACGAGACACTTGTTGTTTTCGTTATCATGTGGAATTTTAGTTATATTATGACACATTCCTTAATTTTGGTAAACATTTTGGAAAGATTCACCTCCTCCTTCCACTATCCATGATTTCATATCTCAAATTCTATGTGGAAGAGAAAGCCATGAAATATCTCACCAAAAGAAATGTGTTGGTGGTAAAAAATGCGATAATCGTGGAAATTTGAATAGATTTAAAAAAAATATCATACTGATATAAATGATCAATCATTTTTCAACATAAAATTAAAATGAAATAGATATGAATATATTCATACATCGATTGGTTCAAGTAGTAATACAAGTGCTAAAAGAATTGATTTACAAGAAGAAGACATTTTTGTGATAGAGTTTTGGAGAAAGTTTGAGGCAGAAATTTATAAATACACCAAACATTCCCATATAGCTCAATGACAAGACTTGCAATTCAAAAAATCCCGTGAATTTGTTCCACTAGGGACCATTTTGTCAATAGTTGATTTTGCTGAGAACTACACATTTGTTCCACAAAAATAAATACAGAGCGAATACTATCATTCTGACCAAGTCTTCATGATTTCCCATATTTTATATAGACATGCTGAACAAATGTTGATCATATAGAAAGCACCAGTGAAAATCAACATGTTATTAAATAATATCACTTTTATATCAGTGACGATCGTACACATGATACATATTTTTTACAACATTGTTTTGAAAAGATTTATGACTCCTTGAAAATCATGAAATAAAATTCAATGAACATTGGATATGGTCAGATGGATGCGTAGGTCAATTTAAATCTTCACGATCATTCTTTTGGTTGTGTTGTCTTCATATGAAAACCCGCATTAAACATTGTTGGAATTTCTTTGAGACTGGTCATGGAAAATGAGAACATGATGGTGCAGGGGCATGTATAAAACGAGCACTTCGAAGATATCAAATGGACCACTTTGCAAACTGACTTGTCTTAGCTAAACAAGTTGTTCAATGGTGCATTGCTGCACTAAGCCATGAGACTAATTGATGAAGCGAAGTATGAAGGTAAATGATTTAATTTTTATTGGATTTCTAATTTTAAACATTATTTATCACAATGGTTATCTTTGATGGTATTTTGAATAACATATTTATATTCTTGTTTGAATTTTCCATATAGATTTTTTTGGCATATTGGGGTCCAAGATGTATATATATCGATTGGAGATGACGTTGAAACAATAAAAGAGACTCGAAAATTGTATTCAATTAAAACAAAGCTATACAAAAATGTGTTTGCATTGGATAAAAGAATATATTCTTGTTTTTGTCATGTTTGCATAGACAAAACAGAATCCAATGATGTTTGTGAAAACAAAATGTATGTAAAACATTGGCAACATACAAAACTAAATATAAAGGGGAATGTCCGTTGCAAACTTTGAAGAAATGCAATTAGAGGAGATTATAGTATCATCCGAAGGTGATCGAGTTTCTGATCTTGTTATAGAAGGTAACATTTCAATTGCTTTCAAATGATAGAGATCTAGAAATAGATAATAAAATGAAGTACACATGTTAATTTAAATTTAAATTTTCATGTTAATTATGATATAAAATTAATTGTAAGTTTGTTTTATTGTGCAGAAGTTTTTTCTGTAGTTGCACCTACTACCAACGATGAAAATGTGAATTATTATTTGATGCGTTGCACTAAATGAAAGATGAAATTATTGGAAAACTATGATGATAATGTGTTTATATATGACAGAGGGTCTATTATACTGAAAGGTTATTTTTTACGACAAACTCATCAAAGTTGAGATTTTGTTTACTTTCAAGACTATGAACATGATGTCATAAGTTTTCAATAGAGTCACTTGGTGTGTGCAACACGCATAAAGTTGATAGAAGTTCAATTAAAGAAAAAATTGAAAATTAAGAAATGGAAAATATCAAAAGACGATCATGAACGAATCATTGAAGATGGAATTCCATTAGAATTTTTTTGATTGAATTGCCCAACAATTTCTTCTCTTTGGATTCATCTTTTAGAACTTCCAGAACTCAACTAAAAATTGAACTAGCCTTTTTTTTGTGCATTCTTAAGTTTTAAAATTATTATAATATGTATAATATATGTCATATGTACAATTTTTTGAACATGTACATTGTTTTGGTACATGCACATGAGTAATTTATACACATGTGTACACATACACATGTATATTATTGGGTCATAAATGATTTTATACATTCTCTGGTACAATTTGTCATAATGTCATTATTGAAAAATGTACATATATATGTATCTAACATAGTTGATATAATGCAAATTTTAAGTTGCACGATTTTGTTTTAGATGTATCTATTAAGAAAATTATAATATTCATTCTTGAATGCAAAATCTGTGGTACGCGTTTTGTAATTTCCAGTTTACTATCAACTAAAAGTAGCTTTTGTATGTACATTAATGAAAAATGTTGTGTACTGGATATATGTTTTAATGCAATTTTAAAATTTGATGATTGTTTGACACATCTATGAACACCTAGAATTTTATGATTGTTTTTAGATATATACATCGATATTTATTGTCCTTCAATCATTTTTACATATATTCAAATGTACTTCAATCATTTTTACATATATTCAAACATGTACTTCAATCATTTTTATGTACATATATTCATGAACTTAAATATGTAAAACCATCTATGATTGTTTTAAATGACATGTATGATCATGCAAAATGTACTTAACTATCACCTAAATAATATACATCCTAAAATTATATAACATCCACACACATGTTCAAATGCATAACATGTACCAATGTATGTGTTAAATGTAATTTGAAATTTCCATCTAGATTCATTTTATATTTAACAATAAAATGACAACTTGAGTTTTAAAAACAAAACATTATATCACAACATGTGATCACATGCCAAATGTAGTTCAACTATCCAAAATATACACGTGTTTTATAATTTGAAATTTCCATCTAGATTCATTTTATATTTAACAAATAAAATGATAACTTGAGTTTTAAAAACAAAACATTATATCACAACATGTGATCTCACGCCAAATGTAGTTCAAATATCCAGAATATACATGTGTTTTGTAATTTGAATTTTCCATTTAATTTTATTTTATATTTAACAAATAAAATGACAACTTGAGTTTTAAAAACAAAACATTATATCACAACATGTGATCACATGCCAAATGTAAATATCCAAAATTTAAAATCATTCTTGATAAAAGTAAATATAGTTCAACTATATCCAAAATGTAAAATATGTCCAAAATTTATATCACATAAACAATAAAAGTAAATATATATAACAATGTATAGTGTTACAAGTATCAAGTTATATACAAAAGTAAATATGACTGCATAAATAAGACTCTACATAGAAAAGTAAACTTAAGACTATCTATCAAATAAAATGTTGCACATGTGCATCATCAATCAAATAGAGATGGATCCAGTGTCTTTTCCAACAGTGTCCTGAGCCTCGTTGTGCTATCTTCTGAAGAATGTGGAACTTGTACACAACGTGTAAACATTAAGATTTAATGTTTTAAAATTGAATGAGAATGTAGAACTTCATGTAAAAAAAAAATGAAAAAAAAATCATGCAATACCTCATGTGGTTCCCTCTCCATTGTCTTCTGTTGGCTGTCCATCAATACATCCTCCACAGTAAACTGTATAATATACATGTACAAGTATATATATATTAAAATTTTCAATTGAAAATACATAAACTAATTTGCAATAATATTAAAAAAAAAGTTAGACAACTTCTTGTTCAAATTGTGTGGATGTTTCTGTCTCCATCATAAACTCCATCGTTAGAGTCCTTGGAGAATGGAAATCATCTCCAAAAACCTAAAATTCAAAAAATTTAAAACTGTAAAATAACTCAAGATCTAGATCTCATTTTTTAATGAAACTTTTGAACTTTAATTTATAACTTAAACATATAAGTGAAAAAGTGAATACCTGTGACGATGGATTTGGTACATCTCTTAATAGGGGAGAACATGGTGGCTCCAAACAAAAATCATCTGCACAAACCTAAAATGAAAAAAATTTAAAACTGTAAATTAGCTCAAGATCTAGATCTCATTTTTTAATGGAAATTTTGAAATTCAATATATAACTTAAAAACATAAGTGAAAAAATGAATAGTTGTGACGGTGGATTTGGCACATCTCCTAACAGGGAAGAAGAGGGTGGCTTCGAATGAAAATCATCTCCACAAACCTAAAATTCAACAATTTTAAAACTGTAAAATAACTCAAGATCTAGATCTCATTTTTTAATGAAACTTTCACTTCAATTTATAACTTAAAAACATATTTAAGTGAAAAATTGTTCATACTTGTGACAGTGGATTTGGCACATATCCTAACAGGGAAGAAGAGGGTACCTCCATCTCAAAAACATCGGACAGAATCAGAATCTGTTAACATTTAATTATATACATGTACATGTGTACACAATTATTTATTTTAAAAATATGCCATCATGATACCGATATAATAATAGATTAAAATAATTGTACATAAACATCATGAACACGTAAAAAACACTAACATTTTCCAACATATCATCTTTATTATGAGAACCATCTTGATTGTGAGAACCTGAAGCTTCGACCGTGATATTAAAATCTTCGTTCATCAAGCGTGAGAACTGCATATGGTGTTCACATATATCATACATTTTTTTTAGATTAAAATATACTAATAAATGTATTTATATGTATTTATTACAAATTTTACATGTTAAAATATTCATCCTAACCATTAAAACATATCGATCCCATGCCCTCTTCCTCATGAATAATTAAGTCCTGCCAACCATTGCGACAATTTTTTGCATATGTTATGAGCTCTTCAATACTCATGTTGTCTATCTTATCATTTGTATGATACAAAAAATTAGAACGTGCATTCTCTCGCGCTATTTTTCGATTCAGACAAACATCAATTCCACCAAGTCCACTCTGAACATTGTCTATGATGACATCCCTTGCTTCTCGACTAAGTTTAGAAGTGGCATCCATCTCAAACCGCAAAGTTTCCATACGAAGAGGTCGGCTTACCAATGGTGGCTCAGGGTGAGGTAACTCAACATCACACTTAGCGCCCCTACGGTCACATAATCGACCTTTCCCAGAACCAAAAAATTCAGAGGGAAGGTCACTATAATTGGTTTTCATTCTAAAAAAGAATTATGCATAAAATAATTTTGAAAAATAAAGAGGAACCTCGTCGTTCCATGGTATTCTTCCATAGGAAACAAGCTGCCTATCATACAAATGTCAAGCTATATCAGGGTGCTTGAAATATTGCACCTTTAACATCTTTATTTTCGGCCCTTCTTTGAAATTAAACATAGACTTGGCCATTTATGTTGTAACTCTGTGTTTAACATCCTCCCATGTATCAAGACCCATAACTGTTTCCTTTCTTTTCCTCATCACTTCTACAAAAGTATTAGTGGTTGGCCCAAGCTTTTTGTACACATCTACAAGTGTGCTTAAAGAGTGAGTAACTATTTGAAAGATTTCTCTACTCTCAGCAGGGTTTTTCAAAGACACAAGATATTTCTTCAATTGTGAATAAAGATGTTGACACCTTTGTAATGTGCATTGCTGGATGTTTGTTTCCCAAAGCCAATCACAAATTTCAGAAGGATAAGTCATGGTTGGTGTACAACCTTCTTATTGAATAACACATTCTGGCCTACGTCTTTTTCGAGCAACATTTTATCCTCTGCATCAATATATAAAATTTTGTATAAATAACAAAACATGTGAACAAATTTGTACAAATTTTCTTTTTAACCATAAAAAAATTATATAAATAATTTAACAAATTAATAATTGAATGAAAATAATATTCAGATTGATGGCCACCTTGAGATGGCTAGGCAGCATCATGCCCACCCTGAGATCGTTGAGAACCAGAATGACCACTGATTGGTTGAGAACCAACATGACCGCCCATTGATTGGATACCAGTGGAATTCATATCACCACCCTCACGCAATTGGCCACCACCTATTGATTGGCCACCAGGGGAATGTGTCATACCACCACCATCCACCACCATCACGTGATGAGAGGGAAGCTTCATAAAAAAATATGAATTTATAATCAATTCAAAAATACATACATACATATAAATACATGTACATATGATTGATTAAATTGCATGAACCATACCACGATTGTGTGAACCATGGCCAGGCTCCATTGACGGAGTAGATACTCTTGTCCTCCTAACTCCTAAAAAATAAAAAAATAAATTTATTAAAAACTAATTTAACTCACAAAATTGATAAAAAATCAATTCCATATGTATACATGTATGTACATGGGGATAAAATTATCTATATATATTCAATAAAAATCAATTTCACATGTATACATGTATGTATGGAGATACGATTATATATTCAAATTTCATTTAAAAACATGCACATTTAATATAAATACCATGAACATCCCTCGATCCATGATCCCCCTCTCTCGTAGAGGCATGGGATTCTATTGATGTTTGCCTTTCATCCTCCATGATATATATATATATATATATATATATATATATATATATATATATATATATGGATATCTACAGTGAACATTTACAATTATTTTAAAAATTACTATTTAAAATAAATTCTTAAAAATAATATTTAGAATAAATTCAAAATAATTAAAAAAATGAATGTAATTTAGTACACAAATGTTGAGTACAAACACATATAATGTAAAACAAAACTTTCAAAGCACAAATTGATGTGTAAAACTCACTATAAACAAAAAATTGTTGAAATTGTAATTTTATAAAACATGAATTTCACCAAGTTGCGCTTACATGGTGGGAGCACACTTGGTATATAATTGAAAAAAACACATGGTCATTAAAAATGATGCATTTATCAGTAAAAACATACACATATCAAAGATATGTTACAATTTCCATCAATAAATTTTGAAGGAGAGTGTCTCAGCACTAATTCATCTTTGAGAGATGAATCTTGAATTGGCATTGCCTTGTATAATACTAATTATTTTTTGATAGATGAATCTTGAATTGGAATTGCCCCACACAATAGATCACCAAACATCTTATTAACATTTACACAATGTCTTATACTAAAAAATTGAAATTGTCTAACAATATTGTTTGTTTTTCCATGTAGTTGTTTTAGCCTCTCCTCCTTAAAATGGTGCATGCCTTTGATCTGGTTGCACACAAGTTTAGAATTGGTGAAAAATACAATTCCATTTGATCCATACCCCCTAGTTGTTCCCAAGCCTTCTATCAATGAAATATAATATGCTTCATTGTTTGTTGTTCTTCTTAGCATATTCATTTTCCTTTGGAGGACCTTGTTAGTCGCAATATTGCAAAGCACATATGTAATCAATGGTTTCCATGGATTGGGACAACAAGAAACATCTATGCATAATGTCCATTTTTCAACCATGTTTAGTGGGATTTTTGATCTTTGAAAAAAAAAATCAATAAAATATATTAAATGAACATTTATTGCAAATGCATGGGATAAATGACATGTACATGGCTTTCCTTAAAGTTTATGGGTGAAATGACATGTACATGGTTCCCAAAAACACTAGCAAATGCCTTAGATTTTATGGGAGAAATGACATGTACATGGTTCCCAAAAACACTAGCAAATGCCTTAAAGTTTTGAGAGAAATGACATGTACATGGTTTCCAAAAACAATAGCATTTTCCTTAAAAATATACTAAATGAACATTTATTGCAAATGCCTTAAATTTTATGGGAGAAATGGCATGTACATGGTTGGGAGAAATGGTGAGTACATGTTTAGGAGAAATGACATGTACATGGTTCCCAAAAACACTAGCAAATTCCAAGTGTCATCACTCAGATTGAGCCTCATGCTGAGAGAGGAAATCCCGAGGTAACCTCAAACCATGCTTAGCCAAGTAGATAGCCCTACTAAGCTAGGAGAGGGCTCTCTTCGTATAGATCACAGTCAAGATGACTGAGGATAGAAGGTTTTAGGCAAGGTATAGTAGCTCAGGGTTTTGTTTTTTTTTTATTTGTTTTGGGTTTGCTGGATCAGGAGGAGTCAAACAGCTAGGGCAAAGAAATTAGGTCAAAATTTGCAGGGGTTCCAAGCGGAAAGGTAGGTAGAAGGTTTTGACAATAAAATATGATTATGGTGAGGTGACGATATTGGTGAGGAGCTAGGGAAATCATATAGAATGTATTTTCCCTAAACTGAGGAGAATGAACACATTATACTAAATTTCCCAAAACATAGCATAAATAAATATGGATTCTGCCTTTCAAACTTGAAATCTAGTATATTATAGACATGAAATGTTTTATGAATTAAAAATACATTAAAAAAAATTTATAACAGAGAGGAAACTATGTCTAAAACTCATACCACATGGATCCCAAAGAAATAGCTGCAAAATTCTATTAATGTCTGAGCCAAATTGATATACAAAATGTCTCTTGAGATGCCAAAGCTCCAAGTGAGTCCAACCTCTACAAATGACTGAGAAAATAAATCAGATAGACCTCAAAAACACTCTTCCTAGCCACAAGGAGTCGAATCCATGTGATTTGGATCAGTTTCACCTACACCCAAACAATAATCTGAAGACTAGGAAGACCCAACAACTTGCCTCTAAAAGAGAGGAAACTGATTCATTTGACCTCTAGGGACTTATCTAATGTATCTACCCTATATAACAATAAAAAAATGATATATACATTTAATATAACCATTTACATCAGTAATTTCTTCATTTTCCTAAGATAGAAAGTCAAAAAGTCAAAATTTTCTGAAGATGGTGAAATTGACAATTTCCTTGCAAAAGCGCAGCGCCATGACAGAAAAAATAGCCTTTAGTGCAAGCCACTTTTGGAGGCCTTTCTGGTGTCCAAATGAGCTCCATGATAGCTCATTGGAAAGCTCTCTAAGTCTAGTTTCCAAATATGCCTCCAATTTCCAAAATTGTGCCCATATTACCGTTAAAAATCGAGTTCTCCCAAGACTGGTATTAGAGCAGCGCCAAGGTGAAAAAGGAGGCAAAAACATGAAAATTAGGAGGTTTTTTGTACTTTTGAGGGACCAGTTCTCCACTAAATCTTATGAAATTTGATGAGGTTGATGTAATAAAAATTATGAACATGAGTATGCTTACCATTTTACATTTTTATTCTCCAAGAAAAAGGGAAACGCCAAGGGCGCCGCGTTTTTGGCAAGTTGGGTATTAGCGCAGCACCCAAACATTAGCGCAGCGCCAAGGAAGTACTGTTTTTCAGACCACTTTGGGAGGCCTTCCCGATGTATAAATTGGGCCTAGGATAGCTAGTTGGAAAGATATTGAAGTATAATTTTCAAATATACTTTTTTTGTGCTGGTTGGAGTTTATTTGACCTGTCCAAAGTTGATTCTCCCAAGACTAGTCAAAAAGCGTTGAATGAAGGTGCAGAAATGTAGAGTGATAGTGCATGCAACTTTTGAAGGCCTTCCTTAACTCCAAATTGAGCTCATTATAGCTCATTAGAAAGCACCATATGTCTAGTTGTCATTTGAATCATCATGCAAGTCATTTGGACAATCCAGCTATGAGAAAAATTGATTTTCCCAAGGTCACTCCAGAAATGCATTAAACCTCTTGTAGCACCTGTATTTTTTAGATTTCTCCCAAACGATGACACCTGTGTAAAAACTGAAGAGGTTTTTCTTCTTAGACCTATGATGGACAAAAATCTCTTTCAGTTTTTTTAAATTCATCTTTGTTTGGTCAGAAACATAGTTTGAAGAAAAACTGGCCCTATGAGTGGCAAATGGTTTGATTCTTGGAATGATTTCTCAAAAAATGATGGAGACATGATGTTTATGAGCTGAAATTACTTCATACTTACTGATATGATCTACCTTATGGCTCTTTTGCTCAAATATCTTGTTTCCACAACAAACCCTAGCTCAGTGGGAGAGGAAATTAGGGTTTAGTGCTTGTGAAAAATGATGACTTGGACCCTTGGGAAAAGACAACTCTCTTTGAAATTTGATGTGTTGGCATGTGGATTTATGAGTTGAAAACGTTTGGGAGACTGGATAATTATTACATTTGAACTTATTGAAGCAAATCATGAGTTTATTCTGAGTCACCTTCACACCGTCTGCTGCCCTTTATTGAAAATGAGATAATGCAATGATTTGACGTAATGAAACCCTAGTGACCTAATGAGAAATGAAAGAAACTGACTTAATGAGTGATTTTGACTAAAAGTGAAATGAGAGTATACTTTTCTTCAGCATGATGGAGACATGGAAGATGGTCAATAGGCATATGCTTGTGAAGGAAAATGGACACTTGATAAGGACAACCACCAGTGGAATAATTTTATGTCATGACCTAATGGAATGATGAAAAATTTATTTAGAATGGGACACCTAATATGCACATGAAAATATGTTTTAATACCTAGTGGAAGTATGCAAATACTGACACTAACATTGGCTCCAGATGGGGATGGTAGCTCCTTGGAGGTGCCAAGAACACCATAGACCAAGTGCCTACTCATTGAGCATGGAGTCAAACTCTAAAGACTAAACTGAAATACTGAAAGAAACTTGACTCAATAAACTAAACTGACTTAAACAAAAACCTGAATGAAACAAAACTTAAAAACTGAACTTACCCTACTTATTGATAGCAGTACATCACCGAGACTTGAGGGCTTCAAATACTGATGAAAACCATCTGTCTTTTTGAAATAATATGTACACTCAAGCGATATGAAAATGCCAGTGTAACCAATCAAGTAAATGCCTCCTTGATTGATTCTCCCAATTAGATTTTATGGACAACAATAAATATTTACAATTGGGTAGCCAAAATAATAGCTGACATTGATCTCCATAACACTGAATACTGCAATAATTACCTTCACTGCTGATTGCAATAGATTTTCCACTAGATCCTAAAAAACATGAAAATTTACCTCTTGCTGATCTAGAAGAAACAAGGTACCTTTTTCTCTTGATTCTAATCTCTCTTCATAATGTACCTTAGCAAGAGTGTGTTCCTGGTCGTCAAAAACTTCTGAACAAGTAGGTGAGAAAATTTCTTCTTGAAATAAAAATTCTAAACATGAAACATGAGAAGAAAAATCTGAATGACAATCCTCAATGCCCTGGTCCTCTGTGATTTGAATACATTGCTGATCATCTTCATATGACATGGCAACTAGATTGTCATGTTTCTCATCACACTCATCAGTCATAAGAGGGAAAACTTCATATTGTTTATAAACCTCAAAACTGACATTTCTATCATTTACTGTAGAGTTATCCAAAAAATATTTTTCACTTAATTGAACAAATATATCATCTTTTTTTCCACAAAGGGACTGGATTACCTCTTTCTGAATATTTTGTTATGATGGGATGAGAACACTTGGGTCAATAAATTTATTTTCTTCTTTCGAGGTGATCTCGATAATAGATCTCTCCCTCATGGGATTCGTAACAACATAATCTTCATCATTATAGTATTAATCTAGATCTCGATCATCTAGCTTGACTTTACCATAATCTGAGATTGGAACTTGATTTTCTTGCATATCATCTTTTGCTGCAATCAGATCTAAAATAAGACCTCTTCTTCCATCATTTTCAACTGTACAAAGATCTTTAGCCTGTTGCAAAATTTCCTGAGCATCTTGATAAATATCCTCTAAGATTTCTTTATGTTGCTGAAATGGATTTTCATACAAGGCTTCCATGATCTCATCGTCCATGAATTCATCATCTACATAAAAATTCTCAATATTTTCAATAAAACTATCAACATGTTTACAAAATTTCTAAAGTAATATTAAGGATGGACAAGATTCTTTATACCTTTCAAAGAATATGGTATGAAAATCCTTTAAACAATAAATACAAGCAGGAGGCAAACTTTCATACCAAGATCGAGCTTCATCTTCTAGAGTGGCCATGAATATCTTCATCAAGAAGTCTTCAGGAAAATCAATCTTTAATCTATGCACATGCATGTGAAATCTCACCAGATGAAGAGCAACATCATTGCCTTTCACATTTTTTAACATAGGCAAATTCCTTTGCCAATCTACCTTAGGCATTTTATTTGGGAAACCTGGAATGTGATCTCGGCTCATGGGAGCATACCTTCTTGAAACTATTTCCATCTTGAAAAATCTTGAAGCTACTAATATTCATGCAGTGGATTCACCATGAGGTGTTGGTTTTCTGGATCTTTCGGTGAATGGAGTCACTAGGTGAATGGTTCAACCTTCATATGTGTCCAACTGTTGTTCACCATTGTTGGAACACCTAATCCTACATGGGTAGGTGTGGAATGCGAAAAGTCACAATGGAGTCCAAGTGACCTTGGAATGTGAAACCAAGAGTCGCACCATTGTACTATAAATGTACATCTTTGTATAATGGAAAATAAGAAAGCCTCACGCTTATCCTTCATTGTGTGTTGAGTCTCTTGTGTGTGTGTGTTTATCTTTCTCATACACCATGTGTGTGCTTAACATAGTGTTTAACATGGTATTAGAGTGAGCGATTGCTGGCCCTGCTCCAAATTGAGTGAGCCATTTGTGTTTATGGCCTGTGCATATCTGCAAAATTCTTGGCATTTTTGCAGCATTTAGAGTTTTTCTGCAGCAGTCTTTTTTTCCGCATTCATCAAGCTTTTTGCAACATTAAGAAATTGGCAGCATTCAACATTTTTTTTGAAGAAGAGCAGAAAGCAGCACTACGCATCTGAAGGTTGATTTCTCCCTGCAATTTCTGCCCATTAAATTCTGCATTTTTGAGAGCTGTTGGAAAAATTGTTTAAAGTTGATTTCTGAAGAATTTTCTGGGTTTTTACTGCTGAAATTTTCTGAAAAATTCCCTGAAAATTTTCAGAGTTTTTACTGGCGAAATTCTGCCACATTTCCTGAGAAATATTTCTGATTTTACTGCTAAAATCTCTTGAAAATTCTGCAAATTTATGGTGGAACAATCTCTGCAAGTTGTTCTACTATTTGTTCAATTCTGCTATGTATTTAGAAGAAAAATATGCTACTGTTTTAAATTTTTCTACCCTACTCTGCTGTTTTAAAACAAAAAACAAAAAATAAAAAAAACAAATTCTGCAACTTGGCATTTCGGCCCCCCTTTTACCTCTGCAACCCACCGCTCTACACTTCCAACAATACCTCACGCTCTACGCACTCCTCTACCCATCATCCCACGACTACAACTTTACCCTCACCTTTCAACACTCCGGAGATTACGCCCCCTTAACTCCGCCTCACCACATACCTTACCCACGATCCTCTCCAAACGAGCTCCCACCTCATACCCCGACTCCCTCTACGCTTACCACGCTCCACACCGCTCCTAACCGTGCGATATCCTCTACCCAACCCTACCCACTCTACAGCCATACCCCTTAGCCTCCACGGCTTCCCCTCTCCTCCCAACATGGCCTCCCCACCCGCTTTACAACTCCGCCTCCCCGTGCAACGCTACCGCCTCCTCCTCCACGACCTGCACAATCAGTGTTCCCTCACACCCTCCCCCTCACCACACTCCCCCGCCCCCTTTACAACTCACCCTAGCACTCAACGCTTAACGCCCCTTCTCCCTTCAACGCATCCCCACACCTCTCTTCCCCACACCATCACTCGCTCTTGTTTAACCCTCAATACGCTCCTCCTCTTATCACTCCATCCGCTCCCCCTCAACCCGCAGCACCCACCCCTTTCCACTCGACCCTTGAGCTCCAACGCTCTCTCTCCCAGCTACACACACTCGACCACGTCCTCCCATACACTACGCTTCCCTCCCTCCATAGCCAAAACAAGCTGCCTCTATAAAATACCGCCCATCTAAGCTGTATAATACCGCCCTTGCTTTTTTAAAATCAATTTTTATATTTTTAATTTTTTAATATCCGCCTCCCATTTCATATAATACCCCCCCTCCCCTTCCAATAAATTTCCCTCCCCTTTTAAATTCCCTCCATTCTTAATTAATTTCCATTTTTAATTTAAAAAAAAAAAAAAAAAAAAAAACAACAACAACAACAACAGAGAGAGAGGAAAAGAGGAAGAGTAGAGAGAGAAATGAACAACAGAGAGGAAGAGGAAATGGCATGCGAAAAAATGGAGTAAATACATAGTGAAAAGTGAGATTTGCATTGTGATTTGTGGCATTGGTAGAAGGGTGATTTTTTGCAAGAGATTTACATTTGAAGTCAAATTGGTCCTCATTTTCAAAACAACAGTGGCATTCATAGTTTGGGCACACAAAGTTTTTGATTTTTTGGAGTTTCTCTTGATATCCATTATGAAGAAGTAAAACAAGGTCAAACATCAAAGTGTTTGAACCTCCTCCTTTTGTTGAGTTGAGTTGAGTTGTTTTTGGTGCAAAACAACTCCTTGAAGAAGAAAAATCAGCTGCCTTAAAGGCCTCTTGCACAAGTGTTTTGTTGCACATTTTTGCTGCATAGTGTATTGAACTGACATTGTATTGCTTCTTCATAGTTGCAATCATCACATTTTGTACTTTGGGATTTCCATAGTTGGAAATTATTTGGAGTCATTTGTATTTGTTGTTGAATCACATTGTAAACGGGTGCATTTTCGATTGTAGCTGACACCCTTTCTTTTTTTGAGCCTAAGTTGTTGAAAATGGCCAAAATCAATGAGGCATTAGAGTTGTTGAATCACCTCATTCATTCCAATGTTGATGATATGATAAGAATGAGAAAGGATTCTCTTTGTAACATTCAAATTTTTTTGCAAGATGCATAAGAAAAGATTGAGTTTTTGCAGTTGGAATCTCAGCTTCAGCAAGATGAAATTCAGCAAAAGATTCACCATTCTACACCTGTTTCTATTTATAATATTGAGAAAGACTCCCATCAGCAGCAAGTTAGTAAAGTTGAAGTTGATTCCCATTCAGTTCCTTGCACAAGAGCAAATTTTCATGCAGATGCAGCAGCTTAGCCTACACTTCATAAGCCCATCATCAGACCTTGGGAAGAGCTTGTCCACAATAAGCATCGAACTGGTCTTGGATATGACAAGGATGTGTCCTTTAATATTCCAGACTACACCAAGCCCATCATATTTCAGAGTTCCAGATTCCTGTATGACAGTTCACCTGCAGCTGTTTCAGATCCTGCTCCACAACAACAACAACATATTGTGAAATTCCAACACTGTGATCGAGTTGGCCACATGAAAGATCACTGTTTTGATCTTCATCCATGCAAGCACTGTGGTCGGCACAACCATTCTTCACATAGATGCTTCAAACACAAGCCTCCTGCAAGAACAAAGATTCATCTTGGATGGATCGCTTCTTGGCAATGGGCATCAGCAGCCAAGAAGATGTTTAAGACACATGTCAGAACTTGTTCACAGATATTGAGCAAACTTGCAGTTGAGTTTTCGCCATCATCTCACCTTGTCCCTGACAGGGGGGAAAATGGTGGTCATGTACAAGCTTCGACGACAGATCAAGTGAGCCTGAGCCACAATCTCTCATTCCATGTTCAGAGTTGTAGCTAGAGACACAGCAGTTCAAGCAAGCCTGAGCCACAATTCGTCATTCCAGATTCAGAGATGTAGCCAGATACATGGATGCCCATGAGCATGCATTCGATTGGTGGACAACCTTAAACCATCATCTTTGGTTGGTGGATAACCTAAAACCATCACAGGTAGTAGACCTCCCTTCTTTTAGGTCGAAGGTCTCCCTTTCATATATGAGGGACACTTCCTCTAGCAGAAGCCTTCAGCTCCTTGCCAGCTTTGATTGAGTTCCAAGAAATGCTTCAAGCATTCCAGAGTTGTTGGTAATCCTAAAACCATCACAGGTAGTAGACCTCCCTTCTTTTAGGTTGAAGGTCTCCCTTTTTTATGAGGGACAACTCCTCTAGCAGAAGATTTCAGCTTCTTGCCAGCTTTGGAAGAGTTCCTGGAACTGCAACAAGTATTGCGTTCCAGTGTTGGTGGTCATCCTTAAACCATCTCTTTTTTCCAAAATTTCAGAGAGTTGATTCAGCCCAAGTGCTGCCATGTATAATTTTCATATTTGTATTACAACTCTCTTCTTGGACTCACACATACCCCTTCGGATTAAGGGGGAATGTTGGAACACCTAATCCTACATGGGTAGGTGTGGAATGCGAAAAGTCACAATGGAGTCCAAGTGACCTTGGAATGTGAAACCAAGAGTCACACCATTATACTATAAATGTACATCTTTGTATAATGGAAGATAAGAAAGCCTCATGCTTATCCTTCATTGTGTGTTAAGTCTATTGTGTGTGTGTGTGTTATCTTTCTCATACACCATGTGTGTGTTTAACATGGTGTTTAAAAACCATCAACATTTAGATCTGATCTTTATCGTTATTTTCTAGGGAAGATTTGTCTTTTCATTCTTACTTTTTCTCCCCAGTTGAGTCGCCAAAATGTTATCACTCAGATTGAACCTCACGCTGAGAGAGGAAATCCCGAGGTAACCAAAAACCATGCTTAGCTAAGTAGCTAGCCCTACTAGGCCAGGAGAGGGCTCTCCCCGTATGGATCACAATCAAGATGACTGAGGATAGAAGGTTTTAGGCTAGGTATAGTAGCTCAGGGTTTTGATTTTTTTGATTTGTGTTGGGTTTTCTAGATCAGGAGGAGTCAAATAGCTAGGGCAAGAAAATTAGGTCAAAATTTGCAGGGGTTCCAAGGGGAAAGGTAGGTAGAAGGCTTTGACATTAAAAGATAATTATGGTGAGGTGAAGAGGCTGGTGAGGATCTATGGAAAGAATTTGGAATGAATTTTCCCTAAACTGAGGAGAATGAACACATTATACTAAATTTCCCAAAATAGAGCATAAATAAATATGGATTTTGCCTTTCAAACTTGAAATCTAGTATATTATAGACATGAAATGGTTTATGAATTAACAATACATTAAAAAAAATTGATAACAGAGAGGAAATTATGTCTAAAACTCATACCACATGGATCCCAAAGAAATAGATGCAAATTTCTATTAATGTCCGAGCCAAATTGATATACAAAATGTCCCTTGAGATGCCAAAGCTCCAAGTGAGTCTAACCTCTACAAATTACTGAGAAAATACATCATATAGACCTCAAAACCACTCTTCCAAGCCTCAAGGAGTCAAATCTATGAGATAGGAATCAGTTTCACCTACTCCCAAACAAGAATATGAAGACTAAGAAGACCCAACAACTTGCCTGTAAAAGAGATTAAACTGATTCATTTGACCTTTAGGGGACTTACATGATGTATCTGCCCTAGATAATAATAAAACCATGATATTTAAATTTATTATGACCATTTACATCAATAATTTCTTCATTTTTCCAAGATAGAAAGTCAAAAAGTCAAAATTTGCTGAAGATGGTGAAAATGTCAATTTCCTGGCAATAGCGCAGCGTCATGACAAAATAAATAAACTTTCTTGCAAGCCTCTTTTGAAGGCCTTCTCAGTGTCCAAATGAGCTCCATGATAGCTCATTGGAAAGCTCTCTGAGTCTAGTTTCGAAATATGCCTCTAGTTTCCAAAATGGTTCCCATCTGCCCTATCAAAACAAAGTTCTCCCAAAATTGGTATTAGCGCAGCGCCAAGGTGAAAAAGGAGGCAAAAACATGAAAATTAGGAGGTTTTTTGTACTTTTGAGGGACCAGTTCTCCTCCAAATATTTTGAAATTTTATGAGGTTGATGTACGCATCATTATGAACATGGGGATTCCAACCATTTTTGTTGTGAATCCAGCTCCAAAAATAGAATAAAATAGATATCAACGCCCTAGAAATAAGCCACTTCGAGGGGGCAACCTCCAATACATTACATGAATGAACAATTATTGGATGATACAAATACTAGAATGTATTTTCTATGTAGAGTCCATGGGGCCACAATGTAATCCTAGGCGACCTAACAATAATAATTTAAGGGCACAATAATAACAAAATGGGGGTTACAAGGGTACAATAATAACAATAAGGGGTTTACACTAACAATAATAAGGGACTATACTAGTGATATAGGGACCTAACATGCCCCTCTCCTTCAAAAAAGTTTTGTCCTCAATGCTTGAGTAGCTCCGGGTGCTTCTGTATAAAATTCTCATCCTCCCATGTAGAATCTTCAGTGGGTAAGTTCTTCCACTTGATGAGATACTCTGAAATTGATCGATTCCGTAGGTGTCGAGTTCTTGTTTCCATGACCACTTCAGGTTCCAATATGATTTTTCCTTCCTCATCAAGTTCTGGCAATATTGTTTGAACTGGAAGATTTTCACCTATAACCTTCTTTAAGCATGGAACATGGAAAACTGGATGCACTCGTGAAGAAGCAGGAAGCTCCAATTTGTATGCCATAGTACCAATATTTTGCAACACCTTGTAAGGACCATAGTACTTTGGCGATAATTTATTATCCTTCTTAGCTTGCTTGAGAGACATTTGTTTGTATGGTTGTAGCCGTAAAAATACCCAATCTCCTACATCAAAACTTCTCTCGCTGCGATGTTGATCTACCTGTTGTTTCATTCGATTTTGTGCCAAATTCAGGTTATCCTTTAAGAGTTGGAGAACTTATTTTTGATGCTCGATGTGATCTTCCACTGCTTGAACCTTCGAATTTTCTCTTAAAGATGATGTGATGGATGGTGGATGATATCCATAAAGTGCCATAAATGGGGTCATTTTTACTGCAGTATGGAAGGAAGTGTTATACCACCATTTAGCGAGAGGTAACCACTTGACCCATTGTGTTTGTTTATCAGATACAAAATAACGAAGATATATTTCCAAAAATTTATTTACTATCTCAGTTTGACTATCATATTGAGGATGATAAGATGAGCTATGAGCCAATTGAGTACCCAAACAAGAAAGTAACTCCATCCAAAAATTTCTAGTAAAAATGGGATCTCTGTCGCTCACAATAACCCTTGGGTTTCCATGTAGCTTTTGAATTGTGTCCATAAATGTAGTAGCAACTGTACTTGCTTTAAATGGATGAGATAATGCACAAAAGTGTGCATGCTTGGTAAGTCTATCAACTACCACCATGATGACACTCTTTCCTTCGGACTTAGGTAAACCTATGATAAAATCCATTGAAATCTCCTCCCAACGTTGACTTGGAATGGATAAAGGTTGTAGAAGTCCTGGGGTCTTAATTGTTTCCACTTTATTCTGCTGGCAAACCAAACATTCCACCACCAACTTTTGAATATCAGATTTAAGGCCATCCCAAAAAAATTCTTTCTTCACCCTGTGGTAAGTTTTTAAAAATCCTGAGTGTCCTCCTAAAGGAGAAGTGTGCAATTCCAGAAGAATCTTTTGTTCTAGTTGGGAATTCTTACAAAGATATAAGCGATCTTTGTACCATAAGGAATCATTTTTCCAACTAAATGTATCAGATGTACTAGGATCTTCCTGCAACTTTTGAATGAGTGTCCATACTTCTTTGTCCTTCTTCCATTCATCTCTTGCTTCGGTTATCCAATCTGGTTGGATAATAGAAATGGCACAAAACAATGCTTCCACCTCTTCATTCTTTCTTGAGAGTGCATCTGCAACAACATTAAGCTTCCCTCTTTTGTAGATTATTTCAAAGTCATAACCCAACATCTTTGTGACCCATTTTTGTTGTTCTTCTAAAGATATTCTTTGTCCCAAAAAGTGTTTAAGACTATCATGATCAGTTTTTACCTTGAAGTGTCTTCCCATTAGGTAAGTTTTCCATTTCTTTAGTGCATGCAGTATTGCTAACATTTCCTTCTCATAAATAGGTTTATGTAAATACTTTCCCCAGCACAGTTGGACGGCTTTAAAGATATAGATGTTCTTCATTAAGCAACACCAATTCCATTTCAGGCATAACATTCCACAGTATAGAGTTTTTGCAACGAAGTATGGCGTAGTTAAGACAGTGCTAGGCATTTGCCTCTTTAAATGTTGTGGTTGTGCAACTAAAAGCTCCCAAAAATAGAGAAGAAAAGAGATATCAACGCCTTAGAAATAAGCCACTTCGAGGGGCAACCTCCAATACATTACATAAATGAACAATTCTTGGATGATACAATTTACAAAACCTCCTTTCTATATATAGGAGTCCATGGGGCCATAATGTAATCCTAGTGGGCCACAATGTAATCCTAGCCAATCTAACAATAATAATTTAAGGGCACAATAATAATAAAATGGGGGTCAAAAGGGTACAATAATAACAATAAGGGGGTTACACTAACAACAATAAGGGACTATACTAGTAATATAGGGAACTAACATGCCCCTCTCCTTAAAAAAAGCGTTGTCCTCAACACTTGAGTAGCTCTGGGTGCTTCTGTATAAAATTCTCATCCTCCCATGTAGAATCTTCAGTGGGTAAGTTCTTCCACTTGATGAGATACTCTGAAATTGATCGATTCCGTAGTTGTCAAGTTCTTGTTTCCATGACCGCTTCCGGTTCCAATATGATTTTTCCTTCCTCATCAAGTTCTGGTAATATTGTTTGAACTGGAAGATTTTCACCGATAACCTTCTTTAAGCATGAAACATGGAAAATTGGATGTACTCGCGAAGAAGCAGGAAGCTCCAATTTGTATGCCACAGTACCAATCTTTTGCAACACCTTGTAAGGACCATAGTACTTTGGCGATAATTTATTATCCTTCTTTTCTTGCTTGAGGGACATTTTTTTGTATGGTTGTAGCCGTAAAAATACCCAATCTCCTACATCAAAACTTCTCTCGCTGCGATGTTGATCTGCCTGTTGTTTCATTCGATTTTGTGCCAAATTCGGGTTATCCTTTAAGAGTTGGAGAACTTCTTGTTGATGCTCGATGTGATCTTCCACTGCTTGAACCTTTGAATTTTCTCTTAAAGATGATGTGATGGATGGTGGATGATATCCATAAAGTGCCATAAATGGGGTCATTTTTGCTGCGGTATGGAAGGAAGTGTTATACCACCATTCAGCGAGAGGTAACCACTTGACCCATTGTGTTTGTTTATCGGATACAAAACAACGAAGATATCCTTCCAAACATTTATTTACTATCTCAGTTTGACCATCAGATTGAGGATGATAAGATGAGCTATGAGCTAATTGAGTACCCAAACAAGAAAATAACTCCGTCCAAAAATTTCTAGTAAAAATGGGATCTCTGTCGCTCACAATAACCCTTGGGCTTCCATGTACCTTTTGAATTCTATCCATAAATGTAGTAGCAACTGTACTTGCTTTAAATGGATGAGATAATGCACAAAAGTGTGCATACTTGGTAAGTCTATCAACTACCACCATGATGACATTCTTTCCTTCGGACTTTGGTAAACCTGTGATAAAATCCATTGAAATCTCCTCCCAACGTTGACTTGGAATGGATAAAGGTTGTAGAAGTCCTGGGGTCTTAATTGTTTCCACTTTATTCTACTGGCAAACCAAACATTCCGCCACAAACTTTTGAATATCAGATTTAAGGCCATCCCAAAAAAATTCTTTCTTCACCATGTGGTAAGTTTTTAAAAATCCTGAGTGTCCTCCTAAAGGAGAAGTGTGCAATTCCAGAAGAATCTTTTGTTTTAGTTGGGAATTCTTACAAAGATATAAGCGATCTTTGTACCATAAGGAATCATTTTTCCAACTAAATGTATCAGATGTACTAGGATCTTGCTGCGACTTTTGAATGAGTGTCCATACATCTTTGTCCTTCTTCCATTCATCTCTTGCTTCGGTTATCCAATCTGGTTGGATAATAGAAATGGCACACAGCAATGCTTCCACCTCTTCATTCTTTCTTGAGAGTGCATCTGCAACAACATTAAGCTTTCCTTTTTTGTAGATTATTTCAAAGTCATAACCCAACATCTTTGTGACCCATTTTTGCTACTCTTTTGACGATAGTCTTTGTTCCAAAAAGTGTTTAAGACTATCATGATCAGTTTTTACCTTGAAGTGTCTTCCCATTAGGTAAGTTTGCCATTTCTTTAGTGCATGAAGTATTGCTAACATTTCCTTCTCATAAATAGGTTTCTGTAAATACTTTCCTTTGATTGGACGACTTTCAAAAGCAATGGGTCTTCCTTCCTTCATTAAAACCGCACCAATTCCATTTCCTGAGGCATCACATTCCACAATAAAGGTTTTTGTGAAGTCTGGCGTAGCTAAGACCGGTGCTAGGCACATTGCCTCTTTAAGACATTCAAAGGCCTTAGTTGCTTCAGGAGTCCATGAAAATGCATCTTTCTTCAATAATGTTGTTAGAGGTGCTACTATTCTCCCATAATTCTTAACAAACTTGCGATAATACCTGTTAACCCGAGAAATCCTCGCAACTGCTTTATGGTTGTGGGGACTTTCCATTCCTTAATGGCTTTAATTTTGTTAGGGTCTACTTTAACACCCTCGTGAGATACAATATGACCCAGATATTCCACCTCTTGTTCTCCAAAGAAACATTTGGATGTTTTTGCATATAATTGTTTCTCCTGCAATAGTTTGAGCACCCTGTCAACATGTTCAACATGATCCTTCCAAGACCTGTTGTAGATTAGTATATCATCAAAAATACTAGCACAAATTTTCTAAGGAAGGGTTTGAAAATGGAATTCATCAACCCTTGAAATGTAGAAGGTGCATTGGTAAGGCCAAAAGGCATGACCAAAAATTCATAACGACCCTCATGAGTTCGAAATGCTGTTTTTGGAATATCTTCATTCTTCATTCTAATTTGATGATATCGTGAACGAAGATCCAACTTGGTAAAATAAATTGCTCCATGTAATTCATCCAATAATTCATCAATCACAGGAATGGGAAATTTATCTTTAATGGTGAGCTTATTGAGCTCCCTATAATCCGGACACATTCACCATGGTCCATCCTTCTTGTGTACCAATACTACAGGAGCAGAGAAAGAACTTTGACTAGGTTGAATTATACCCGCCTCTAACATTTCTGCAATCATATGTTCAATTTCTCTCTTTTGGAAGTAAGGATATATATAAGGAATGATGCTTGGAGGAACACTTCCTAGAATCAAATGAATAGCATGATCATGATCACGAATAGGTGGGAGTCCTTTGGGTGTTTCAAACACCTTGGAATGAATGTCCAAGACTTGTTGGAGATCTGCAGAAATAGATGATTTTGATGTCAGAACTTCTAGTGAGAATAATTGTGCAATTACGCCTCGTTGTTCTTTCTTTAGAAGCTTTGTCATGACATTAGAGCTTATTATCCTTCCCGGCTTCCCTTCAATACCTCGTAATTCGACTTCCTTTCCTTCCGAAAAAAATTTCAAGAAAAGTTCTTGAAAATTAAAAGCTACCATCCCCAAAGATTGTAACCATTGTACTCCTAGTACAAAATCAGCGCCTCCCATAGGAATGGAAAGCATTGGACTAGTCAATACATATTCCCCCATGATTAGCTTGATATTATGGCATTTTCAAGAGAAATTTATAGTTCCTCCATTTGCAACCATCACTTGACATTCTGGTGCTGGGTATAGGAAACAATTTAATTCCTTGGCTACATTACAATGAATAAAATTATGGGTGCTACTTGAATCAATCAACACTATTACCTTTTTCTTCTTGATTTTTCCTTCTATCTTGAGAGTTTGAGGAGTGGTAATTCCTGCCAGTGCATTACACGATATGGTTGGATTCATTTCTTCCTCTTCTAGGGTTGGTTCCTGGTGTATATCCTCTTCTTGTCCATTTTCTTCTTCCTCTTCATAATCTATGTAAAATAATTTCTTCTCAGCACATTTATGACCTTCAGTGTATTTTCTATCACAACTTTAGCAAAGTCCTTTTGCTCTTTTTTCTTCCAATTTTTGTGGTGTCAACCTTGTAGGTTGTGGAAATCTAGGAGTAGCAACACTTCCTTCTTTATAGAATTGAGTGGTATGCTTCCTTGTCACCATAATTTTACATTCAAATTTTCTTGCCAACCTGAATGCCTTCTCCAATGAATCAGGTTCCAAAACGCGAACTTCATGTTGGATGTTATCCTTTAAAGTGCCTATGAAGAGATCAATCCCGTGTTCCTATGGAATATCAGTTACCCTTATATTCAATTTTTGGAAGTCCTCAATGTGCTGCCCCACTAAACCCTTTTGTTTGAGATTTATCAATTGGCTAAAGAAGGTGTTACTCTTTGTATCCTCATAATGTGCTATCATTTCCTCCGTAAAAATTGACCAAGTGACAATTTTTTTACGGGAGCAAAGCCATCGATACCATACAAATGTATTTTGTTCTAAATGTGAAGTTGCAATGCGTACCTTTTGTGTGTTTTTCACGTTATGGAGATCAAAATATTGCTCCATCTGTAGTATCCATGTTACAGGATCCTTTCCATCAAACTTCCTCATATCCATTTTTGGAATATGGTGGTTCTTCCCGCCAACATTAGAGGTTATGAAATCACGATTAACGTTTATTTTGTTCTCATCATGAGGTTCTTCTACTATATTTCCGCCATTAGGAATCGTTTCTTGTTTTAAGCTTGTCATCAAGCCTTCCATGTATGCTTTTAGATCATTCTTCATGTTTTCCATGTTGTCTTTCATATTTTCATCGATCTTAGCTTCCATGTCATCAATCTTAGCTTCCATGCCCACTTCCATGCCATCCATCTTAGCTTCCAAACCATTCATCTTAGCTTCCATGCCTTTCTTCAAACCATCCATCTTAGTTTCCACATCTTTCTTCAAAACTTCCATTTCATTTTTTGTTGTTCTTTGCGAGAGCGAAATTTGTTGCACTTTCTCTTGTAATTTTGATATGTCATGTTGCCATTCTTTGTCTTCATGAGTCATAGTAGAGTCTTCTAAAGGCTTAATGGGTGTTGAATTCTTTTTAGGGGCCATTTTAGAATCCAATATTATATCTATTCTACAATATTCCCTTGGAATCAATTCAAATTGATTCTTCAAACAAGACTTATGCAATTCGGAAAAAAAATACACACCTTTTACTTGCTTTGAGGAGCTCGATATTGAAATTGAATTATCTCTGTAATTGAAAATTTTCAATATCTGAAATTCAGCCCTATATTAGCCCTCTAAAGCGTCTTTCAAATTCCACAGGTCTGATCTAATTTGGATTGTCAAAGACAAAGTTGTGTCCAATCTCCCACAATGACCTAGTTCTGGACTGGTTCAATAGAGCGAACTTGTAGGACTTGCCACGTGTCACTGTTTCATCCTTTTTCTCTGAAATTGGTAGCCAAGCAACTAAAGTCTGTGTACTTGTGACCAATTTTTACGGCACTCAAATCCAATTCCCAGAGAGAGATTTATTGAACTTTTCCCACGATCACCTCTTTGAGATGAAATTCAGGAGCCTGAAAAAGCACTACATTCCACAGATCATATCTCCAAAAATATTGCGAACCAAGCTCTAAAATGTTTTGATGACTTTCCTCAGGATTTCAGCTTCGCACCATACGAAGTTCAGATTTTGAACCTTCGTAGAAAAAAATTTATAGCGAAAATTCCACGATGAATTGTTTAGGAGCTTGAAAAAAGACCTAACTTCCACAGATTATATCTCCAAAAATATTGTGAAACAAGCTCTGAAAGTTTTAGAAAATCATCCCCAGGATTTCAGCTTCACACCCTAAAAATTTCAGCTTCTGAAACTACGTAGAAAAAAATTTATAGCGAAAATGCCACGATGACCTATTTGGAGCAGCGAAACCCTAGAATCCAAACATCTGATACCAAATGTTGTGTAACCAGCTCCCAAAAATAGAAGAAAAGAGATATAAAGGCCTTAGAAATAAGCCACTTTGAGGGGGAAATCTCCAATACAGTACATTAATGAACAATTCTTGGATGATCCAATTTACAAAACCTCCTTTCTATATATAGGAGTCCATGGGGCCATAATGTAATCCTAGTGGGCCACAATGTAATCCTAGCCAACCTAACAATAATAATTTAAGGGCACAATAATAATAAAATGGGGGTCAAAAGGGTACAATAATAACAATAAGGGGGTTACACTAACAACAATAAGGGACTATACTAGTAATATAGGGACCTAACATTCAAAGGCCTTAGTTGCTTCAGGAGTCCATGAAAATGCATCTTCCTTCAATAATGTTGTTAGAGGTGTTGCTATTCTCCCATAATTCTTAAAAAACTTGCGATAATACCCTATTAACCAGAGAAATCCTCGCAATTTCTTTATGGTTGTGGGGACTTTCCATTCCTTAATGGCTTTAATTTTGTTAGGGTCTACCTTAACACCCTCGTGAGATACAATATGACCCAGATATTCCACCGCTTGTACTCCAAAGAAAAATTTGGATGTTTTTGCATATAATTGTTTCTCCTGCAATAGTTTGAGCACCTTGTCAACGTGTTCAACATGATCCTTCCAAGACCTGCTGTATATTAGTATATCATCAAAAAATACTAACACAAATTTTCTAAGGAAGGGTTTGAAAATGGAATTCATCAACCCTTGAAATGTAGAAGGTGCATTGGTAAGGCCGAAAGGCATGACCAAAAATTCATAATGACCCTCATGAGTTCGAAATGCTGTTTTTGGAATATATTCAGTCTTCATTCTAATTTGATGATATCCTGAACGAAGATCCAACTTGGTAAAATGAATTTCTCCATGTAATTCATCCAATAATTCATTAATCATAGGAATGGGAAATTTATCTTTAATGGTGAGCTTATTTAGCTCCCTATAATTCGGACACATGTGCCATGATCCATCCTTCTTGTGTACCAATACTACAGGAGCAGAGAAATAACTTTGACTAGGTTGAATTATACCCGCATCTAACATTTCTGCAATCATACGTTCAATTTCGCTCTTTTGGACATAAAGATATCTATAAGGCCTGATGTTTGGAGGAACACTTCCTGGAATCAAATGAATAGCATGATCATGATCACGAATAGGTGGGAGTCCTTTGGGAGTTTCAAACACCTTGAAATGATTGTCCAAGACTTGTTGGAGATCTGCAGAAATAGATGATTTTGATGTCGGAACTTCTAGTGAGCATAATTGTGCAATTACGCCTCGTTGTTATTTATTTAGAAGCTTTTTCATGACATTAGAGCTTATTATCCTTCCTGGCTTCCCTTCAATACCCCGTAATTCGACTTCCTTTCCTTCTGAAAAAAATTTCAAGAAAAGTTCTTGAAAATTAACCATTGTACTCCTAGTACAACATCAGCACCTCCCATAGGAATGGCAAGCATTGGACTAGTCAATACATATTCCCCCATGGTTAGCTTGATATTATGGCATTTTCCAGAGCAATTTATAGTTCCTCCATTTGCAACCATCACTTGACATTCTGGTGCTAGGTATAGGAAACAATTTAATTCCTTGGCTACCTTACAATGAATAAAATTATGGGTGTTACCTGAATCAATCAACACTATTACCTTTTTCTTCTTGATATGTCCTTCTATCTTGAGAGTTTGAGGAGTGGTAATTCCTGCCAGTGCATTACACGATATGGTTGGATTCATTTCTTCCTCTTCTAGGGCTGGTTCCTGATGTATATCCTCTTCTTGTTCATTTTCTTCTTCCTCTTCACAATCTATGTAAAATAATTTCTTCTCAGCACACTTATGACCTTTAGTGTATTTTCTATCACAACTGTAGCAAAGCCCTTTTGCTCTTTTTTGTTCCAATTGTTGTGGTGTCAACCTTGTAGGTTGTGGAAATCTAGGCGTAGCAACACTTCCTTCTTTATAGAATTGAGTGGTAGGCTTCCTTATCGCCATAATTTTACATTCAACTTTTCTTGCCAACCTGAATGCCTTCTCCAATGAATCAGGTTCCAAAACGCGAACTTCATGTTGGATGTTATACTTTAAAGTGCCTAGGAAGAGATCAATCCTGTGTTCCTCTGTAAGATCAGTTACCCTTATATTCAATTTTTGGAAGTCCTCAATGTGCTGCCCCACTAAACCCTTTTGTTTGAGATTTATCAATTGGCTAAAGAAGGTGTTGCTCTATGTATCCTCATAATGTGCTATCATTTCCTCCGTAAAAATTGACCAAGTGACAATTTTTTTATGGGAGCAAAGCCATCGATACCATACAAATGTATTTTGTTTTAAATGTAAAGTTGCAATGCGTACCTTTTGTGTGTTTTGCACGTTATGGAGATCAAAATATTGCTCCATCTGTAGTATCCATGTTACAGGATCCTTTCCATCAAACTTCCTCATATCCATTTTTGGAATATGGTGGTTCTTCCCGCTAACATTAGAGTTTATGAAGTCATGATTAACATTTATTTTGTTCTCATCATGAGTTTCCTCTACTATCTTTTCACCATTAGGAAACATTTCTTGTATCAACTTTGTCAAACCTTCCATGTCTGCTTTTAGATCATTCTTCATGTTTTCCATGTTGTCTTTCATTTTTTCATCGATCTTAGCTTCCATGTGATCCATCTTATATTCCATGCCAGCTTCCATGCCATCTATCTTAGATTCCACGCCTTATTCAAACCATCCATCTTCACTTCCACGCCTTTCTTCAAAACTTCCATTTAATTTTTTGTTGCTCTTTGCGAGATGGAAATTTGGTGCACTTGCTCTTGTAATTTTGATAGATCATGTTGCAATTCTTCATCTTCATGAGTCATAGTAGAGCCTTCTGAAGGCTTAATGGGTGTTGAATTATTTTTACGGGACATTTTTTAGAACCCAATACTGATATCTATTCTACAATATGCCCTTGGAATCAATTCAAATTGATTCTTCAAACAAGACTTATGCAATTCGAAAAAAAAATACACACCTTTTTCTTGCTTTTGAGGATCTCTATATTGAAATTGGATTATCTTTGTGATTGTGGCTCTTTAATATCTAAAATTTTTCACTAAGGTAGCCTTCTGAATTATCTTTCAAATGCCACAGGTTTGACTTGATTTGGATTCTCCAAGGCAAAGTTATGTCTAATCTGCCACAATGACCTAATTATGGACTAAGTCAGTAGAGCGAAATTGTACGACTTTCCACGTGTCACTGTTTCATATTTTAGCTCTAAAAATGATAGAAAAAAAACTACAATCCGTGTACTTATGACCAATTTTTACGGCACTCCAATCCGATGCTCAGAGAGAGAGTTATGAAGATTTTCCCACGATCACCTCTTTGAGATGAAATTCAGGAGACTGAAAAAGCACTATCCACAGATCATATCTCCGAAAATATTGTGAACCAAGCTCTGCAATTTTGATACGAATTTCCTCAGCATTTCAGCTTCGCGCCCTAAAAAAATCAGATTCTAAACCTTCGTAGAAAAACAATTATAGCGCAAGTCCCAGGATAAACTGTTTATATTAAATTGAGGAGCCTGCAAAAAGACCTAACTTCGATAGATCATATCTCCAAAAATATTGCGAACCAAGCTCTGAAAGTTTGCGATGATATTCCTCAGGATTTTGGCTTCGCACCCTAAAAATTTTAGCTTCTGAAACTTCATAGAAAAAAGTTATAGCGAAAATTCCACGATGACCTGTTTGGAGCAGCGAAACCCTAGAATCCAAAGCCTCTGATACCAAATGTTGTGAATCCAACTACAAAAATAGAAGAAAAAAGATATCAACGCCTTAGAAATAATCCACTTTGAGGGGGAAAGCTCCAATACATTACATGAATGAATAATTCTTGGATGATACAAATTACAAAACCTCCTTTCTATATATAGGAGTCCATGGGGCCACAATGTAATCCTAGCCATCCTAACAATAATAATTTAAGGGCAAAATAATAACAATATGGGGGCTACAGTGGTACAATAATAACAATAAGGGGGTTACACTAACAACAATAAGAGACTATACTAGTAATATAGGGACCTAACAATTTTCCATTTGGATGCTCCAAGAAAAAGTGCAACGCCAAGGGTGCTGCGTTTTTGGCAATCTGGGTATTAGCACAGCGCCCAAACATTAGCGCAGAGCCAAGGAAGCACCGTTTTTTAGACCATTTTTGGAGGCCTCCCTGGTGTCCAAATTGAGCCCAGGGTAGCGCGTTGGAAATATCTTGAAGTCTACTTTCCAAATATACCCTTTTTTTGCTGGTTGGAGTTTATTTGACCTGTAAAAAGTTGATTCTCCCAAGAATGGTAAAAAAGTGTTGAATGAGGGTGCAAAAATGTAGAGTGCTGGTGCATGCAACTTTTGAAGGCCTTCCTCAACTCCAAACTGAGCTCCTGATAACTCATTGGAAATATATCTCTATCTAGTTGTCATTTGATTCATCAAGCAAGTCATTTGGACACTCCAACTATGAGAAAATTGGATTTTCCCAAGGGCACTCCAGAAATGCATCAAACCTCTTGTAGCACCTGTATTTTTGACATTTCTCCAAAAACATGACATTTGTATAAAAACTAAAGGAGGGTTTTCCTCTTGGACCTATGATGGAAAAAAAAAATCTCTTACTTTTGTTAAATTCATCTCTGTTTGGTCGGAAAAATAGTTTGAAGCGAAACTGACCCTATGAGTGGAAAATGGCTTAATTCTTGGAATGTTTTCTCAAAAAATAATGGAGGCATGATGTTTATGAGCTGAAATGACTTAATAATTACTGATATGACCTACCTTATGGCTCTCCTTCTCAAATGTCTCGTTTCCATAGAAAACCCTAGCTCAGTGGGAGAGGAAATTAGGATTTAGTGCTTGTGAATGATGATGACTTGGGTACCCTTGGGAAACGACAAATCTCTTTGAAATTTGATGTGTTGGCATGTGGATTTATGAGTTGAAAAAATTTGGGAGGCTGAATACTTATTACATTTGAACTGACTGAAGAAAATCATGAGTTTATTCTGAGTCACCTTCAAACCTTCTGCTGCCCTTTATTGAAAATGAGACAATGCAATGATTTGACCTAATGAAACCCTATGATGCAGGAGCATCAAGACCTTTTTCTCCATTTGGGGTGTGATAATATTAATTTGTAAATATGGGGTGTGATGATTTTAATATTTTATTAATTAATTTGAATTAAATAGGAGAAGGTGAGGATTTATGTAAATATCCTTTTATTAATAAAAGGATATGAGGAAATTTAATAAATTGAAGGATTTTAGGGATAAAAACCTATCCTTTAGGGATGTTGAGAAATTTAGGGGATTGTTAAGGATTTTAAGGGATTGAGCATTTAATGTAATGATTTTTAAAAAATTGTATAAATAGGAGGTCTTTTTGTGAGAGAAACCATGAGAGATTGTGAGAGAGTGTGAGGCTGAAAGCAGGCTTGAACAGCAAGGCCGTAAGCCTTCAGCAATTGTAAGGGCCAAATGTTGAATATCTGGCCACAAAGAAAATTTGTAAGTATTTTTAATGTTAAGGTGAAAAGTGATTTCAGAAATTATATGGTTCGATTTATGGAGTGGTGTATTTTTCTATAACTGGGTTTAAAACAGTGAATGCACGCTTTGTATTTTGTGTGAAATCGTTGTTTATGAGCTTAAGAACAACTAAATGAATCCACATATCAGTATGGATTAAAGCTTGTGTAGCGCGACCTTTTGGAATTCATTACTTAGCTTGAAGACTGGTGGTTCTTTTATAATTGGTATAACTAATTTTGTGTGAAATCGAATTCTGAAGCTCATGTTGAAATCGGATTCTGTGTGTGAAATCCGTTGATTAAACTGCTGTTTAATAGAATTCGATATATGGAAGGTCGATAATCATAGACTGAAGAAGTTGCAGGAAATAGAGCAACGCGTGGAGCTGGACGCAATTCCATTTAAAATGGTCGATTCCTTCGATTGCAAACTGGATCGATCTGGAAGTAGATCGAATCAAATTCAATCCAAATTGATATTGACTTCTGGAAATTCGATATTTCTGTTCGAAGTTGAAAGGGCGCAGGTGATAGCATTTACAATGAAATTCGATTTTTCAAGCTGTGGAAAATTCGATGAGACTGCTGGAGTATGGTGTTGAAAACAGATACCATTTAAATGTCAGGGTATCTGTAAGGTATTCCAAATCGAATTAGCAATTCGATATAAGTTAAATCGATTGCTTTTCTATTTTGATCGATAGGGAGGGCGCACGGTTTTGTTTTTGCCGGACGTTCTACAACTGAAATGAAGGATCCAGTGTTGAAGAAATTATGTATTTGGAAGTGAATATAAAATCATAAGCTTGCATAGATGTGATTGATTGCAGGAGTGAGAAAAAATAGAATGGCGCAGAGTCCTGTTTGACATCAAACGCAGAGTTCTGGAAATTGTGACTAGCAAATGGAGTAATGATCGATTGAGCTGCAGAGTTGAAGAGATCGTGGTCGATCTGTATTGCAGTGATGAATTAATAGCGCGTGGAGAAGTGTACACATTAATTGGTAAACGTTTAAATCGTCATGTTGCAGCAGTTGTAAGAGAAATTGCCAGAGCAATAATCAAGGCGCAAGGTGAAAATTCAAAACAGAGAAAGGACCTTTAACGCAGATGCCAAACGAAGACACAACAAGAAGAAGATCCACAGAGAAAAATAAGAAGCTGACCATTTGCAGAGATATCCTGGAAAAAGGGCGATGTTGAATCTTATGTAATTTTGTTTAATAAGAGTGTTGGCAATCGATGCAGAAAGCCAGAAAGGAAGGAGCGCTAGCAATCGATGTAGAAAGCCAGACAGGAAGATTATCACGGCTTGAAACAACGGTATCAGTAAAAACCCTGAAGAGGGAATGCATTGGTCAATTGGCAGTTCAAGGTATGAACCAGTAAGTTTGACAATTGTTTGAAACTCGTTTACCAAGGGCGCATTTGATTTTGATTACGAGGTCCGATTTAAAAGGGTTTGGCTTGATAACTGTAATGGTTGAACTTTTGTGTAAGTTCTAAAAGCTTTATGAAATGCAAACAAAGTGGGATGAAAGTATGGTTAAGTGAATAGAGAAGTGATGCATGTGTATAAAGAATTGGAAAACTTTGTTGTCTTGGAGTTATTTTAGATGGAAAGTATTTGAGTTTATAAATTGAGTTTTAATTCCAAGCATGGTTTTTGTTAATCATGAAATCACAACATTATGAAACAAGCTTCCGCAAATTTAAGTGGGAATTTGCCATGTATTGATTTTGAATTGAGGAAAAGTTTGGGCGCATGTTTCACAAGAATGGTTGAGGAGGATCCTGAGTATTGCAAGCACTAGGCTTGCATCACCCTAGTGACCTAATGAGAAATGAAAGAAACTGACTTAATGAGTGATTTTGACTAAAAGTGAAATGAGAGAAGACTTGTCTTTAGCATGATGAAGACATGGAAGAGGGTCAGCAAGCATATTCTTGTGAAGGAAAATGGGACACTTGACAAGGAAAACCACCAGTGGAACAATTTTATGTCATGACCTAATGGAATGATGAAACATTTATTCAGAACGGGGCACCTAATATGCACATGAAAATATGTTTTGATCCCCGGTGGAAGTATGCAAATACTGACACTAACATTGGCTCCAGCTGGGGATGGTAGCTCCTTGGAGGTGCCAATAACACCATAGACCAAGTGCCTACTCATTGGGATGGAGTCAAACTCTAAAGACTAAACTGAAATACTGAAATAAACTTGAATCAATAAACTAAACTGACTCAAACTAAAACCTGATTGAAACAAAACTTAAAAATTGAACTTACCCTACTTATTGTGGCAGTACATCACCGAGACTTGAGGGCTTCAAATCCTGATGAAAACCCCCTGTCTTTTTGAAAGTATATGTACAATCAGGCGATATCAAAATGCCAGTGTAACTAATCAAGAAAATTCCTCCTTAATTGATTCTCCCAATCAAATTCTATGGACAACAATAAATATTTAAATTTGGGCAGCCAAAAACATAGCTGAGAATGATCTCCATCATCACTGAATAATGCAATAATTACCTTCACTGCTGACTGCAATAGATTTGCCACTAGATCCTGAAAAACATGAAAATTTACCTCTTGTTGATCTAAAAGAAACAAGGTCCCTTTTTCTCTTGATTCCGATATCTCTTCAAATGTACCTTAGCAAGAGTGTGTTCCTGGTCGTCAAAAACTTCTGAACAAGTAGGTGAGAAAATTGCTTCTTGAAATAAAAATTCTAAACATGAAACATGCGAAGAAAAATCTGAACGACAATCCTCAATGGCCTGGTCCTCTACAATTTGAATACATTGTTGATCATCTTCATATGACATGGCAACCAGCTTGTCATGTTTCTCATCACACTCATCAGTCATAAGAGGGAAAACTTTAGATTGTTCATAAACCTCAAAACTAAAATTTCTATCATTTACTACAAAGTTATCCAAAGAAATTTTTTCACTTAATTGAACAAATATCTCATCTTGTTTTTCACGAAGGGACTGGATTACCTCTTTCTGAAGATTTTGTTCTGATGGTATGAGAACACTTGGGTCAATAAATTTGTTTTCTTCTTTCGAGGTGATCTCGAAAATAGATCTCTCCCTCATGGAATTCAAAAAAACATACTCTTCATCATTATAATCTGAATCTAGATCTTGATCAGCTAGCTTGACTTTACCATAATCTGAAATTGGAACTTGATTTTCCTGCATATCATATTTTGTTGTAATTAGATTTGAAATAATACCTTGTCTTCCATCGTTTCAACTGTACAAAGATCTTCAGGCTACTGCAAAATTTCCTGAGTATCTTGATAAGTATCCTCTAAGATTTCTTTATGCCGCTGAAATGGATTTTCATACAAGGCTTCCATGATCTCATGTTCCATGAGTTCATCATCTCCATAAAAATTCTCAAGATTTTCAATAAAAATATCAACATGTTTACAACAGTTCTAAACTAATATTAAGGATGGACAAGATTCTTTATACCTTTCAAAGAATATGGTATGAAAATCCTTTAAACAGTAAATACAAGAAGGCGACAAACTTTCATACCAAGATCGAGCTTCATCTTCCAGAGTGGCCATGAATATCTTCATCAAGAAGTCTTCAAGAAAATCAATATTTAATCTATGCACATGCATGTGAAATCTCACCAGATGAAGAGCAACATCATCACCTTTCACATTTTTGAATATAGGTAAATTCCTTTTCCAATCTACCTTGGGCATTTTATTTGGTTAACCTGGAATGTGATCTCGGCTCATGGGAGCATACCTTCTTGCAATAGTTTCCATCTTGAAAAATCTTGAAGCTACTAATCTTCATGGAGTGGAGTCACCATGATGTGTAGGTTTTCTAGATCTTTCGGTGAATGGAGTCACCAGGTGAATGGTTCAGCCTTCATATGTGTCCAAATTTTTTTCACCATAAACATTTAGATCTGATCTTTTTCATTCTTTTCCAGGGAAGATTTGTCTTTTCGTTCTTACTTTTTCTCCCCGGCTGAGTCACCAAAATGTTATCACTCAGATTGAACCTCACGCTGAGAGAGGCAATCTCGAGGTAACCTCAAACCACGCTTAGCCAAGTAACTATCCCTACTAGGCCAGGAGAGGCCTCTCTCTGTATGGATCATAGTGAAGATGACTAAGGATAGAAGGTTTTAGGCTAGGTATAGTAGCTTAGGGTTTTGATTTTTTTGTTTTGTGTTGGGTTTGTTGGATCAGGAGGAGTCAAACAGCTAGGGCAAGGAAATTAGGTCAAAATTTGCAGGGGTTCCAAGGGGCAAGGTAGGTAGAAGGTTTTTACATTAAAATATGATTATAGTGAGGTGAAGAGACTGGTGAGGAGCTAGGGAAAGCATCTGGAATGTATTTTCCCTAAACTAAGGAGAATGAATACATTATACTAAATTTCCCAAAAAAGAGCATAAATAAATATTGATTCTGCCTTTCAAACTTGAAATCTAGTATATTATAGACATGAAATGGTTTATGAATTAACAATACATTCAAACAAATTGATAACAGAGATGAAACTATGTCTAAAACTCATACCACATGGATCCCAAAGAAATAATTGCAAATTTCTATTAATGTCTGAGCTAAACAGATATACAAAATGTCTCTTGAGATGCCAAAGCTCCAAGTGGGTCCAACCTCTACAAATTATTGAGAAAATACATCATATAGACCTCAAAACCACTCTTCCTAGCCTCAAGGAGTTGAATCCATGAGATAGGTATCAATTTCACCTACTCCCAAACAAGAATCTGAAGACTAGGAAGACCCAACAACTTGCCTCTAAAAGAGAGGAAACAGATTCATTTGACCTCTAGGGGACTTTATGATGTATCTACCCTAGATAAAAATAAAAACATGATATTTACATTTAATATGACCATTTACATCAGTAATTTCTTCATTTTCCCAAGATAGAAAGTCAAAAAGTCAAAATTTGCTGAAGATGGAGAAAATGACAATTTCCTGGCAAAAGCGTAGCACCATGACAAAAACAATAGCCTTTCTTGAAAGCCACTTCTTGGATGCCTTCCCAATGTCCAAATCAGCTCCATGATAGCTCATTGGAAAGATCTCTGAGTCTAGTTTCAAAATATGCCTCCAGTTTCCAAAATGGTGGCCATCTGCCTTGTCAAAACTGTAGAAATTTGAATAACTGATATGTTATTCACCGAGATTCTCCTGATCACACACTATTTTAACTTCATGCACAATACAGAATCTCTTCTACCATTGATCATTAATTGCAGAAATAAAAACAATCGCATGTGCACATTAAAACCATAAACAATCACACATATGAACACAGTATTTTATGGGAAAGCTTAAAGCTGAAAACCCCCAACTATCTGTATATTATATGTCATAGAGATCATGTAACAATCATCATACAAAGCTCCTCACAAGCTCTTAGTACAATCTCCAATTGCTACACACTAATCAAGCTAGATCTAGCAAATCACATGCTCCAATCTCTGCCACCTGATAGCCTGCCTCTACTGCGCAATCAATGCTGAAGAATGGCTCATAAATAACTTCGAACCACCTGGCTTGTACTGTGCAATCCTCATTGGCATCTCCAATCACTGGTTGTTGCAAATCATGCAACAATATAGTCACAACTGATAGTCACACTGCTCTTTCACCTATCTCTTCACTGGTCTCCACTGAAACTGTCCTTGCACTGAAGTTAACTGATGTATTCTTTAGTTGATTAATGAGTTTATAATTAGTGAATTAATTAATAATTAATTCACACCACTCTCACTAGTGTATCAATCAGTTAGACTAGATAAAACTAGCTCAACTATGTTTAGATTAGTTAAACTGAACACAACTCCATTAACTTCCTCAATCAACTCCACCAAACTCTGTCACATGAGTTCTAACTGAAGTATCCATGCAATAGCTCCACATAACCCTCAGGAATAGCGTAATTCCTTCTTTCAGCTCCTGTGCTACATCTGTGCACTTAACCGAAGTGCTCCAAGAGAATAAGATAATGTTTATAGTCCAAATATTATTAAGAGCTAATAATATTCGACATATCTATTTTTAGACTGGCAATCTAAAAATAGATTCCGCCCAATATGTCTAAAAATATAAGTCCATATATTTTTTCCAACTTGACCAACCATCGACAAATAGCATCCTGCAACTCATAGAACATGATCCATATGTCTAAAAATAGACATATTCTAAAAATAGACTTTGTGCCAAAAATAGCCTGCGGGCCCACTTAGTGAAGGCAACTTCTTTCCACTAAGCTCATCATATTGTTGCAATCTCAACACTCCCTCTCAACAAGATAAGGATTATCTGCCACCCCTATCCTACCTCTGTGGTATTCGAATTTGCTCCTGGTGAGCGCCTTCGTCAAGATATCAACATCCTGATCCTCCGTGGGAATGTATGAAAGTAACATGATCTTCCGTTGCACACAATCTCTGATATGATGATACCGGATGTTAATGTGTTTAGATCTATCATGAAATACTGGATTAACCAAGAGTTTGATGTAACTCTGATTATCACAATATATCATAGTAGGATCTAAGTGTGAACCGAACAACCCTACCAGGATCTCCTTCATCCATATAGCCTCGCATGCAGCCAAACTCGTTGCCATATACTTGGCCTCTGCTGAACTGAGTGTCATAGATCTCTGCTTCCTGTTGTACCAAGAAACTAACATCGACTCGATACTGAAAATCCCTCCAGATGTGCACTTTCTGTCTGTTGGGCTCCCTGCCCAATCTGCATCCGTGAAGCTACATAGCGTCACCTCATCCCACTGTCTCACCATAACCATATCCGATGCCGCCTCGAGATATCTCAATACATGTCAGCTTACCTTCCAAAAGAGCTGGTAGGCTTAACCATAGCTTGTGAAAGTCGTTAACAGCATAAAAGGCCCGGTCGTGTATTGAAGGGGACACATAAGCGACCCCACCAACTGTCGATAAACAGTGGCATCCACTACCTCTGTCGAAGTAGCATCCTCCTTCCTCCATCCACCAGGAAGAGGAGTATAAACAGGCTTGCAGCCATGCATGCTGAACTTCTCCAGTATCTCCCGAGCATACTTTCCTTGAGAAACAAATAGTCCATCACTGCGCTGCCAAATTTCCAATCCCAAGAAATAATGAAGGAGGCCCAAGTCCTTTATCTCAAACTCCTTTGCAAGATCAGCCTTGCATGAGTGTATCAATAGTTCATCGCCTGTCAAAATAAAATCATCTACATAAAGTACAATGATCAGAAACTTACCCTCCACCACAATCTGGTATAGGTTCGGATCCGCCTCACTCTTGGAGAATCCAAGTCTGGTGAAATAACTGTCTATCCATTTGTACCAAGCACGAGGTGCTTGTTTCAACCCATACTGTGCTCTCTTGAGCCTGCACACATGCGACTCGCTGCTGAAGATCTCGAAACCTTCAGGCTGCTCTATGTACACCTCCTCCTCCGTCACCCCATTGAGGAACGCAGTCTTCACATCCATCTGATGAATGTGCCACCCCATCTGCGCTGAGAGAAGTAGGATCGTCCGTATGGAAGAATACCTTGCAACAGGTGCAAAGGTTTCCTCATAATCGATCCCCTCAATCTGTGAGAAGCCTCATGCAAAAAATCTTGCCTTTTACTTCTCCACACTCCCGTCAGCTACTTGCTTCACTTTGTAGATCCATCTCGAACCCACCACTAATTTCCCTTCCGGCCTTGGGACAATCTCCCATGCACTGTTTCTGAAAATCGAATCATATTCTTCCACCATAGCATCTACCCATGCGGGATCCTCCACAGCTTCCTTGAAAGAGGATGGCTCTGTCACGATACACTTGCTCATAAGAGCCATGTATCCATTATACCGGTCAGGTGACTGTCTCTGTCTGCACTGTGATGTAGGTGCTCCTACAATCCTCTCTGCATCTTGAGCCAGTCGCTCAGCTTCTGTAGTGCGCTTCGGCCCTCTGATGGTTGGCGCTGCATGAGAGGTCTCTTCCACTCCAAGAACCTCCTCTTGTGGCTGATCCACATCCTGAGGCTCATCCTTAGGTACTAATAGCTCCTCATCTGCATGCAAGTGTGGCTCCCTCTCAAGCGAACACTTCATGGCTTTCTCCTCATGAAATTTGATATCCCATCGCACAACAGTCTTGCGACTATCTGGCAAATACACACGATAGTTGTGGGGTGTATCAATGTACCCCAAAAATATCCCAACCTCTGCCGTTGGCTCTAGCTTCTTTTTGGCATCCTTCGTCACATGAATGTAAACATGTGAACCAAAAATCCTCAAATGGGAAATATCAGGCTTCTTACCAGAAAACGCCTCCTCGGGTGTACTCTTGCCAAGTATCTTGTGAGGACAACGGTTTTGCACATAAACCACAGTATTGCATGCCTCAGCCCACAAGTGTATGGGAAGGCCCTGATCATGCAACATCACCCGTGCAGCACCCACAATCGTTCTATTCTTTCGCTCTGCAACCCCATTCTGTTGTGGGTTATGAGATGCTATGAGCTCTCTTCGAATTCCTTCTGCGGTGCAAAAGTCCTTGAATTTGCCAGAGATGAATTCACCACCATTGTCGCTCCTAAGAGCCTTCACCTGCTTCCTCGATTCTTTCTCAACCAGTGCCTTAAACTCACAGAAATTTTATTATGTCTCGCTCTTCTTCTGCATGAAGAAGATCCAACACTTATGAGAAAAATCATCAACAAATATCACATAGTACCTGTGCTTTTTTGTCGAAGCTACTGATAAAGGTCCACACACGTCTGTGTGAATTCTCTCAAGGATCATCGTGGCGTGACTATCCTTCTCGTGAAAGGTGGCTTTCACAAATTTTCCCAAAGTACATCCCTTGCACTGATCTGACTGCGCAAGTGTACCTTTGGAGAGCCCAGTAGAAATCTGCTGCAAACTTTTCAAAGCTCCATGGTGAAGGTGGCCCAATCTCCTGTGCCACAGCTCTCCATCATCCCGGCTCACCACTCCTTTTGCCTTGCCTACCATTGCTACGCAACCATCTACCTGCAACTGATAAAGGTTCTTAACTCGAACCCCTATCCTCCGGGTTTCACCAGTTGCCTTACTGCACAGGAAAGCCTTTCCCTCACTAAAGACAACATCATATCCCTTGTCTTCTAACATCGCCACAGAGATAAGATTCTTCTTCAATCCTGGAACATGCATCACTTCCTTCAACACGAAGGGTTTACTAGACTCCCTCTCAAAGGAAATGGTACCGATACCGGTCGCACTATATCTACCATCATCACCCATATCGATGTGCACTCCAAGATCTTTCTCATCCGGATCAGTAAACAAATATTTGTCTCCGGTCATATGAAAATATGCACCACTGTCAAGAAACCCCACTGAACCCATCAAACTTGAGACCAAGCATGTAATCAATGAAAAATCCAGCTCAAACTGTGAGGCTAAGGCCTCTCCAGCTGCAGATCCAGCAGCCTGCTTATTTTTCTTCTTCTGTGGACAATTAGTGGCGTAATGTCTGTGTTGGTGACAGTGAAAGCACTTCACCTTGGACATGTCCTACTTCTTGCCTTTCACACCAGATTGAGAAGCATTCTTCTTGCTCTTCCCCTTCCTTGCTTTGGCAGCCAAAGCACAATTTTCTTCATCTGAGTTCTTTGATGAAGATCCGTCCCTAGTACTTCGCCTTATCTCCTCTTGCACAAGATCCGACCAAAGTCGCTCCCATCCTGGTAATTTCTCCTGACCATTGACAGAGTCCTGATAGGAATGCTAACTCTTCGGAAGCCCAAGGAGAGCCAAGCTCACCAAGTCCTCGTCATCAACAGTAACCCCCACACTTCCCAGCTCATTCTTTCATTGGATGAACTTTGTGAGGTACTTGGGCATACTGTCGCCTTTCTCCATTTTTATGTTCCTGAGTTTATCCTTGAGCGCCAACTTCCTCTGGTCGCTCTTGCTTTGAAATAAATTTGTCAAAGCTTTCCACATCAAGAATGGAGAAGCTTTACCATGAAGGCTGTTAGTATGATTCTTTCATCATAAAAGATCACTTTAGCTATGCATATCAAGTAGCCCTAACATCAAATATGGCTACAAAATATCCTTAAGTTTGCTGCATAAAATTAGATCTAAGCATAAAAGATATTAAGCAGATATGATATAAAATGGCTCCATGCATCCAATGAACAAGACAAGAACAATGTATAAAGAGAATCTTATATTATATTAAAGAATGGGGCACCTGAGAGGAAAACAAGAAAGGTGTTTTCCAGTTCTCCTCAGTGGGATGGGTTCTTGGAAGTCCTCAGTGTTTCAGATCTAAAATTCCTCTCTTTGGTTAATGTGGAAAACCCTAACAAACATGGAACTCAATGGGAGTTCAAAATGAAAACAAATGTAAATGGTGACCAAGAATAGATCTAGTGTGATCTAATGCAATGGAGGTGACTAATGAATGGGGAAAACCCTTCTATTTATAACAAAATATTGGAGTGTTCTAGAACTTGGTGCATGAATAAAATATTATTAATCACATTCTAGAATCACCCTTTAGGAATATTTTATTATATTTGTTGGAGGGAAAATGGTTTTGACTTGGGTCAATTCCTTTATTTATAGATAACAAATAAATAAATGATTTATTTATTATTTAAGGGAAATGAGGGGAATATAATTAAATAAATAATGGTTTATTTAATTATTTAAAAACGATTTAGTCAAATTTAACTATGAATAGTATTTAAATAATGATTTAAATAACTTATTCTTAGGAAATAATTAAATAAATAATGATTTATTTAATTGATTACCTTGTTTTGGGTTAAATATGACCAAGAAATGTAAACAAATGTGGTGAAAGCGATTTTACTTGGGGTAAAATTGGTCTTACATGGTGTAATTGGGTTCATCTAACGATAATGGGTTAGATGACCAAAAAATGGTGTAACAAAGGTTGAATACTATGTGATCCTTCACACCTTCCAACATAATCCTTCGACACTTTGCTGTCTTCTTTTGCCATGCGTCAAGTACGGCAGCATCGCTAGAAGTAGGTTTTGGAATTTCTGCATCTATGAACTCCTTCAACCCATTTTCATCCAGCACTGCCTCCATCCTGTCCTTCCATGCAATATAATTCGAGCTGCCCTCAAGGGAATACTCCAATCGTAATCTGTTGAAATACATCTCAACTTCGACACCAAGAAAACACTACTGCAAATTTGAATTCCACCAGCTCAAAACTAAACCACTTCAATGTTTTGCAATTGCTCCAATGATCAATATTGCTCTGATACCATGTATAAATTTGAATAAATGATATGTTATTCATCGAGATTCTCCTGATCACACACTATTTTAACTTCATGCACAATAAAAAATCTCTTCTACCATTGATCATTAATTACGGAAGTAAAAACAATCACATGCGCACATTAAAACCATAAACAATCACACATATGAACACAATATTTTATGGGAAAGCTTAAAGCTAAAAACCCCAACTATATGTATATTATATGTCATAGAGATCATGTAACAATCATCATACAAAGCTCCTCACAAGCTCTCAGTACAATCTCCAATTGCTACACACTAATCAAGCTAGATCTAGAAAATCACATGCTCCAATATTTGCCACCTGATAGCCTGCCTCTACTGCGCAATCACTGCTGAAGAATGGCTCATAAATAACTTTGAACCACCTGGCTTGTACTGCGCAATCCTCATTGGCATCTCCAATCACTGGTTGTTGCAAATCATGCAATAGTATAGTCACAACTGATAGTCACACTGCTCTTTCACCTACCTCTTCACTGGTCTCCACTGAAACTGTCCATGCACTGAAGTTATTCTTTAGTTGATTAATGAGTTCATAATTAGTGACTTAATTAATAATTAATTCACACCACTCTCACTAGTGTATTAATCAGTTGGAATAGATACAACTAGCTCAACTATGTTTAACTCAGTTAAACTGAACACAATTCCATTAACTTCCTCAATCAAATTCACCAAACTCTCTCACATGAGTTATAACTGAAGTATCCATGCAATAGCTCCACTTAACCCTTAGGAATAGCATAATTCCTTCTGTCAGCTCCTGTGCCACATCTGTGCACTTAACTGAAGTGCTCCAAGAGAATAAGATAATGTTTATAGTCCAAATATTATTAAGAGCTTATAATATTCGACATATCTATTTTTAGACTGGCAATCTAAAAATAGATTCCGCCCAATATGTCTAAAAATAGAAGTCCATCTATTTTTCCAACTTGACCAACCATCCACAAATAGCATCCTGCAACTCATATAATATGATCGACATGTCTAAAAATAGACTTTGCGCCAAAAATAGCCTGCGGGCCCACTTAGTGAAGGCAACTTCTTTCCACTAAGCTCATCATCTTGTTGCAATCTAAAAAAAAATGGAGTTCGCCCAAAACTGGTATTAGCGCAGTGCCAAGGTGAAAAAGGAGGCAAAAACATGAAAATTAGGAGGTTTTTTGTACTTTTGAGGGACGAGTTCTCCTCCAAATATTCTAAAATTTGCTGAGGTTGATGTACTCATCATTATGAACATGAGGATGTTGACCATTTTCCATTTGGATTCTCCAAGAAAAAGCGTAGCGCCAAGGGCGCAACGTTTTTGGCAAGCTAGGTATTAGCGCAACGCCAAGGAAGCACTATTTTGAAGACCACTTTTGGAGGCCTTCCATGTGTCCAAATTGGGCCCATGATAGCTCCTTGGAAATATAATGAAGTCTATGTTCCAAATATACATTTCTTTTTCTAGTTGGAGTTTATTTGACCTGTCAAAAGTTGATTCTCCCAAGACTGGTCAAAAAGTGTTGAATGAGGGTGCAGAAATGCATAGTGTTGGTGCAGGCAACTTTTGAAGGCCTTTTGTAACTCCAAATTGAGCTCACGATAGCTCATTGGAAAGCTATATATGTCTAGTTTTAATTTGAATCATCAAGTAAGTCATTTGGACACTCTAGCTATGAGAAAAAGTTATTTTCCCAAGGTCACTCCAGAAATGCATCAAAACTCTTGTAGCAACTGTATTTTTGACATTTCTCCCAAACCATGACACCTGTGTAAAAACGGAAGGAGGTTTTTCTTCTTGGACCTATGATTTGCAATGAATTCAGCTCATACTAGTAATTATGAAGTCAATATGACTGAGGATAGAAGGTTTTAGGTAGGTATAGTAGCTCAGGGTTTTGATTTTTGTGGTTTGTTTTGGGTTTGCTGGATTAGGAGGAGTCAAACAGCTAGGGCAAGGAAATTAGGTCAAAATTTGCAGGAGTTCCAAGGGGAAAGGTAGGTAGAAGGTTCTGACATTAAAATATGACTATGGTGAGGTGAAGAGACTCGTGAGGAGCTAGGGAAAGCATCTGGAATGTATTTCCCTAAACCGAGGAGAATGAACACATTATACTAAATTTCCCAAAACCGAGCATAAATAAATATGGATTTTGCCTTTCAAACTTGAAATATATTATATTATAGACATGAAATGGTTTATGAATTAAAAATGCATTCAAACAAATTGATAAAAAAGAGGAAACTATGTCTAAAAATCATACCACATGGATCCCAAAGAAATAGCTGCAAATTTCTATTAATGTCTGAGCCAAACTGATATACAAAATGTCTCTTGAGATGCCAAAGCTCCAAGTGAGTCCAACATCTACAAATAACTGAGAAAATACATCATATATACCTCAAAACCACTCTTCATAGCCTCAATGAGTCGAATCCATGAGATAGGGATCAATTTCACCTACTCCCAAACAAGAATCTGAAGACTAGGAAGACCCAACAATTTGCCTCTAAAAGAGAGTAAACATATTCATTTGACCTCTAGGGGACTTATCTGATGTATATACCCTAGATAAAAATAAAAACATGATATTTAAATTTAATATGACCATTTACATCAGTAATTTCTTCATTTTCCCAAGATAGAAAATAAAAAATTCAAAATTTGCTGAAGATGGTGAAAATGACAATTTCCTAGCAAAAGCGCAGCGCTATGACAGAAAATATAGCCTTTCTTGCAAGCCACTTTTGGAGGCCTTCCCGGTGTCCAAATGAGCTCCATGATAGCTCAATGGAAATATCTCTGAGTTAAGTTTCCAAATATTCCTCAATTTTCCAAAATGGTGCCCATATTCCATGTCAAAACTAAGTTCTCCCAAAACTGGTATTAGCGTAGAGCCAAGGTGAAAAAGGAGGCAGAAACATGAAAATTAGGAGGTTTTTTGTACTTTTGAGGGACCAGTTCTCCTCAAAATATTTTGAAATTTTCTGAGGTTGATGTACTCATCATTATGAACATGAGGATTTTGACCATTTTCCATTTGGATGCTCCAAGAAAAAGCACAGTGCCAAGGGCGCTGCGTTTTTGGCAAGCTGGGTATTAGTGCAACGCCCAAAAATTAACGTAGCACCAAGGAAGAAATGTTTTGCATATCACTTTTGGAGGCTTTCCCTGTGTCCAAATTGGGTAAAAGTAGCTCATTGGAAATCTGTTGAAGTCTAATTTCCATATATACCTTTTTTTTCTGGTTAGAGTTTATTTGACCTATCAAAAGTTGATTCTCCCAAGACTGGTCAAAACGTGCTGAATGAGGGTGCAAAAATGCAGAGTGCTGGTGCAGGAAAATTTTGAAGGCCTTCCTCAACTCCAAATTGAGCTCATGATAGCTCATTGGAAATATTTCTCTGTTGAGTTGTCATTTGACTCATCACAAAAGTCATTTGGACACTCCGACTATGAGAAAAATGGATTTTCCCAAGGTCACTCCAGACATGCATCAAACCTCTTGTAGCACCTGTATTTTTGACATTTCTCCCAAACCATGAAACCTATGTAAAAACGGAAGGATGTTTTTCTTATTGAAGCTACGATGGACAAAAACCTCTCTCACTTTTGTCAATTTCATATTTGTTTGGTCGAAAACATAGTTTGAAGCGAAACTGGCCCTATGAGTGGAAAATGGTTTGATTCTTGGAATTATTTCTCAAAAAATGATGGAGACATGATGTTTATGAGCTGAAATGACTTCATAATTATTGATATGACCTACCTTATGGCTCTTCTACTCAAATTTATCGTTTCCATAGCAAACCCTAGCTCAGTGGGAGAGGAAATTAGGGTTTAGTGCTTGTGAACAATGATGACTTGGGAACCCTTGGGAAAAGACAACTCTCTATGAAATTTGATGTGTTTACATGTGGATTTATGCGTTGAAAACCTTTGGGAGACTGAATACTTATTACATTTGAACTGATTGAAGCAAATCATAAGTTTATTCTAAGTCACCTTCACACCTTCTATTGCCCTTTATTGAAAATGAGACAATGCAATGATTTGACCTAATGAAACCCTAGTGACCTAATGAGAAATGAAAGAAACTGACACAATGAGTGATTTTGACTAAAAGTGAAATGAGAGCAAACTTGTCTTCAGCATAATGAAGACATGGAAGAGGGTCAGCAGGCATATTCTTGTGAAGGAAAATGGGACACTTGACAAGGACAACCACCAGTGGAAAAATTTTATGTCATGACCTAATGGAATGATGGAAAATTTATTCCGAATGGGACACCTAAGATGCACATGAAAATGTGTTTTTATTCCTGGTGGAAGTATGCAAATACTAACACTATCACCAAGTTTATGGGAGAAATGACATGTACATGGTTTCCAAAAACACTAGCAAATGCCTTAAAATTTATGGGAGAAATGGCATGCACATGGTTTCCAAAAACACTAGCATTTTCCTTAAAAATATATTAAATCAACATTTATTGCAAATGACTTAAATTTATTGCAAATTCCTTAAATTTTATGGGAGAAATAGCATGTACATGGTTTTCCTTAAAGTTTATGGGATAAACGACATGTAGATGGTTCCCAAAAACACTAGCAAATGCCAATTTTATGGGAGAGATGACATGTACATGGTTTCCAAAAACACTAGCATTTTCCTTAAAATATATTAAATTAAAGTTTATGGGAGAAATGACCTGTACATTGATGCATGAGCATCTGGATTTAGCCAACAATGTGATTGTGTGTTCACATGTTGTGGCTAACAAGAGGTGGAAAAATTGATTATTAATATTGTATTAAGCTTTAATTGTGAGAATTTAGTTTGTTTTGATTCCTAAATTAAATAGGAATAAAAATGGAAAATTGGTTATCCCTGCGAGGAGATCAAGTCAAGTACATTGGATCATTAAGATAGGATAGAATTAGGTTGTTAGAGTGGTTCAGTGGAGAGCTAATAAAATACAAGAGAACCGCTTTTAGGTATATATAAGCGTGAATAGGAGAGTGTGAACAAGTGTGAGAGGTGTCGAATAGGTGTGAGTGAGGTGTGAACAGAGAGAATGAATAGAGCGGAGAAGCAATGTAATAATCCAACCAGCAAGGGCAAGACTCTGTGTATTTTCATTACTGTTAATTCCAAGTATGTTTGTATTTTTATTCGGCTGTCTGTTTTAAACTGTTGCTTTTTATTTATCTGTTGGAGTATGGATATCACATCGTGCACAACAGGGGTTCCATGTAATATGTTTATGTGAAATTATAGATTCAAGTCAAGCTAGTGAAGTTGTGATATAGACTTTCACAGCGATTTTGGAATTTCACATCCGGAGAAGGGTCAGTTGGAGGTGCAAGTAGCGAAGATATAGTGAGGACTATTAGATCTGGGCATAGATCAATGGTGGAGATCATATCGCAAGATAAAGTGGTAGATACAAAGAAGAGCCACGTGTCGGCATAGCGATCCAATGCATGTTGCATAAGATAAATATCACACATCGCATGCGATATGATATACAATTGACGGTGGAGTTAAAACTCGCGAAGTGTGAGGTGAAATATGTTATAATTGCTGATGTGAAAAGTTATATATTTTCCGATTTACAAAATTCCAGTTGCGATGAGGTTGAACCTTGCGACATGTGATAAGGTTTTCAGGCTAATTTGCGAAACTATATATTTTACGATCTGTGATCTGTTAAAATTTTAAATTTACGATATTGCAATCCGCCGTACGTGCTTGGAAACTTTTGTGGGGCCATAACCCACAAGTTCGTGTATTGTGAAAAATTTTAGCCTTGCTGCATCATTTGGTATTAGAGCAGAAACTGAGTTCTGTTCTCAAGGATTGTAGCAAATATGCCACCCAGGAGAGGAGTTGGGATAGGTTGGGGAAGACTTGTAGCCAATGTAGTTTTGCTATAAGAGATTCAACACCTTCGTACAAGGATGGAGACAATGGAGACTTCTCAGAGGAGAGCACATGAAGAAGGGAATGTCAGCGCAACAAAGGAATATTCTGAGGAAGAAGAAGAGGAAGAAAGCGAGGCAACTAAATTTTTCAAGATATTAGCAAAGGCTAGTGGAAGACCAAAGGTGGGAATACCTTTTTATGATGGGAACCTTAATGTGGAAGATCTGATGGATTGGATCAGTTCATTAGACAAGTATTTTTGACTATGAGGAGTTCGATGAAAAAAATAAGGTGAAATTTGTAGCTACCATATTGAAGGGCCATGCAACCGTGTGGTGGGATGAGCTACAATTATCTATAGAGAGAAAGGGAAAGCCCAAGATCAAGCAGTGGGATAAAATGGTGAGTAAATTGAAAGGTAAATTCATGCCAAAATATTATCAGTTAAATATTTTCAGATAATTACAAAACTTGAGGCAGAAAGGAATGACTGTCAAGGAGTATATAGAGGAGTTTTACAAGCCGATCATTAGAGTAGGACATGTTGAAGATGAAATGGAGAAAATGTTTTAAGGTATGAAATATAGGATGAAATCAGGTTGTTGATTCTGAAGACAATTGAGGATGCCTACCAAGAAGCTTTTAAGGCAGCGGAGAAAATTTTGAGGAAACAAAGTCAAAATAATAGAGGCAAAAGTCCATCAAGGGGAAGAGGAACTTTCAGATCAAGATTTCAACACTCTCAGAATGAAGCAGGAGGTTCAAGTAGTAGACCGCCACAGAGAGGAGAATTTGGTAGAGGGAGATTTGCACCCAGAGGTAGAGGCTAAGGAAGAGAAATTCAGTGTTACACATGTGGAGAATGGGGACACAAATCATGTGACTGTCCTCATAACAAACTAGCAAATCAACAGAATGTAAATGTAGCCGAGGAAAAGGAAGAAAATCCTCAAGTGACAGGAAAAGAAGAGCCACCCGAGGCATGAGAGTCTTTAATGCTAAAAAGAGTATTGCTTAAGGAAGAGAAGTAAGCAAATGAGCCAATGCAAAGGAAGAGCTTATTCAAGACTACGTGAAAATCAAAAGAAAAATTATGCAAAGTTGTGATTGAAAATGGAAGCACTAATAATCTTGTTTCCATAGAGATGGTTGAGAAATTGGGGTTGATTAAGATGGTACACCCTTCTCCCTACAGAGTGTCATGGCTACATAATGGACATCATATTTTAGTGAAAAAATAGTGCAAAGTAGAGATACAGATCGATACATATAAGGATTTCATATTGTGCGATGTGATGCCAATGGACATATGCCAGGTATTGTTGGGAAGGCCTTGGAAATTTGATAGAAAAGCCATTCATGATGGAAGAAGGAATACCTATACCATAGATAAGGATGGAAAGAAGCACACACTACTGCCTTTGAAGGATGAAGCAGACAAAGGAGCAACTGCGAATAATGTTATGCTGATTAGTGGAAAGGAATTGCTACAAGAAGTCAAGAAGGAGAAAGAAATGTATTTTTCTGTTGTGGGTAAACCCAAGGTAATTCTAACATCTACTAATTTAGACAATCTACCTGTGGAAATTAAAAATACGTTAAATGATTATGCTGACATAGTTTTTGATGAATTACCAAGTAAATGGCCACCAATTAGAAGTACCAGTCATCACATAGATTTAATACCTGGTGCAAGTTTACCAAACAAAGCAGCATATATAATGACCCCTCGGGAGAATCAAGAAGTTGGAAGACAGGTACAAGAGTTGTTAGATAAAGGACTGATCAAAGAAAGCCTTAGCCCATGCACAGTACGAGTCGTGCTTAGTCCAAATAAATGAGGTGAGTGGCGTGTGTGTACTAATTCCAAAACCATAAACAAGATAACTATCAGGTATATATTTCCATTTTTGCGCATATATGATTTGATGGATTTTTTAAGTGGGTCAAAGTATTTTAATAAAATAGATCTGAAGAGTGGATACCATCAAATAAGGATTAGAGAGGGAGATGAATGGAAGACTGCATTTAAGACCAACAATGGGTTGTATGAGTGGTTAGTGATGCCTTTTGGGCTCACTAATGCACCAATTACATTTCTGAGACTAATGAATGAGGTCTTGAAAGAGTATGCAGGAAAATTTGTGATAGTCTATCTTGATGAGATTCTGATTTTCAGTCAGAGTAAGGAAGAGAATTTTGAACATGTCAAGTTGGTGTTAGATACTTTGCAAAAGGAGAAGCTGCTTATAAATTTGAAGCAGTGTAGTTTTATGAAGAAGGAGCTCATTTACTTGGGATTTATAGTCTCAGAAGAAGGCTTGATGATGGACCCAAAAAAGATCCAGGTAACACTGGATTGGCCAACTCCGAGAAGTGTATTTGAGGTAAGGAGTTTTCATGGTCTTGCAAGTTTTTACAAAAAAATTATAAGAGGTTTTATTCAGATCTGTGCACCAATAATTGAAACAATAAAGGAGAGAAACCTACCATTTAAGTGGAAAAAAGCAGTAGATCAAAACTTCAAGTTGTTGAAAAATAAGATCACTGAAAGACCTGTTTTGGCCCTGCCAAATTTTGATAAAATATTCCAAGTTGAGACTGATGCTAGTGGGATAGAAATTGGAGTTGTCTTGAGTCAAGAGAAAAGACCGATAGCTTATTTCAGTGAAACGTTAAATGAGGCTAAGAGGAAGTATTCATCCTATGATAAGGAGTTCTATGCTATTGTGTAGGCTTTGAAGAAATGGAGGCATTATTTGTTGCCCAAAGAATTTGTGTTGTATTCTAATAACCATGCACTGTAATGCATAAATAATTAGTCGAAGTTGAACAAAAAGAATGCTAAGTGGGTGGAGTTTTTGTAGAGTTTTACCTTTATAATCAACCACACAAGTGATAAGTCAAACAAAGTTGTTGACTCTTTGAGCAGAGTAAATCTGGTTATGCATGAATTAAAGATTGACATTTTGGGGTTTGAAGAGATGATTGATATGTATAAGGAAGACACAAATTTTAAAGAAATATATGCAACTGTTAAAAATCCTATGATTCATAATAGAAGCTAGTGGTTATACTACCTGATTCAAGGAGGATTACTGTGTATTCCTAAGTGCTCCATGCGGGAAAATATGATTAAAGAAAAACACAGTGGAGGACTGTCTGGATATTTTAGACATGATAAAATTTTTTCTCAAGTAAGTGCTTTTTATTATTGACCAAAAATGCTAGTTGATATCAAAAAGTTTGTTGAGAAGTGCAGGATTTGTCAAAATTCCAAAGGAAGAAGTCAAAACACTGGGTTATATCAGCCATTGCCAATACCCAATAGACCTTGGGATGTTGTTAGCATGGATTTTGTTTTGGGTTTGCCAAAGAGTCAAAGAGGAAATGATTCTATCTATATTGTCGTAGACAGGTTTTCTAAAGTAGCTCATTTTATTGCTTATAAGAAAACTAGTGATGAAACTCACATTTCTAATTTGTTTTTCTTTGAAATTATAAGATTACATGGACTACCTGTGAGTATTATTTCAGACAGGGATAAAAATTTTGTAGGACACTTCTAGAGGAATCTATGGAGGAAACTAGGTACAAACCTTAGTTTCAGTTCAGCCTATCATCCTCAGATGGATGGACAAACTGAATTGGTGAACATGAGCTTTTGAAACATATTAAGGAGTTTGGTTTACAAAAATACAAAGAAATGGGACTTAGCACTTGCTCAAGCTAAATTTTCCTATAGTGATACTCCTAACGAGAGTACCGAAATGAGTCTGTTTCAGATTGTTTTTGGATGCATCCAAGAGGTGTGCATGAACTTAGAGATTTGGGCAAACAAACAAGAGACAAGGAGTGCAAAGGCTGAAAAATTTGAAAAACATATATAGAAGTTGCAGGAAGATGTCAAGCAAAGATTACAGAAAAAACACCCAAAAGTATAAAGAAAGGGTTGATATGAAGAGGAATGAAAGAGAGTTTCAAGTAGATGATTTAGTCATGGTTTATGTGAGGAAGCAAAGGTTTCCATTCAGGACTTATAACAAAATAAAAATGAAAAAGATAGGGCCATGTATAATTTTGAGGAATTTTTCCTCAAATGCATATGAGATTGAGTTACCAGAAGGAGTTGGGATATCACCCATCTTTAATGTTGCAGATTTGTACCCATACAAAGAAACATAGGAAGAACTACAAGAAGAACCTATAGAAGAGGAGGACTAGACTCTGAATTGGAAGGAACAAATGCCAAAGAAAGTAAAGAAAGAAGTGGAAGCCATTCTGGAGAAAAGAGAAACAAATAAGACCAAACGACAAACCTATTATCAATATATAGTCAAATGGAAGGGACACCCAGTGGAAGATTCCAGTTGGGTGACAACAACAGAGTTAAAAAAATTTAATGCAGATCCTGAAACATTGATGGATCAATCTTTTCTTCCCCAGGAGTCTGATGCAAGAGCATCCAGATTTAGCCATCAATGTGATTGTGTGTTCACATGTTGTGGCTAAAAAGAGGTGGAAAAATTGATTATTAATATTTTATTAAGATTTAATTTGAGAAGTTAGTTTGTTTTGATTCCTAAATTAAATAGGAATAAAAATGGAAAATTGGTTCTCCCTGCGAGGAGATAAATTCAAGTAGATTAGATCATTAAGATAGGATAGAATTAGGTTGTTAGAGTGGTTCAGCGGAGAGATAATAAAATACAAGAGAACCGCTTTCGAGTATATATAAGCGTGAATAGGAGAGTGTGAAAATGTGTGAGAGGTGTGGAATAGGTGTGAGTGAGGTGTGAACAGAGAGAGTGAACATATCAGAGAAGTAGTGTAATAATCCAGCCATCAAGGGCAAGAATCTGTGTATTTTCATTACTGTTAATTCCAAGTATGTTTGTAGTTTTATTTGGATTTCTGTTTTAAATTGTGCTTTTTATTTCTCTGTCGGAGTATGAATATCGCATTGCGCACAACGGGTGTTCCATGTAATATGTTTATGTGAAATTATAGATTCGAGTCAAGCTTGTGAAGTTGCGATATAGAATTTCGTAGTGATTTTGGCATTTCACATCCGGAGAAGGGTCGATTGGATGTGTAAGCAGTGAAGATATAGTGAGCACCATTAGATCCAGGCTTAGATCAACGGTGGAGATCATATCACAAGACAAAGTGGGAGATCCGAAGAAGAGCCACGTGTCGGCATAGCGATCCAGCGCATATCGTATAAGATAACGATTGCACATCGCATGCGATATGATATAACAGTTAACAGTGGAGTTAAAACTTGCGAAGTGCGATATGTTATAATTGCTGATGTGCGAAATTATATATTTTCCGATTTGCGAAATGCCGATTGCGATGAGGCTAAACTTTGCGACATGCGATAGGGTTTTAGGGCCGATTTACGAAACGATATAATTTACAATATGAGATTTGTTAAAGTTTTAAATTTGCGATATTACGATCTGTAATATGTGCTTGGAAAATTTTGTGGGGCCATAACCCACAGGTCCACGTATTGTGAAAATTTGCAGCCTTGTTGCATCATACACGATTTCGAAAAACACTAGCATTTTCCTTAAAAATATATTAAATTAATTTTTATGGGAGAAATGACATGTACATGGTTTGCCTTAAATTTTATGGGAGAAACGACTTAGAAATGTCTTGTACATGGTTCCCAAAACACTAGAAAATGGGAGAAATGACATTGTATGCTTTCAAAAAAAACTAGCATATTCCTTATAAATATATTAAATTAAAGTTTGTGGGAGAAATGACATGTACATGGTTTGCCTTAAAATTTATGGGAGAAATGACATGCACATTATTTTCCTTAAAGTTTATGGGAGAAATTGCATAGAAGTGACATGTACATGGTTCCCAAAAACACTAGAAAATTCCTCAAAGTTTATGGGAGAAATGACATGTACATGGTTTCCAAAAACACTAGCATTTTCCTTAAAAATATATTAAATAAAATTTTATGGGTGAAATGACATGTATATGTGGTTTGCATTAAATTTCATGGGATAAATTACATGTACATGGTTTGCCTTGAAGTTTTCCTTGAGTTTATGGGAGAAATGACATGTACATGGTTTGCCTTAAAGTTTTCCTTAAAGTTTATGGGAGAAATGACATAGAAAAGGCATGCCTTAAAGTTTGCCTTGCGTTTATGGGAGAAATGACATGTACATGGTTTGCCTTAAAGTTTATGGGAGAAATGACATAGAAATGAAATGTACATGGTTCCCAAAACACTAGAAAATTCCTTGAAGTTTATGGGAGGAATGACATGTACATGGTTTCCAAAAACACTAGCATTTTCATTAAAAATATATTAAATTAAAGTTTATGGGAGAAATGACATGTACATGGTTTGCCTTAAATTTTTCCTTAAATTTTATGGGAGAAATGACATGTACATGGTTTTAAAAAACACTAGCATTTTCCTTAAAAATACATTAAATTAAAGTTTATGGGAGAAATGACATGTACATGGTTCCAAAAACACTATAAAATGCCTTAAAGTTTATGGGAGAAATGACATGTACATGGTTTGACTTAAATTTTATGGGAGAAATGATATGTACATGGTTTGCCATAAAGTTTGCCTTAAGTTTATGGGAGAAATGACATGTACATACTTTTCCTTAAGGTTTGCCTTAAATTTTATGGGAGAAACGACATAGAAATGACATGTACATGGTTTCCAAAAACACTAGCATTTTCCTTAAAAATATATTAAATTAAAGTTTATGGGAGAAATGACATGCACATGGTTTTCCTTAAATTTTATGGGAGAAATGACATGTACATGGTTTGCCTTAAAGTTTATGGGAGAAATGACATGTATATGGTGTTGTGCAGGTAAATCCCCTCTGCAGACATAAACGATCCCTATAGCCCTAGGGTGGGTCTAGCTGCAAGAGGACATGTTAATCCTTGGATTCCTTGTTTATGAATGAAACTAAGTCGGGATAGATGTCATACCTTTGTTCCAACACAGTTGTCATAGCTGTGGCAGCAGTCTCCTGATATTCATCCTGACACGTCACGGTCCTTTAGTGGTAATACTCAGGTGCCTGCACAAGGATTAGAGAACAATAACATCATACGAAAAAATACTTACATCCATAACTATTTAATTGGTCAAGGAGAATTAAATGCATTGCACAAGATTAATCATATCAAACGCAAAACGAGAACCAAAACATCAGTCATGTATTAATAAAAAGAGAGAAAGAGTTTAAAACCAAATAAGCCTTGATGTCACAGCCTCCTTCAGCGGGTCCAGTCAAACGCGTCTCAAGCATTCATCAGGGAATTGGACTTGGTGAGAAAATAAGCCTAGAATCTCTCTCGAAAATGGGTTCCTCTGCTCTATCTCACACCAGCTATTCAGCTATTCAACCATTTAAGCTAGCTGTAACTATGTGAGAGAGATGTATTTATAGGAGAGGAGGAGGTGGTTTGGGATCCCTCATAAGGTGGAAGGGAGACCTTATCCTTTGGGGAGTTGCTCAAAAGTAGGAAAAAAGAAGCCAAAGGAAGGTATTCGACGTTATTCAGTCGAACAAACCACGCTGACTCCGCTCACAAAGTGGTTGGGAATGGAAACTTTGCTTCTATTTTAAAAAACTTTCCAAAAATAGCTCGGCGTGGGCAGTCCACTGAGACAGAGCACCAATGGGTGCGATGCCCAGTGTTAATTTCTGTATGGGTGCGAGGCCATAACTACCTACTAGCACCGACCCAAAATCATATGTTTTTGAGAGCCTGCTCTAGGAATAGTCAATAGAGAAAATGTTCTTCTCATGCTAAGGGATGCAATGACACTTTTTTCAAGGTATGACTATACATAGAAGTCACTGAAATTGTCCTCCAATGTGCAGGATGGGGGATTGCAGGGACGGTGACAAAATAATGTGTTGTAGATGCACCCTAAAATATGAGGTCTAAGAGAGAGGGAGGAGTGAAATTATTTACGAGAACGTGTTTAAACTAAACACCCCATCAGAAGACCTGCATGCACAAGTACAACTGATATCTCTGATACATGAACATGTGGCATGGGCGCAACCATCCATAATAGAGTACATATAAAAACAAGATCCGAAGTATAGACACAACCATCTAGCAAGAAGGATCAATAAATAGACTCAGGTATGGTCACAACCATCTAATTAAAAGAGTCATGCATATAGTCATGATAAACCAAAACGATCTCACAACCTAGATTTTATCAGACAAAACCCAAGGTCTTGCGCTCCATCACGACCCAAACCAGTACAAATTCAAGCATGCGAATGTGTGAGCTGAAGTCAAACACGTAAGAAAGTCACCTGATTACCAGCCAATGATGAAAGCTGTTAACATGCATGAGAGAAACCACCAATAATTACAATGGCTCTCAAGTTTCAACAAGTACAATCCACGGAATGTGAAAAGTGATCTGGTGTCTAACACTCACAGAATCACTCGAATGAAGGCCAATGATAAGGACCTATTGTCAAATGTGAAGAACTTGCCATTGAGGCATGCAAGCTCCAAGGTACCATAAGGGAGTCTCTAGATCAGCTTCATGGATAATGATCTGAAGTCGACAGGAAGTGACCTGGTCGAAGGAGGGCCATAATGTTTCCCACATCATCGACATGAGATAAAGGAATAATATGATAGTGAATCAGGACCAAATAGAGGATCAAAGGTTGAAAACTACAGAAGGAAACTTCTCTTAAACATATCGGCGACACGACTCCAGAAATTGGTAGTATTTGACATCAAGGGATCTGAGGTCATGATGACGTGGAAAAGAGTAGATGACAGGTCAAAAAAAATTACCCAAACCCATGGAGGAAAAATATGACGAAATGGGATGTCCCCAACCTGACATGAATGCAGATGTGTGTCATGTTCAAGAGCGACATACTGCCGACAAGACTGAGAACTAGTTCCATTTTCCCCCACCATTGCTAGCGAGTACCCAAATTATTTTTGGAAACAAGATTGAAGGGGATAGCATGTGCTTGTAATGTAAGTTTTTCCTTCGAACAAATCCATCCTAGTACATTTTACGAGCGCAAGGAAGGAGAAACTTGGTTACGTCATGGTGATGATTTCTGATGTCATTTAGGTTTTAACGAGTCTGAGAAAGGAATAACTCAACATATTTTCATGTTTAGAGAGTTTGAAAAGAAGCGTAAAAGAAAACTCCAAAATTCCCTTTTCGTAGGTAGTCTCATAGATCTGAAAAGGTAGAAAACTATGTCTGAGAGAACCTCTTAGTCACGATAGGATAATATATTCCCTTTTCGTAAATAATCTATCCCAACCTTAAAAAGGGGTAAACATATACTAGGTAGATATCATTTCGTAGCCTTTAGCGAGTTCAAAAAGACAAGAGTCTTGGAAATCTTTTCAATTTTCGAGAGTCAGAAAATAGCTGAAAGATGACTCCAGGGGTGACTTTTTCGTGTTTTTATCGAGTCAAAAAAACGTATAAAATATAACTCGTTACTTCATCGCCATCACATTGAGGGCTTGTTGCTACACAAGAAATGCACGTAAAACCCATTTTTCGAGATAAATAGAAAAATAATCGAAAAATATGCTCAAAAACCTAATTAGGGTTCTGAAAAGTTTATAAAATGCCAAAAATAGTAAAAATAAATTACTTTTCACTTTTACCTCTCGTGAGAAAATTTTACCCTTTTTTCACTATGATTTTGCAGAGCTAACAATCGACAATCTAGAAGGCCAATCACGAATCCGTCTATTCCAGGTAAGAGCCCATATCCTTGCTTGCATTTTAATATAATTTCATTGCCTGCATATCCAATTTGTAAATATGTGGAGGGATTTTTGTGTAAATTAGGTGCGGTGGTCGGCGTGGGTATCACGCACGGACTCACGCCAAATGGCCTTGAATTCAAACGAGGGCGTGCCAATTGACGCAACTGTTTTTAAAACAGTCACACCAACCGCAACCCCAAATTTTAGCTTGTAAATTCAAACAATTAGCCCGTTTTAAACACTCAATTAGCAAATGATTTGACTAATGATGACCCCAATGATGTTTTTGCAAGTGTGAAAGAGAAAAATGGTGATCGAATGGAAGGGAAGTGAAAATGGTGAAGAAGATGAGCTAGCCTTGGGCACTGTGAGATGCATGATTGTTCTAAGGGACTGGGGCTCAAGAAATTCTTCATGGCACCATGTCTCCGAGCTCAACCGGAGTTACTACAGTACTTAATCAATGTTTGGGAAATTGATCAGGAAAGATTCATAATTCATGACCAGGAGCTAGAGATTGAGGTCTCATATTTTTACTTCATAACTGGATTATCACGGAGGGGGGCAGTATCAATCCTGACAGGTACCCGACTCACAATGGAAAACATGAGCATGGTAATTGACACAGTGTGCCAAGGGGCGAGGAAAGGATCCAAGAGTGGGAAGGTGGATATTCAAACCATCCCGAACATGGCACTGAAAGTAGTGTTGCACACCATTACACGAGCTGCGGGAGTTCAGGCTCCGCATGAGGCCACTAAAACACAGCTAATTCTTGCAGTATATTGCATGGTTCCCACTCTCTACAACTGAGCAGAGGCAGTAACGATTAACATGAAACTCCAATTGACAAAATGCAAGACTGGTAAGTTGAAACAGTTCAACTATGGGTCCATCCTGGTACCATTAATCTTCGAACAGTTAAAAATATTTCAACGTCAGGAAGTGATAGTTCCTACACCAGCAGCCCAAGAGCCACAAATGGTTTGATGTGCAGCTTTGATGCCAAGATCAGGAGGCGGACAACAGATGTCTTGGAGATCGGAGTTCTTCGAGTGGCTTTGCCGACAACTGATTGTTGTGGAGGACTGGCCCTATTCTGGCATGTAATTTATCGATGATGTGGATCTCCCACTCCTAGCAGGAGAGGATTGGGTAAGACTCATTTTTATTTTGATGAGTATTATGAATTTTTTTACTATGCATATTATGATGTTAATACATGTATTTGCAGATGTCGGCCCAGAAAGACTTGCAGGAATGTCTCCAATAACACGACGAATTCCTCATGATTTCGATGTGGCCGCTCATGGTGAGGGAATCAAGGAGGAGGAAATCGTATGCAACCTAGAGGGACTCGCCAGTAGAATCCCAGACTATGCAAGATTTGATGATATTCCTCACTCATACCAGAGACACACTGCAGGGGTGTCGAACTGTGTTCACCACTTATTGAGGTAGCTCGTATGGGCAGTAACATGCTACCATGAGCATCATACCGACTAGATACCTAGGATTTTATTTCTGCATATTTTTTGAGAGATATGATGTCTCAGGATGTAACTAAAACATACATATTTTTTGAACTTATGATGCACGTGGATGCAAACACTCGATATATATATATATATATATTTTCCTGTATGAATCTTGTCATGTGATGATGATGTTTTAAAAATTACGCAAATGTCTATCTAATACAATATTAACTACTGTATCAGTTAATGCATTCATTCGTATAGGAATATGTTGATATGTGATGAAATCAAAATGTCTTTCCAGTAAACGAACATGAAAGTACAACCTTAATATTTGAGGATGTATAACAGAATAATGCCCATTAAGTTAAAGAACAACAAGCTGAGAATCTAGAGTAACAATCAATGCATGAATGTCAAGAGCAATGGCCATAGTTAAGAGTTCAATGAAAGCACTATATTCAGCGACATTGTTTGTGGTTTGTCCTAGACAAATACCTTGAAGGTCTATCAACTCACCATTAGGATTATAAATCACGTAGACTGCGGAAGACATATTTCGGGTACTGCGGGAGGCACCATCCACGGAACCAACATAAGGAGTAATAGAAATCTTCACAATAAGCAATGACCCAATAAGCAGGAAAACTGCTCGCAAAGCATACCAAGCCAAAAATGTACAAAAATGAAAAAAACATCTATGTACAAAAGAAAAATGCACGAGAAACTCATGCATAATACTTTTTGAGATACAACCCATTTTTGGGCTGATCTAGAGGATAGCCTTCATAATCAATAAGCTCATAAGCCCCATTATGCAAAACGTGCTTAACAATATAGGGCCCATGCCACATGGGTTGGAATTTGCCTACCCCCAGCTTATCGTGAGCTTGGTCGTACAGGAGGAAGAGGTCTCCTTCTATAAAAGAACGAGGGGAAACTGATTGGTCAAAATGAGCTTTGACTCGCTTTTTCTGTGCTTCTATGACAAGAGCAGCAAAGCGGCAAGTTTCATCAAGCCTATCTAAATATAAAATACACTCTTCTTCTGGTGAAGTATTCAGTAAAAATTCAACAACTATCTTGAGAGAAGGGATTTCACATTCAGTCGGAGGGGTAGCTTCCAGACCATAGACAAGCTAGAATGAAGTGAATCCAGTCGCATCCTTCACTAAGATTTGGTAAGATCAGAGAGTTGAAAACAACATGAGATGCCAGTTTGACTTGTGCATCCCAATCATACGTTGAAGCATAGTGACGAGAACTTTGTTCATGGCTTCAACCTGGCTATTGGCCTGAGGATAGTATGACGTTGAGCTGTCGTGACACAGACCCAACTTAGAAGTCAACTCGTCCATCGTGTAATGAGGAAAATGAGAACCATGATCGGTAACAATGGCTTGAGGGACACCAAACCTAGTAATGACATGATTGAATATAAATTGTGTTGTTGTATTAATGTTAGCTGTAAGTGTAGGCATTGATTTGGCCCATTTTGTGAAATAGTCCATGGCTATGATAATATAAGCATGCCCCCTGGTCGAGTGAGGGTTACACATCATAAAATAGATGCCCCACTTCGAAAAGTGACCAATGGTAATGATAGGATGAAGATGTGAGGGTGGCGAGTGCATCTTGCGCTAATATATCTGGCAATCGTGACACTTATGGACAATAACAATGCAGTCTTTAAAGATGGTGGGAAAGAAATACCCAACACTAAGAATATTCTGTGCAGTAGCATATCTAGACATGTGACTGCCATAGGCACCAATGTGGAAATCATTCAGGACCTTTTCAGCCTCCTCGAGAATCAAACACCGGCAGAGAACGAAATTAGCTCCAATGTGGTAGAGAGTATCTCTGACTATGCGATAAGGTTGTGAATGATGGCGGATGCGTCGACGAGCATCCTTCGTCAACTCAAATCAGAATGTGGAAGTATGAAGATATACGATGATATCACTGTACCAAGGATCGAGGGTGCTAATAAGAAAAAGTGTGTCATTTGGAATGTGTTCCTCAGAACCAGATGAAGCAGAATCAGAAGGGAGAGAGCAGATCAAATCAACGAAGACTAATGAATTCTTCGATTTGGAGGTAGTGAAATCCAAATCAAAATCTTAGAGGATAACAATCCACTTCGAGTATTTCGCCCCCAACAATTGACGAGTCAATATGTAAGTCATAGGGTTGCATTCATAAATCACAGTCACTGTGCGCAACAGAATGTAGTGACGAAAACGTTGAACAACTTGGAAAACACCCAATGCCAACTTCTCGACATGTGCGTAGCGTGTTTCAGTATTGAGAATATTATGAGACAGATAGTAAATGACATGCTCATCACTAGCATCATCATCTTGCCCCAGAACCATGGAAATAGTGCTAAATGCGGAAGCCAAATAGAGGGAGTAATTGCGATGATAATTGGGAGGACACAACAGAGGAGCATTGACCAACAATGTCTTTAATGCATCGAAGGATTTTTGGGTGATCTCATCCCAAAGGAATGAGACGCCTTGCTTAAGTAATCATGTAAATCATTTGGTCACTTCAGCATAGTTCGGGATGAAACAACGAAGGAAGTTAGCGTTCCCTTGCAGACTCTGTATTTGATGTGAGGAGGAAGGAGAGGGGAGATTAAAAATATCTTCAACTTTGAGGGGATCAAGATGAATTCCATCTTTAGAGACGAAAAACCCTAAGAGGCTACCGGAGTCAACACAGAAGACACACTTATGTGGATTGAACCAGATGTTATAGCTCCGACAACGAAGAAATATTTGACGGAGATGATCATAGTGGTCTTTATGCTTAGCCGAATGAGCCGGAAGGTCATCCAGATAAGGCTGAACAATGGGCTTGATATCATGGAAAGCATATGACATTTCTCGTTGAAATGTAGACCCAAAATTTTTAATAATGAAAGGGATATTTTTATAGGCGAAAGTACCCCAAGGACAGATAAAGGCGATCTTGTGTTGATCGGTCGGAAGAATATTAATCTGGTTATACCCAGAAAACTCATCTGTAAGGGAAACAATTTCACTCCCAAAACATTCATCAATGATCTGGTCAACAGAAGGAGTGGGATAATTATCCTTAGGGCAAGCACGGTTGATATCATGGTAATCTACACATACCCGAATAGTACCCTATTTCTTATCCACAGGAACAATATTGGAAACCCATTCTGTCAAGGGAATCAGATAGGTAAAACTAGCTCAAAGAAGTTTTTCAACTTCACCTTTAATAGTGGCCGCCTTTCTAGGGTACACAAGACGAAGGCGCTGGCGAACAGGTTTCGAACAAAGATAGGTAGGAATTTCATGCACCACTATACTTGGATCGATGCCAGGCATTTCTTTGAAAGACTAGGCAAAAAAGCCACGAAACTCGCGGAAGAGACTAGTATAGACCTCGATCTCATCGGGACAACAAGTTGCCCCAATATGGATGTTCTCGACAACCCTCGGTTTAACGGAGATGTTGATAGGCATCGTTTGTGTGATGTGTCCCAAGTTACCCTCTGCAAAGACTTCATGTGTCAGGATGGGCGTCTGAAGCGAAGGAGAAGGAACCTGAGAAGTGAACTTCTTGAGACAAGTAGACATGGCCCCAAGGCCAAGCATGGAAGAGGAACGATGATGACTATCATCCCAAGGAGGATCCTCAAGAGACATAGTTTCCACGATGGCCTCATCAGAGGGAAACATCTCATTTAAGGGATCGGGCAAATCCAAATCACTGAGCTAAGGGGATTGAGAGTAAGTGTCAAGAGACATACTCAAAGGAGCATGATCAGAGGGCGGAGGATTTGAAGTCGAAATAAGTTCACAATAATCAATCTCGATCAGACTTAACAACATCGAATCTCCAAATGAATCAATCTGCTCAGGTGAAGGGATGATCCATGGATCAGAAGAACTGGAGATCATGTTAACCTGAATAGTGTTGGGTGGAGGAAGATGAAAAATACCCATGAGGGCAGGATCGTTGAAAAGACCTGGACCTACGCTCTCATAAGGCATAGGAATTTGATCTACGTATGGAACATTGCTCTCGGAAGACGAAGAAGTGAAAAAAGAAAATTGATCGACAATGATGATCTTTCCTTCGTGTGGAAATCGAAGAACACGAAAAAGAGTGGATGAAACACACATCATGGCATGAGTCCAGCTGTGACCGGGGAGAAGATTGTAATTGAGCTTGGCGTCAATGACTTCAACCTCGATGTTAACTATTTTTCCTTCTAATGTAATCGGTAAACTAGCGAGAACACTGCGAGGGCGAGATTCCCTTCCATCAAATGCTTCAAGAGAATTTGGAGATGAATTGAGGGCTGGAGAGACAATGGATTTCTAGCAGGCAGATGACATGACGCACGTAGATTCACCCTCATCCACGACCGCTCGATGGATATTCTTTCCATTAATCCCAACTTTCATAATTAGCGCAAGCTGGTGAGGGAGGCATGGGATGAAATTTTCCAGATCAAAAGTGATAAGGCTCAAATCAGTGGGATCAACCCCATCGATGGAAGATAATAAAGCCTTCCATTGAGATAAACAACTCTAAATTACTTCCAATGTAGACATAGCAGATTGTGCCTGAGCCATATCCTCAACAATAATGTAATGTCGAGCAACACGGACGTTAGGATTGTAGGAATACTTATGGAGTACACCTTTGGAAGGTGGTCGTAAAACAGGCTCAGCATTGGTCCTTTCAAGTTGAAGAGGGCTAGAAGCAGGTGGGGGAGGAGGACCATCAATGACTTCCTTCCCAGCTACCTGATGTGGTTCAGGATAATCTTTCGATCAGGTAGCAATAGAAACGGATGCAGGACTGTTCATCATGAAAACCTGAGAACCAAATGGGGCTGAGGACTGAGGTTGCTCTACCAATTGAGTCTATTGTAATGGAAATGGTTCTTTGAGAACATGCGGAGTGCCTTTGGTGCCTTTGAGAAATCGACTCACCTTGGCTCGTTGGGGACAGTCCTTGGTGTAATTCTCTTCATCACAAATCAAACAAGGGTACTTCGGTTTACGTTGCGAACAATCATCAACACAAGATTTATGAGAATCTTGTTTCGGGGTATCGGCTTTGGCCTTACCTTTTCCTTTATTTTTACCCTTGGAAGTTTTATTTGCCAGATTGGACTGGAAGACATTCACCTCCGTGGTTTTACCAGAATTCAGAATCGGTTAAGAAGCAGTATCATTGGAAGGAGTAGATTTTTGCTTCGCAGGATTTGAAGAAGAAGACTTCTGAGAAGTTTGAGACACAAAACCGATGATACTGTCATTGGATGGCGTCATTGGTTCTCTGGAAGTTCCAGTTCTGGGAGCATTAGGCAAGAGTTCGTACAATGTGCCAGACTAAGAGTACACGAGATCAAGGTATTGTGCACGAGTGATGGCTTGTTTCTCAGTAACGCATGCCCCCATAGAAATTTCCTTAGCAATCGGATCAATGAAGGAGGTAGTGAACCAATCAATTAGAAGCTGGTCATGAATCTCAAACTTGATCAAGCGACGATGATGCCTCCATTCATGAATATGATCAGAGGTATGGGTAGCTCAATCTTGCTTCAAGGATGTGAGGAGGTTCTTCCCATTTTCATACCGAACTGGTAACTAAAAGTACATGAGAAATTCCATGGCTAAAGAGTTGAAATCCTGAAAGATGCCACGAGATAATTCAATGTACCACTTGGCAGCAGCACCAGTGAGATTCGATTGGAAAAGATGGATTCAAATAGAATTGTCAACCTAAGAGTTAGGGGAACACCAAAGATGGTATGTCATAACATGCGCTTGGGGTTCTTCTCCGGACTTGCCCTCAAACTTAGGACAATCGCCAGAAATTTTAGTTGGAAACGGAGGCCAATACGGGTTATGAAGGATAGGATCGTTCGTCAAATTTGACACATCAGGTAGTTCCAACGTTGCAAGGAAAGGAAATTGAAGGACAAAGCGTGCACAGATACTAAATAATAAAGATGATGGCATTCCACCCGGAGTTGGAAAGTGCATGTAGAAAATTCTATTTCACAGTTTCGATTTCATATTACTCCAAAAATAATTAAATGCCCTTTCCCATATCTCTTACATTTATGCTTGGAAAATAATGGCATTCTTTGAAAACACAAATTAGGAAATTTTTCGAGAATGTTTGTAAATGCGAAATAAAATAGCAGTGATAACAACAGTCATTCAAACACATCATAACTCGGTATTTTGATGAGTGACCACAGGAAACCCCTACAACTCTTGGGGAAAACCGTTTGAGAGCTCCTTCCTTATTTAAGAAAAATGCTTTTCACAGTGAGAGAAATATTCAGAAAAATCAGCAAGTAAACTTTTACAACTTATCTCGTTTTCCGTGCTTAACCACCGCCTCGGAAAATGTGCAGACAATAAAACTGAACCAGCAATAAATGCTGTGCGTATTTCCTTGAAAAACGTGCCCAAAAAGTCTGACATTAATTTCATAGCATGCAGCCTCCTCTTTTCACGTCACCAGAAGCAATAATAAATGCTCTTTATACGGCCTCCCTTGGAGATGTTTGCTTCATGTCCAATCTTCTTTATACGTGGAAATATGCTGATTTTTGTCACCCGACGATCGGCTACGAAATTTGTCACGGCTTTGTCTGAAAGTAGGCAAAAGCATGACTATGAAATCTGTGCCCATAAAATGAAATGCAGTACGCCTTGGAAACGTGCCCACACAGTATAAATACAGTTACTTGCTTGGAAATCGTGCCAAATCTGCCTTGAACTGTGTGCAAACTCTGCTGTACGGTCTTGCTGGAATATGGCCTTGGAATGTGTGCCAAGCTGCTGCCTCCTTCTCCTCACTGCTCAGAAATCTCCCTTGCTCTCTTGCTCTCCTTCTCCCAATCTGCTCATGAAAGAATGAATGACCTTTTCCTCCTTTTCCTCCTTTAACCTAACCCTAAGTGACTTTTGGGGAATCCCTAAATCCAATGGGTGAGATAGATTGAGATCTAGGGCTGAGATTAAATGCTCATTTAAATCTCACTTTCTATTTTTTAATTCACCCCACTTTAATAAAGACCCACTTAGTCTTTTATTTCCAAAGTCACTTTCTCCTTTCTATTTTATATTGACTTTATTTAAAGTCACTTCAACTTTAGTAACGTTATCACTTAAAGTCACTTTAAAATTAGATTTGACTTTATAACTTTATAAAGTCACTTTAGTAACTTTATCACTTAAGTCACTTTTAAATTAGATTTAACTTTATAAAAAATTATAAAGTTACTTTAGGAGAAAAAATTAAATTCTTTTGGACACTTTTCCCTAGGCCAAAGATCAAAGCCTTAGGGAACCACCTGTCCTCCGGTACCAAATTTCAACACTCCCTCTTACCGAGGAAGGTGTTCCTCACCACACCCATCTTGCCTCTGAAGTAGACATGCTTGCCCCGTGGTAAGGCTTTGGTAAGAATATCTGCAACCTGCTCATCAGTGGGAATATACTCAAGCTTCACAGCTCCTTTCTGAACATAGTCTCTGATGAAATGATATTTGATCCCGATATGCTTTGACCCGTCATGAAATACTGGATTCTCCGTGAGTTTAATGCAACTCTGATTATCACAGTAAATCACTGAAGGTCTCAACGGCTGACCAAATAAGCCAAACAACATCTTGCGAAGCCAGATGGCCTCACAACTAGCTAGATTGGCTGCCATATACTCTGCTTCCGCCGAACTCAATGCTACTGACTGCTGCTTCTGGCTGAACCATGACACCACTGTCGAACCCAACCCAAAACAGCACCCTGAAGTGCTCTTCCTATCAAAAGCACAACTTGCCCAATCAGAATCAGTGTAACCTGCCAATCTCACTCCATCCCCCTGCCTGTAGTCCAGACCATAATCCACTGTCCCCTGCAAGTACCGCAAAATGTGTTTTGCAGCCACCCAGTGAACCTTTCTAGGCTCACACATAAACTGACTCATCATGTTGACTGCAAAACAAATATCTGGTCTAGTGTTGACCAAATACATCAAGGAACCAATCAGCTGCCTGTACAATGTGGGATCCACCAACTCGGAATCCGAAGCATGAAGCTTCTTCCAATTGGTGATCATCGGTGTTGACATGGGTCTACAATCCTCCATGTGGAATCTGCCAAGGATGTCCACAATATACTTCCCCTGTCCCAGGAAGAAATGCCCCTCCTCCTGCCACACCTCCAAACCCAAAAACTAATGCATCAAGCCGATGTCCTTCATCTCAAACTCCGCCGCAAGATCTCTCTTGCAGTGCTCTATGAGTCTCTCTGCACCTGTAATGACTAAGTCATCCACATACAACACCAGAATGAGAGGCTCCTCACCTATCACAATATAGTAAAGGTTCGGATCTGCCTCACTCTTTGTGAAACCCATCTCCTGCAAGTATGTATCTATCCTCGAGTACCAAGCTCTGGGAGCTTGCTTCAGGCCATAAAGGGCCTTCTTCAGTCTGCACACATGGGACTCCTTCCCATGCACCTCAAAGCCCCGTGGCTGCTCAATGTACACCTCCTCCTGTATGAAGCCATTGAGAAATGCGGTCTTCACATCCATCTGGTGGATCTTCCAACCCATCTCTGCTGCTATCGATATAATGGAGCTGATCGAAGTATATCGAGCCACGGGAGCGAAGGTCTCCTCATAATCAACTCCCTCTACCTGGGAGAACCCTCTAGCCACAAACCTCGCTTTGAATTTCTCAATGCTGCCATCTGCAGCATGCTTTACCTTGTAAAGCCATTTGGAAGTAACCATGGATTTGCCCTCAGGCCTCGACACCACCTCCCAAACATCATTCTTCATGATAGAAGAATACTCCTCCTGCATGGCCTCTCTCCAGACCTGCTGGCTAGCTGCCTCCTCATAGCTAGAAGGCTCAGAGTCAAGGATGCCGGTAGCCATTGCCATATAGCTACAAAACCTCTCAGGTGGTCTGCTCTCTCTGACCGGCCTCTTAGGCTCAGCAACAGATGTGGCATCTCTCAAGGTGTCCTGAAGCCACTTGGGCTTCCTCTTCCCTGAGCACACTTCTCCCGCCAGAGAATAAAACTCCTCCTCCTCAACATCGAGCTCGAACTCGATCGCTCGATCTCTGGCTGTCTCTCCCGCTCGCACTAACTCAGATGCCGAGGTACTGCGGGGTGAACTCATCCATCGCTGGTTCCCCAAAGGAACCCCGTCTGTGGATCGCTTCGCGTGTCGCCCATAGCTCCACCCTCCGATCATGAGCCACTCCCATCGACGGCTCCATCGTCATAGATGTACCTCCGGATCCTCCTGATCCCTGCCCACTGGATCCCTGTGACTGACTCAACTGCTGCTGAGGGTCTGGCTGATCCAGATACTCTAACTCCCGTGACCTCCTAAAGGCCCTGTCCTCCTCGAACTTTACATCCCGCCCGACAACAACTTTCCTCTGCGCAGGAATGTAAATCCGAAAGGCCTTGGAGGTCTCACTGTAGCCCACAAAGATACCCTTCTCTGCGGTGGGCTCTAGTTTGGTCCTCTTCTCCCTGGGTATGTAGGAGTATGTCATGCACCCAAAGATACGAAGATGACCCATATCAGGCTTCTTCCCAGAAAAAGCCTCCTCCGGAGTCATGTGCCCCAAGGCACGATGCGGACTCCTGTTCTGCAAATAAACAGCAGTGTTGCAGGCCTCTGCCCACAAAAACAATGGCAACCCCTGATCATGTAACATGGCTTTGGCAGCCCCTCCTCTCCGCAACCCCGTTCTGCTGGGGGTTGTAAGGAACAGTGAACTCCCTCCTAATGCCTGCCTCCGCACAATAGTCAACAAACTCTCCAAGGGTGTACTCTCCTCCATTTTCCGACCTCAGGGACTTGATCTTCCGACCTGTCTGTGTCTCCACAAGAGCTCTGAACTCCTGAAACCGCTTGAAGACCTCACTCTTGGTCTTCAAGAAATAAATCCAGGTCCTCCTGGAGTGGTCATCAATGAATAACACATAGTACTCATATCCACTCAGGAAACATGAGACATCCGACCACTCACATCGGAATGAATCAAATCAATCAAGTATCGATCGCTCTGCTTGTCCTTTCTGCTTTGAGGAGAAGGGTTGGCAAACTTGCCCATCGCACATCTCTGCCAGTATCAAAGTGATCGATGCGAAATCTGGCACACATGGTGATCTTCTGCCAAAGTCCTCAAGGCTCCATACATTAATGTGTGCCCCATCTGGGTACTAGAATCACCTTGCTCGGAAGCTGCTAGCTGCTTTGTCGGTACTACTGCTCAATGCCAAAAGGGACTGAAATTCAAACTTGTACACCTTTGCATGGCGTACACCTATCACTCTAGCTGAATCAGCTGGAGTGCCCCTGGGATACATCAACACCTGTCCTCCCCTGAATAGTATCTCATATCCTCTGTCCTCCAAAGCTGAGACGGATATGAGGTTCTACCTCATCCCTGGCACATAAAGAACATCTGACACCTTCAAGGGAGGTTTGGACTCCCTCTGAAATGTCAATGTTCCCACACCGACTGCTCTAACAACTCTGTCATCACCGAGTACTACCTCTACATCAGTGCCACTCTCTGAAAGCTCTGATACCATGTAGAAAATTCTATTTCCCACCCCGGTTTTCAGTTTTCACCTTATTACTCCAAAATAATTAAATGCCCTTTCCCATATCCATATATTTAATAACTGGAAAATAAATTTTGCTGAAAACACAAATTCTGGAAATTTTTTCAGAATGCTGTAAATGCAGAAATAAAATAACAGCAGTAACAAACGGTCATTCAACACATCATAACTCAGTATTTTTGGTCAAGGTGACCCTGGAAAAACCCCCTACAACTCTTGGGGAAAACCAGTTTGAGAGCTCCTTCTTATTTCTGAAAAATGCTTTTTACAGTGAGAGAAATATTCAGAAAAATCAGCAAGTAAACCTTTACAACTTATCTCTTTCCGTGCTTAACCACCGCCTCGGAAAACGTGCAGACAGTAAAACTGAACCAGCAATAAATGCTGTGCGTATTTCCTTGAAAAACGTGCCCAGAAATTACAGCATTAATTTCTGCTGTACGGCCTCCTCTTTTTGCGTGCAGAACAGCAATAAATGCTGCTGTACGGCCTCCTTGGAATGTGTGCAGCTGTATTAAATGCTGCTGTACGGAAATCTGCCTCGATTTTTGTGCCAGCAATCAGCTACAGGCTGTACGGCCTGTCTAGAAAAGCGTGCAGCAAAAACAGCAACTTCTCCCTCGAAATCTGTGCCCAGAAAATGGTACGGTTGCCTTGGAAAACGTGCCACAAGCTGCTGTACGGATTCTGCCTTGGAAATCGTGCCAAATCTGCCTTGAACTGTGTGCAAACTCTGCTATACGGTCTTGCTGAAATATGGCCTTGGAATGTGTGCCAAGCTGCTGCCTCCTTCTCCTCACTGCTCAGAAATCTCCCTTGCTCTCTTGCTCTCCTTCTCCCAATCTGCTCATGAAAGAATGAATGACCTTTTCCTCCTTTTCCTCCTTTAACCTAACCCTAAGTGACTTTTGGGGAATCCCTAAATCCAATGGCTGAGATAGATTGAGATCTAGGGCTGAGATTATATGCTCATTTAAATCTCACTTTTCATTTTTTAATTCACCCCACTTTAATAAAGACCCACTTAGTCTTTTATTTCCAAAGTCACTTTTTCCTTTCTAATTTTACATTGACTTTATTTAAAGTCACTTTAACTTCAGTAACTTTATCACTTAAAGTCACTTTAAAATTAGATTTGACTTTATAACTTTATAAAGTCACTTTAGTAACTTTATCACTTAAGTCACTTTTAAATTAGATTTAACTTTATAAAAAATTATAAAGTTACTTTAGGAGAAAAATTAAATTCTTTTGGACACTTTTCCCTAGGCCAAAGATCAAAGCCTTAGGGAACCACCTGTCCTCCAGTACCAAATTTCAACATTCTGCCCCCATATGTTTTGTCCCGGAGGATTCTGTCCACGGGGTTTATAAGCCTGATAATTCTGCCCATACATGGGTTGAGGACCAGGATATTGATTTTGGGCATACCACTGAGGTCCTTGCTGTGCAACATATGGATTTTGTTGCAGAATATAAGCATTTCCTTGAGGTAGATTATACAGCATCTAGGATTGACCTTGAGGAACATAAATAAGGCATTGGCGCGCACTGTATACCATATGAGATTGACCTTGAGGAATGTAAGTGGTGCCTTGAGGCTGAGTGGGTTGTCCCAGGGTGTAGGTTGACTCAGATACTAAGGTTGGACCAGTTGTCCCTGTTGAGCAGGTTGGCCTGGATACTATGAGCCACCGGGTTTCCCTTGTGGAAAAGGTTGGCCCGATGGTTGAGATGGGCCAGGTTTGCCCTGAAAACTAGGTTGACCCGACGTAGGACCGTAGGGCTGTCCTTGTTGTACAAAATTTTGGCTTTGCTGAACGTAAGGTTGATGCTGTTGCATAAAAGGTTGTCCTTGTGGTGGATAGATTTGCCCCCCTGGAACATGAGATTCTCCCTGTTGAATATGAGGTTGACCAGAAGGACCGTAGGGTTGTCCTTGTAAGGGTAATCCTTATGGATAGTAAGGTTATCCTTGTGGACCAGAAGGTTGTCCTTGTTGGACCGAAGGTTGTCCCTCTAAGGGTTGTCCCAGTTGGTAAACGGTTTGATTGGGATCAATCGGAGGAAAATAGACGAGATTACCATATGCGTCATAATGATGTGGAGGATTACCAGAAGCTTGCGGCTACTGAGAAACCTAAGGGGAGGAATTCTGCTGCTAAGGGCCCTGAGAGGCAGAATACTATTTCTAAATAGCCAACAGATACTCATCGAATTTATAACCGCTAGGAATAGAAGTAGAAGCCATAGGCACACTACTAACAAGTTGAGATCCTACAATGTGAGATTGTGATCCACTCACGGTGGGCTTAATAGGTATCGTGGGATTGACAAAAATGGACCTACAAATAGCAGAAGATGATGATGACGACTGAGTCGTACTAGCAACCGGTGCAGATGAAGCCACACATACAGTGGGCTGGACAAGAACAAAGGTTATAATCGTCAATGTCATGGGAGTCAAGGGTGATGCCCTTGATACTAAGACCACCGAGCTCCCAAAGGGAGTCGATGTATCCGACCATATCGGGTTTTGATACAACGATGCAACACCAAAAATAATCTGACCAAAGTATGATAACCACGTGGAAGAGATACCGGTTGTGAGGAAGGTTGACCTGAGACAGAGGGAAAGTTCTTGGGAGGGAACTGATGATCCCCTGTAGAGACATAAAGCTCTTCAATACTGGTGAGACTCGAAGAATCCATGTCAGATGAAGCCACTTGATCGTCGAAAAGGCGACGGGAAGTGGAAAGTAAAGCAGTGGATAATAAAGACGGTTCCGAAGTACGAGGAGGAAACTCTTCCTCATTCACAAAACCAAACCAAGCGTCTTGAGGTTGCCAATTGATATCAAATGGATCTTCAAGAGGAGACCAGGTAGCGAGAGGTAAGATACTTAGAAGAATAGACTGCGAAAAATTAATAGACCTAGTGGGTTGAGATGCTTTCGAAGAAACTTCAGGAGAAGGATCACCACTAGGGCGTAATGAAGAGGACGACGAAACTGGTGGTTCTGCCACGGTGACTGCATCTCAAAACAAAAGAGAACCGAGATAATCAAATCCAAAACTAAGGAATCACTTAAGAACAAGCCAAGAAAATATCTTTAATGGGCATGTAATCGTAGGCAATTTATTTTATGACATTGAAACTAAACTCTGTTCTTTCATGTTTTAAGAGCCAAGAAATAGGAAAAATATGACTTTAGTCACTTTTAGGTTGAAACGAGCACGAAAGGACAAGTGCTTGAGGATATTTTCACCTTTAGAGAGTCACGAAAAGACCAAAATGACTGCTCAGGAAATCTAAGCAAGAGGGTGTACCAAGTTTCCGTGAACTGCAATATACACCTTAGTGATCAAATGAAAGAGAAATGACCAAGGACTTGATGTACGTGCAGGTAGTCTCCTTGAATGCTGTGTTCGGTGTATCACAGTTATAGAGCAGTAGAATCTACTTCCTATGGATAAAGGATTGCAACCTATGAGGGTCTCCCTTTATATAATCGATGGTACAGGGAGCACAAGTCTGTGCTAGTGCTGTCTAAAGCCATATGGCGAACAAAAACTACTAGCTTTAATGACGCTAGAACACGTCACTAGTCTAGACTTTTACAATATGTGTGTTATGTTTCAATGCTTCCTTAGGTTGATTGAATTTATTTTAAAGTTGATCTTGAATTAATGTCACAATTTCAAAGCCTTACCGAATGTGATCTCGAATCTTAATGCACAACTATATGCAAAAGAAAATCATTCCATTTCAATGAATGTTAGCTAAGAGAGGGATAGTAATTCAAAACAAAGCAGCAATTAATTGAATACAAGAGAATTTTCCCTAATGCATCTAAGACAACCAAAGCAGAAAACGAAAAGCTCTTTCCTTGTTCACTAAACACTACTAATGAAAAAGAACGTTTTCTAAGCTAAGAGAAATAATGCAATTTTTGTCTTTTTAGATGAATGAGAAGCAAAATGCACTGTTACACTAAAAAGAAAAATGAACACTAGTTTTGAGTAATTTGAATGGAAATTATCTAAAAAAAAGAGATCAATCTAATACAAGCATCAAACACACTAAAAAACAAAGATGCACTCCTTCAAACTAAAAGGGCTTTCAAACCGATTCAATGAGAAATGTAATCTATGCTCAAGGTGACGAATGGAGAGCTAAATGAAATGCAAGATGACCATTCAACAAACTGAAGACACAAAGAACCGAAAGAAAAGCTAAAACAACCAGTCAACGAACTGAAACAATGCAGACCAAACTGACTCAAACTCAACTCAGAAGGCTCAGCGAAGAGAGAACCGAACAAGCGGCACAAGGCACCTAGAAACCCTAGGGTCACCAACTCCACTGATAAGATGATGGAAAAACATCTGAGAAGGACAAGACAAGAGAGTGAAAAAGAATCTCAGTGGACCAGTTGAAAGGTAAAAATCCAATCCAGAGGCAAGAAATATTGACAAAACCCAGAAAAGAGGCTAAAATTCAATCCTACAGGATTCAACGTGATTGTTTAGCTATAATCCGTGCTAAACAGGGGTTGGCACACCTGTGAAAAAAGCAACATGCACCAATTGGTGCGACTATTCAAGCAGAAACATCGCTGAGCAAGAAAACCATGGGAAAAAATAAAACCATTAAGCAGAGGTCAGATCTGACACTCTGGGACTGAACAGGATGGCTGAAAATAGTCAGACAGACTAAAAAAAGTAGAAAAACGATGAAACGACCAAAGTCGACTCAACAAGAAAAACACTAGACAAACAACAAGAGACGAAAAAACACACTATTCCCCAGTGGAATCACCAACTTGTTGTGTAGGTAAATCCCCTCCATGGACATAGGTGATCCCTCTAGCCCTAGGGTGGGTCTAGCAGTAAGAGGACATGCTAATCCTTAGATTCCTAGTTTATGAATGAATATGAGTCGGGATATATGTCCTACCTTTGTTCTAATGCAATTGTCATAGCTGTGGCAGAAGTCTCCTGATCTTCATCCTGACACGTCGCGGTCCTTCAGCAGTAATAATCAGGTGGTTGCACAAGGATCAGAGAACAATAACAACATACAAAAACATACATGCATCCATAACTATTTAATTGTTCAAGGAGAATTAAACGCATTGCACAAGATTAATCATATCAAACGCAAAATGGGAACCAAAACATCAGTCATGTATTAATAAGGAGAGAGAAAGATTTTACAACCAAATAAGCCTTGACGTCATAGCCTCCTTTAGCGGGTCCAGTCAAACGCGTCTCAAGCATTCGTCGGGGAATTGGACTTGGTGAGGCATTAAGCCTATACTCTCTCTGGACAATGCGTTCCTTTGCTCTATCTCACACTAGTTATTTAGCTATTCAACCATTTCAGCTAGCTGCAACTATGTGAGAGAGAAGTATTTGTAGGAGCTGGTTTGGGATCCCTCATAAGGTGGAAGGGAGACCTTATCCTTTGGGGAGTTTCTCAAAAGTAGGAAACAAGAAGACAAAGGAGGGTATTCGATGTTATTCAGTCGAACAAATCACGATGACTCCACTCACGAAGTGGTTGGGAATAGAAACTTTGCTTCTATTTTAAAAAACTTTCCAAAAATAGCTTGGCGTGGGCAATCCACTGAGATAGAGCGCCAATGGATGCGAGGCCCAGTGTTAATTTCTATATGGGCGCGAGGCCATAACTGCCTACTAGAGCTGACCGAAAATCATATGTTTTTGAGAGCCTGCTCAAGGAATAGTCAACAGAGAAAATGTTCTTCTCGTGCTAAGGGATGCAATGGCACTTTTTGCAAGGTATGAAAATACACAAAAGTCACTGAAATAGTCCTCCAATGTGCGGGATGGGGATTGGAGGGATGGTGACAAAATACTGTGTAACACATGGTTTGCGTTAATGTTTCCCTTAAGTTTATGGGAGAAATGACATGTACATGGTTTCCCTAAGAGCCAGGGCCAATGTTCCATCTACAGGGCTTAAATTTTATGGGATACATGACAAAGAAATGACATGCACATGGTTCCACTAACATCCAGGGCAAATGTTCCACCTATGGGGCTTAAAGTTTATGGGAGAAATGACATGTAAATGGTTCCCCTAATAGCCAGGGCCAATGTTCCACCTACAGGGCTGGAGAGTATTTGGTGTTCAAGCCTCGTCTATACTTCATTGTAACCCAACTAACCCTACTAACATTGTTAATAAAATACTAACATAATAACAGTGCCATCTCTCTTACATGTTGGCATTTGCATATGTTTGGAATTTTCATTGAAATTTTGTGTTAAGTTATGGTAACAACATAGTCTGATCTAATTTAAAGTTCAACAGTGTGCTATCACTCCAGTAAATTCTTAAGTTGTGGGTTTTTGGTTTTTAGTCAAAGAATACTAGAGGTAACTACAAACCTACTTCAAACTCTAGGATCTAGCGTTCCTAGGGTTCAGAGAGGGCTCTCTCTTTAAAGTTTAACTTTGCTTTAATTTGTGAATATTAGGCTAGCTATGAAAGTATAGATTTGGTTTGGTTTTGTTGGATTTGGTGGAAAAATTTCACTTGGATGGTAGATAGAGGGAAATCTACTTGTCTATTGGGCTATGGAGTCTAAGTCAAGCTAACAGAACTGGGATCAAGGCCTAAAAGGTCAAATGTCTGCAGGGCAAGATAGATAACCCTTGGTGATCTTGGAAAATTGGTTTTTGAGATGGTATGATTAGGATAAAGGGCACTTAAGAATCCTTAAATCCAGAAAAGGGAAGTAGTAGATAGAGGTCAAATGGGAGAGGGAGTAATTAAGGGTTCCCTACACCGGAAATCAGAAGAAAACAAAGAAATGATAGCTAGTTAAAAACAGGGTGCTATTAACATGTCCTGTACTAATACTCCTAGTTATAAATTCAGATTTAGAATTAAAACATAGATGTATGCATGTAATAAAGAAGAATAACAATGACAAGTTTTAGAGAGTACTTCACTCCAGATAGCTTATCACAGGGATCCTGAAGTATGATGTCAAATAGTTGATCCATTTTGCTACTCAAAATTGAAATCCAAAGCCTTGAAGTCAACAAAATATCTATATTAATCTCCATAAATTTTATTCCACACCGAAATACTTCAAAAGATGAAGTATATATACAAATTCTAAACTAGAATATCTTGAAAAAATATCAAGATTGGTTTACAAATATCTCCAATTGTTTTACATAAATAGAACTTAAGTAAAGGACACTCAAAACTAATGCATCTATTTGGCACTATTTTTAATGGATAGGTGATGACAAAGAGGATAATTCGAATTTGATGTTAACTCTTAGTTGATGATGAGACATCCAAGTCACTAACTGTCTCCTTCTTTGTGCATTCTGCTCTAGCAATTCTGCAAACTTGGGGTCCAATGATACCTTTTTATTTCTCAATTCGAAATAGACATGTAAAAAGTGAAATATTTTGTTGTATATAAATATGTTTTTGAGATAAACCTCTCTCAGTTCCCTAAAATTCTTTTCCAGTTGTTCACAATAGGCTCTGCAAAAAGATGTGTAAAACAGAACATTTCACAGTCTGAAAAATAGGCTGTAAATATGTGCATGTATATCTCATTCTGTAATACCTGTGCAAAAAGTGAGATAGGTTTTTGTATATGGGTCTCTTAGAAACAACAACCTCCTTCAGTTTTGTAATATGTATATCTTATTGGCCACAATATTCTTTGCCAACTGATGACTTAACATGAATTTTCTATAAAACGTGCTTTCAAATATTGTTTAATATTTCCAAACCCATAATTTATGTTAGAAAAGTGAGAGAGGTTTTTGTAGATGGGTATATTAGGAACATAAACCTCCTTCAAGTTTTCAAAATTAATCTTGGATTGGTCACAATAGTTTCTGCAAAACAATGACTTAAACAGGAAATTTCTGCAAAAATGTCCCTTCTTGCTCTGTTTTCATCTCTTAACCTTTTTGTTCTTTTAACTATTTTTCTTTTACTTTGGATAAATTTCATTGTTGGTGAAAGTATTTTCATCTCTTTTTAACCATTACTGTCTCTGTTTTTACTTTTATTGTTTTACCTTGACTGCTCTGTAACTTTGTTTTAACTTTCATTCGAACTTTCATCTGATACACTTTAACTGTCTCTGTTTTCACTGCAAACTGTTACTGCTCTATTTACTGTGTGAAATTTTTTTTTTTTAGGAAAACCTATTAAAAATAATTTCCTTGTGAATTATTGGAGTAAAAATGATCCTTAACTAATATTTAGATTGTTTTATCCAAATTCTCCTTTTTCTAATGACCTGCAAAAAAAATAAATTGTTAATTAAACAGAGGTCTGTAAGGAGGTGATTGAAGGATTTTTGAAAATATTTGTGGAATGAGATCTGGCTGTGGAGGTTCAAATCTTTTGGCACTGAGCAATTGAGTGTAACAGTTCGGGATTCTAAGCATTGGTAAAAGAATTTGAATCTTTCAAATGGTTTCTACAACAAATACACTCTTTGAAGGTGATTAAGGTCTTTCTATAGAGAAATAGGCTTCACAAAGTTCAATATTGACACAAATAGCTCTTTTTGATAATGAGAAGGTTACTTTCTTGAAGAATACCTATTTTTGCAGGTATTAGGTCTTGAAACAGGGTTTATGAGGCGTCGGAAGATTTCTGATGGCTTTGGAGGTTTCTGGAAATGAACTGAAGCTTCCAGTGGCCTTGAATGGTTTGCAAGGAAAATTATACAGGCTTTTTGGGCATAAAAATGGTGAAAAAATGATGCTTTTATAGTGAGGGAGGCGTGAGCAACAGGTTAATGTAGAATATAAAGGGATGAATGAATTTCTAAGGTTTAATATGCATTTTGGTAATATTACCTAGGCATTGAATGATTGGTCGCATCAGCGGGAAGGGTGATTTCAGAGTTCAATGGGATTAAAACCATAGTGGTTATCACGCGACATTTTGAAAATAAGTGGTTTTGGCTTGAACCCACGCGATCCAATAATTCAAGGACATGTGGAGGAGAGATAGGATCGTGAAACCACTTATTTCGCGTAGCTTTGGCATGGGGGTGACTGTGCAAGTTTTTTACGCAATATTGGACGTCCGCCGTCAAATTTGAGTTTTAAAAGCGAACGGTCTAGATACGTTTGGGAGATGCGCCGAAATGGGAGGTGGGGCTGGGATATTTGCATATGTGGGAGGATATGACTTTAAAGAAATAAACGTGAAATACGTTTAAACTTTAGTTAATATGATGGCGGGAAAAAACTTTAAACTTTATAAAAATGTGTTTTTTAATAAAGTTTATAGTTCAGGCATGATGAAATAGGCGGGGGGCGAAAATATAATATATATTTAAACTAAAACATTTATGAAATATTTCATTAAAAGCATATGTGGGCGCCGATTATTATATATTATATAGTTTTTATCAACTTTTAACAGTGTGTAAAAACTACAGGGGGCGAGATTATTTCAATAAGGATATGTTTAGACCAATGGGTTTGTAGGGCGTGGTTTTTTTATTTGCGCACATGGGATATTTAAACTTTGATCTAAACTTTAAAATAGTGGGTTAAGAGGGTTATTTTAATATAAGGGTATTAATATATACGGGACGGTTTAGTTAGAGATTTAATATAATAAGTTAGGTGTTAATATGAAAAAAGGAATGGTGTAATGGACATAAAATACATGTTAACTCTAAGTAAAGTGCCAAAAATAAAGCATTGCTTTATTATATTATATTTCACACTTTTAACTTAGGATACACTTTTAACTTAGGATAAAATGTATTTTTGAGGGTTTATAAATGATTTTTGAAGGAAATGAAGTTAATTATTTTAGGGTTTCAATTTTACTAAGTAAGAATATGTCTTCACTTAGGAAAAAGGGGTTTTGATGTATGAATGAACGGTAAATGCTGATAAATGTGGGTTTAACATAGGAATTCAATATTTTTAACTAACCAGTTATCGAGCCTTAGGTTCAGTCCCAATAGAAGTTAGAGAAATTCTCTGAGCTTTTTTGACTCAGTTTAGAATATTGAATACTTGTAGGGTAGGGGAAATTAGTGATTTTTGCCCGATGATGCTCTATTACATGCTTGCTCAATTGCTTTTTGCCTACCCATCTTTATTTTTAACATTTTTTCTTCATTTTTGTAGGTGCATTTAGGCTTGCAACCTTAAAATATTTTTATTTCAAAACATAAAACTATCTAAGTCTACCTTATTTCATCTAAAGGTTCAGATTAAACTGTTGAGCTCCTCATTATTCTCTACCTATCTACTTATTTGTCAAGTTTAAACTGTTTGACAAATCTTTATTCACTATCTAAAACATGAAAATGAAAGCATGAAGAGTTAAGATTAAGTTGTTTAACTGATCATGGATTATGGCATTTATTGGCATTCTGCACATAATCATTATTCTTGCAGTGAAAGTAAAATTAGTGGCATTTCGATTTGCTCACTTTCAGGTCTTATTTTATCTCTTTTTCTTTTGGGGTATATATTTTTCTAAGTCCTTTGATCTTTATTTTTAGGACTTTTACCCTCTTTTTTCATTTTTTATTATTTTCAAATATGGGAAAACAACTTGCAGAAAGTAAGGTCTGTATATATTTACAAGGCTATCAAAGTCAATTCAAAAATTATGAATCATATATTTATAGGACCCTAACACAGTGAATATAAGAGGCTCACGACATGTCATATATGCTCAAAATTTGCTTAAGTTCAAACTTGGTAAATATATGGTTGTCACACTCTATATCTTGTTGGTAGTGAATATAAGAGGCTCATGTCCTTAATTTAAGTCGAAACATCTTATAACAATAGTCATATTAATTACATTTTTATTAATGCATTTGAATGTGACGTTTGGATTAATTTGTTATATCATATCATAATTATTGTGGTTTTTTAAAATTCATTATTCATCAAAAGTCGACACATATATATCTTATAAAAATATTCATATGAATTAAATTTTTATTAGTGCATTTGAGAACGACAATGGAGAACGCAATAGCGACAATAGAGAACACAATAGAATAAATTAAAACATTTATTATATATATATATATATATATATGAATAAGAAATTCTTTGTCATACAAAATGGGACAGTTATTGGTATCCCTTTATCTTTCAATTGGGACGCTATGTCCATTACATTAAAGAAAATGTCTGATTTCACAGACATTTTTCAAAAAATACAACGCCTTGCTTTGATATCCAAACATAGTGATCATCATTCTTCTCTTGAACTGTTGTCACTGCTAGAGCTACTTCCATGACTTGGGTTATTTTTAGGAATGTTTTGTTCACGACGTTGATTGTTTTCTTCTTCTTCACCTTCCATCTATAAACATAAAAATAAACTGTAATGAGTGTATATACATTGGTGAGAATAATGAAAATTGCAATATTAAATAATATACATCAATGTAAATCGAAAAGAAATGGCGTACCATAGCAACAATTGACTCATAAACTATACACATTCTTTCAAAACCGTGTACCATGCCATCTTTCAAAATTTCATTTGTTGGTGCAGTTCCATACTTTTTTTCCTGCAAGTTTTATACCCCATAACAAATCATATATTTAATATAAAAGTTTTTTTTTTTTTTTTTTTAAATTTTTTATTTAAATTATAGACGAAGCTAAGTAAAACAAGATTAATAGATGCTTACAAATTCCACAATTAATTTCTGATATGCCAACATATACTCACAACCCATATTTAACCCAATTTCAATCAATTCGTCTGATGGTTCTTCTTTGTATGTTAGCACCCGTTTGAAGACATTCAATGATGATTTTTGTAAATCAACTTAAAAATACAAAAATGAAATCTAGTTAAGTTGTTATAAGGAAGTAACAATTACTCACAAACTTAGAGATCAACTTTTCTTCCTTGTGATCTGTTTTATATGCTAAATGGGTTCCATTTTCTTTTCTTTTCTGAAAATTCTTGAAAATTAATATTTAATGTTAAATTGTTTATTTATTGTACGCAATGATCGAAAAATTCAATGATTACATATTACATTTGAAGCACGTTGTTGTTGAGATGGCTCCTCTTGCGATGCAATTTTGTCAATTTCTTTGACTATCTCCTTATACACCTTTTTGGACATCCTACTGGCATATTTATGATATCAGCTCGTTCATCTTGTGAGATTTTCATAATCTTCTTGAAAATGTAACATGACAATAAACTATTTATTTTTATATTGATATATGAAAAGTAAATATAATAAAAGTGATATTTATAAATAATTCTAGACAAACATTTAAAGGAATATTACTTTTTCATTTTTTCTTTTTTGTTGTTGTACGTTTTTGCTATTAAAAGTCTAACATGTCTCATTAACCAATTCTCTAGAAACTCTTCCTATAGTTTAGATAAAATTTGGTTCTTGGAATCACTGGATTGGCTTTTGTATTGTAAATGGAAAGAACGTCTATACATTCATTCCACTAGATCCCTCAAACTTTTGTAAAAGTTTTTTCCCTTTTCGTTAACCTCCAACACTACTTTAGATGAGCTAAGGAGCAATTTATTTTCATTTGCATGTTTTATTTTTTTCTTTTCTTAGAACAACATTCATTTTCTGAGTTGTTGGTCCCTGTAGAACATTAAACAAATGTGAATTAATACACTGTTTGACATATGTTATCTAATAATTTTAAGTATATTATTAATGAAAATTAAAAAAAGAAACTCATATTAGATCGATAGTATTTTTTCATTCTGATTCGTCCTTTTGCAATTTTTCCATCAAGATTTTACGCTCTTACGGTCCTAGATCAGAAATAATCTTATCGAGCTTTGTCATTTTGTGGCTCTGCATGATACATAGTAAACAATACATATTAGTTAAACTTACATATAGTTCAAAAACAATATTTTTTATAAAGAATTTACAAAAAACTTGCCTTTTTTTCTTTTCTTGATGTGTTATCAGTATTTTTATTACTTGATCTCTTGTTAGTCATTTCTTTATCAATCTGAAACATGTACCATATCATTCATTAATATATTTATAAATAAATTGTCAACTTTTCAGGTAAAAAATAAATCTCAAGGCACTGGTGCGCCTTTCATGATGTATGCACCGCCGCCGATGCGTGAGGTTATTAAAAACACACGGCAAAATAGTATAATAGATTGTACGATGCGTGGGGTATTATAAACACACTGCACAAACTGTGTAATAGACTGTACGGTGCTATCCTCGTAACGTGGAGCACTAGTGCCCTATTTCAGATATGAAGCACTGATTTAAAAAAAATGTTTTCAAATTTTTTATTACACAGTACTTGTGTGGTGCGCTTTATAATATAGCGCACTGGTGCGCTAGGTTACGTAGGGCGCATCAATAAAAAAAATCCATTTTTTCCAAAAAATCATGCAATGGCCGAATGGATTGGGATCTGACTATGCAAGTCATCCTGCGGGTTGGATGTCAATCTAAAATGAAAAGCCCTAATTCTGAAATCACAGAAACAGGGAGAAGAAAGGGTAAAAACAAAAAAAAAATGAAGGGTTTAGTGTAAAAATGGATAAAACTGCAGAAAAAAGTAAAAAATAATCAAATTTAATCACGAGAGATGGTTTGAAATGCTATTATAAAGGGTTTGAATCACCAAAGGTTTGGTTTCTAATTGTTTGAATAATTCTGTTCAAACGTATTTCGCTGCTCCACAGTGCCCTCGTGCTCTCAGGTATGTCTCCTGCAAATATCTGGCTGAAAATTTGCAAAAATAGTGAAATAATGAAGAGTGTTTAGTATTTAAATAATTATTTTATGAAATTAGACTTTCGAAAATATTTTTCCGCCCATTTTTTAATTTTCTGTTTTCTTTTTCACTTAAGGAAAATAGAGCTGCGCTTTTTTTATTTGCGTTTATTCGTCACCGGTGCGGAAGAATTGGCTTAGGTGCATCGAAGTAATACGATGCACTAGTGCATGTTATGATGATAAAGCGCACGGTTTGTATAAAGTTATTTTTTTTTGTATGTAAGATCATAATAAAATAATGATAATTCTAAAGTACATGAATTTATTTTTCATTATTTTCTAAACTTTATTATGTTACAAAAATTCATATTATTCTAGATTTGTTATTTTACAATTATTTGCAAATTTACAAATTTAAATAATTTAATAAAATCATTTCACATTAATAAAATTAAAATTTTCACATTAATAGAATTAAAATTTTACAAATATTTTACATACAATTACAATTACAATTTTACATTACTTTCACATACATGAATTACGATTAGAATTACAATTACAATTTTAATTTTACATACAATTACATTTACAATTTTACATAGAATTACATTTACAATTACAATTACAATTTTACAAATATTTTACATACAATTAAATTTAAATAACAATTACAAACACAATTACAATTTTAGAATTTTACATATATACAATTACAATCATTTCACAATAAATTAAATATTACAATTACAATTAAAATTTTACATACAATTGATTAAAATTACAATTAGAAATACAAATAAAATTTTACATACAATTAAAATTAAAATTAAAATTACAATCACGGCATAATATTTAATAAATATCATGGTCATTTAATATTAAATTAATTAATAAACATCATCACGATCATGATAACCATCGTTCAAACATCATATTCGACTAATAAACACATTCAAACATCAAATTAACATTATATATTAAGATCATCACAACACAAACATCAAATATACATCTCAATATGTCAAATAACTCATGCTATCAGATATACACATCTATCTGCAAGCTAAACATTACATGAACATATCTAACATGACCTAACAATATGCACCACATCATGGTGATCACCAACATGAAAATTAAGTACAACTGCAGCATGAACATAAATACATGGACCATATATATATATATATATATATATATATATATATATATATATATAAATAATGTTAAAAATATACAACCGCATAAAAAATGTCATGGATCACCGGTGGTAGTACAACATCAATAGCGCATAAGTGGAGGCCTCGTCAAGAACAGGCACCTCGATGGTCGATGGTGGTCAACCCCCGCTCATGATCATGAATAGTATCGATGGATGCATCACCGTGGTAGTACACCATCAATATAAGCGTAGTAGTGGAGGCTTGCTCACCAATAGTGCGCCCTCGACGTCGATGGTCTGGCTCGCTCATGAGACACCAACACCAGTATTGATGGATGGCTGCAAGTCAGTCAGACGTGCGTTCGTATGTCTGGTGCTTCATCTCCCGCGATGACTACCAGACGTCGCTAGTGGAGCCTCATGCCTGCCACTGTGCGCGGGCGATGAACGGATGCGAGATGATGAGTTGCTGCTCGCGAACTGTCCATCATGTGCCGCGGATCGACTACGCCTATAACATGCAACAATCCTCATCAGTCACGTAACAACTGTCATAGCTCCTACGACATGTTGCATCAGGCTGTAGATGTCACGCGACATGCCTCTCCACATCCGTAACAGCCTATCATCAACCTGTATGTCTATGTAATGAGCGAGCCTGATGCCCGCCTCAATAATTAATGCACTGAGTTGATTGCCCAACTCCATCCTATATCTAGTCTCAGGTCGACCGCGCCTAGAAAAAGGCGGTACGGGTGCACCAGCAGGAGCATGTCTCTCTACACTAACCTCATCCTGATCATGATCCTCGGCATCGGCCATGTCCTAATCGTCATCAGGATCCACACCTTGATCATATGGTGGTTTTGGCATCTCCTCGCCATCAAAAGAGCCAATGTCAACAAAATATATACAAGTACATAACAATAATTAGATAATTTCATTACACAATTTAATAAAAACAAGTTAAAGAACATGTTAGAATAAATATAAATAAAACAGTAATATTACCTCAATCATCTGACGGTTCATCATCTGTGAAGAGGATGTTGGCACACCCTCGCCAATATAATCTAGCATAAGGACATGGGACCATAATGAAGGGATGCAGCTCGTCAACACTAGCTAGTAAGTCCAGGGCATCATGCGATATCCTAGCTGGAAACATAGTGTCTCCCCTCTTAGGCATAATCTATCCCCACATGTGCATCCGGGCCTCCAACATCGGCCTATGAGGCTGTCGAACAAAACTAGGCCTCATCTCTGGAAACCTCTCAAAAAATAAACAAAACAGCTCCGAAGAAAAAGGGAAGTTGACCCTCCCTTGTGCATGAGCACGACATCTATCTAAGGTCGTAAAAAACTACTGCAAAAAAATGGCAGACCACCTGACAAGTCATGGCTCCTATACTAAAGAATCAACATAATATAAAAGTGAGCAACTAATGCGTTGCTCGTCACTGGTGTTGTGAGAAATGGTCGAAATGATAAGTGAGAGGCATTGCACATCCTATCTACCAAATGCACCTATACGTCTGACCTCTAGGTACCTGAAACTCTGAAGGAGACAATACATGTGTTCCAATGTATCTCTGGGTGTAAACTAACTGACTCCTTGCTACACAACCAGCTGGCACCTCTGGGAATGAGGGAAAATCCACCCCTCTCCTCGATAGTCCTGTAATAAAATATATATCCTCCTCAGTGGGTGTGTACCACTGGTCAGGACCAACCTGGAAAGCCTATCGGTGGGCATTCCACTTGCGGATAAGATATCTCAAAAACACACTATGGGCCTTTAGGGAAGTAGCCTCCTCATAGAAATTGAGGAGGCCTACCTTCCTAAGGATCCCCTGGGTATCTGATGTAATAGGGCGAGGGTATGCATCTCTCTCCCTCTCTCGGGCCTCCCATTGGCAAATCATGTCATACTTTTCCGCCTGTTGTTGCTATTGTTCCTCCTCTTCTCTCTGAATCATTGACATATTAAATAATTTTTTTTTATTAAAACATACATGTATATATATATATATATATATATATATATATATATATATATATATATATATATCTGGTCTGTTTTCTTTTTCAAAATATATATATATATATATATATATATTTTGTGTGCGAAAACAGACGGCGCCACAAAAATAAGTGCACCGCTTCCGCGCGCTTCCTTTTCGTTTGTAGCGCACTAGTGGTGGTGCCCCAAACGAAATACAATGCATCGGCCTTGGTGTAGATGAAATTTTTTCAAGCATCGTTGACTATATCTGATGTCATAATAGCGGTGCGCTGACTGAAATATGTGCCTCTGAGTGTATAGTCGTGTCAGTGCACTGAATTCCTCACAATTACATAGTCGATGGTGCGGTATTTTACCCGGCTGCACCATCTACCCTTTCAGAATGTCGAATGCGGTGCGTTGATAGATACCAGGGTAGATAATTCCGTCAATGCACCACACTACTATTCTCATGGTCAACGGTGCACCTGGCTAAATGAGCACACCACATTTTATTTTTTTAATTTAAAATAATGTGGGGCACCTTTCGGTACTGCCCCGAAAACGGTACGGATATCGTTAGCACCAGTGGCGGTGCGACATGTAAATTTTACAGGCAGCACCGCTATCCGGTGCGACCCGAATAGCTCAGGCGCACCGCGCGACAATTTTTTTCTTTTTCTTTTTTTAATGGTTATTTTTAAGGTTATTTCAAATTCTAATATGCTAAAAAGCTTAATTATGGAAAAACTAGAAAAATACCTATACATTTCGCCATCGAGGAGGCATATTGGCTTTATAATTTGCAAAAGAAAATTTTCCCACCGTTTTTCAAAATGCAAGCTGAAGATTGGTGGCCAATGCAGAGCAGCAGTGCGTGCAATGGGTGCAATGACAACACCGATGTCAGGGCAGTTCAGAGAAGGGGAAATGGCACCGGTGCTTGAGAGATCTGGAGCACTGAAAAAAGTGAAAAATTCGGTTTTTTGGCCGTAATTTTTTTTTTATTTAACCCTGTTCCGGTGCACAGGGTTTTATAGGCGCACCTATATGCTTTCTTACAACCGCACCGGGCGGTGTCAGATTTTGCGCATTGTTTATGATGCACCGGGGTGGTTGCCTAACACCACACCAGGATGTTTCAGTTTTGGCACGATGTTTTGATTATGCATCGGGGTGGAATATTCGTAAAGAACCGTTGCGGAATAGTCATAAAGCACTAGTTTTTTGGCTGTAGCTTTTTTTATATTTAACGCTATTCCGGTGCGTGATTTTTATAGGTGCACCGATGCTCTTGGATAAGAATGTACCAGCACATTTTTATTTTGGCGCGGTGTTTTATGATGCACCGGCGTGGAAGAGTTGTGAAGCACCGATATGTTACCGTAATAGGACGCCCCGGGTGGGTGTGTACATCACACACAGTGTTCGGTGTGCCAATGTTTTGTGCGCACTAGTGCTTTCTATGGTAGAGTGCACCGGTAATTGAGAGCTCAGGAGCACTGAAAAAATGAAAAAACTGGGTTTTTTGCCATAATTTTTTTTTTATTTAACCTTTTACCGGTGCGTGTGGTTTATAGGTGCACTGGTTCTGTTTCTTATGAACGCACAAGTCGGTTTGTGTTTTTGCACGTTGTTTTATGATGCATTGGTGCAGTTTCTTTGTATCGCACCGGGTGGTTTCGGTTTTGGCACGGTGTTTTATAATGCACCGACGCGGAAGAGTTGTGAAGCACCGGTGCTATAGAATAATACGACACACCGGGCGGGTGTGTATGAAGTGAACGGTGTCCGGTGTGCCAATGTTTTGTGTGCACCGGTGCAACGTTTAATGATAAGCACATCGAGTGGAAAACATCCGCAAAACCCTCTGCTTGCCAACCTCCTCTAGTAACCTACGTTAGAAACGGATGTATGGGGTATTTTTCTATGGGGTTCCTCAAAAACATCCACTAGAGGGTCTTTTCCTTGTAGTGCTTGCTGGTAATAACTCACTGTTAACACAAAGATCCGAACATATAATTGCAATTTCTAAGCATTTTGATCTTTCTAGTGAATATAAGAGGCTAACGACATGTCATATATGCTTAAAATTCTTAAGTTCAAACTTGGTAAATCTATGGTTGTCACATTATATATCTTGCTGGTAATAACTCAATGTTAACACACAGATTTGAACATATAATTTCCATTTCTAAGAATTTGATCTTGCTAGTGAATATAAGAGGCTCACGACCTATCATACGTGCTAAAAATTTGCTTAAGTTCAAAATTGGTAAATATATGGTTCTCACACTATATATATTGCTGGTAATAAATCACTATTAACACACATATCTAGAACATATAATTGCCATTTCTAAGAATCTTGATCTTGCTAACTGTCACTGTCTATATTGGCACATTACCTCATGTTTTTAGTGTCGATGGTATTTGAAAAATGGTTTTCTGCCACACATTTTGTGTTGATATTCATAATTTTCCAAATTCCAAACCCATCCATATAAATCATAAAACTTGGACTAAAAGGAAACGATAGTAGTAAAATGTATAGAAACGATTGTAGTAAAATGTATAGAGACAAGCAAACACAAATTGTGGACAACTTATAAGGGAGAGAATTAATAGCATTGCATCAAATGAATAAGTTAAATTATAAGAGAACTTCATACATAGAAAATTATTCCAAGGACTTCAAAAAGGATGACAGAATCATGAAATAACTTCAAAAAGGATGACAGGGCTTCCAACATAAGAGAACATTAAGACAACCCTCAAAAGATTACACACAACATAAAGAGGAACCTTGTTAAAGCTGACTTAAGGTAGACAGGGAACATATCCATAAGTAAGGGGGGAGGGTACGTCATCGTATCATGCTCTACTATGCCATGCTATTAACTCTGCTCGAGTTCTTATTCTCCAGTAAGCTAATTCTAGCAACACAAAGGTAAGCGGGAATAGGGTAGGCGCGAACAAGGGGGGAGAATGGCATAAAAACGGCAAGGACCGACTTTATTCGTCTCTCTTATCTGTCTGTTTGGTCAATTTAGTGTGTCCTAAATTTCTACATTAATTTGTCAATCCGGGATTCGTAAGCTGATGAAGTGTGGTGCACTATATGTGCAAGATAACCTATCTCTTACTTTTTGTCGTTTTTGGGTTTTTTATTTATCTTGGGGGTTTTTATCTTGGTTGGTTTCCTAATGTGAGATGCAAATTCTAAAAGACAAGTATGGATATAAACGTTCAAGGCAATGATGTCATTTATAATGATTTCCCAAACTTCAAACTTCAAAAGGGTTTTAAAACATGCAATGAAAAAATTAATTCCTAAAAGAAAATGAAAATGTGCCACTATACTAGTCAAACAAATAGTGAACTATTGATCATGAAACCCATTAACCTTGCTGCTGTCTAAATACAAAATAAACTGTGCTCAAAGAAATCCAAGAATTGCAAGCAAAGTAAAGCTAAAATCAAATTACATCAACTCATATTCTGACCCCTCACCATTAGTCTCGCTATGGCTTTCGGAGGTAATCATAAACATCTTGAGCAATATGATATCTAATTTGCAGAAAAATAAACTAATATCAAATTACACACTCATACTTCAATCCCTCACCATTATTCTCGCTATGGCTTTCGGAGGTAACTGATAATGACATGAGCAATTTAATATCTAACTTGCAGAAAAATAATCTAATATCAAACTACACACTCATACTTCAATCCCTCACCATTAGTCTCGCTATGGCTTTCGGAGGTAACTGATAATGACATGAGTAATTTAATATCTAACTCGCAGAAAAATAAACTAATATCAAACTACACACTCATACTTCAATCCCTCACCATTAGTCTCGCTATGGCTTTCGGAGGTAACTGATAATGACATGAGTAATTTAATATCTAATCTAACTAATAAAGCAAATGTACAAAATTGAAATAAATAAAACAGTGCTGGAATTAAAAGCTAAGAAAAATAAATCAGCAGAAGGACAAGACTGATTCCATGTCATTAGTCATTGTAAAACTATGTGCAAATGCCCGGGTTGCCTACTGTAATCTGGAACAAAGACACTGATCAGTTAACAGCAGTATAAAGCATGAAAAATTATGGACATAAATAAAACGTTAATACCATAAGAAATGTAATATATACATACCCCCACTGGGTGTCGTTTTCCTTGGGCTATCCCCAAAATGCTGTGGAGGAGAATTGACTTCAAAATCTGGCCGAAAAGGACTCATGTCAACATCTTGAGGACTAGTTTCAACGTTTGGATGAGAATGAGGTGGACTACGGCCAGCTGGAGTTTGTTCAGGTGTTCCTCCTCCCAAATCAATAAAATGGGGTCCTTTTGTTTGTGCTTTCCTCCACTTTCCTTTAAGCCTGGTGCTTCTTCTTACATGTTGTGGACTACTGTCTTTTTCCTTTCTTTTTGGCCATAGCTGACTGTTCCTGAAGGTGAACTAGTCTCTCAAACAATACTTGATGGTCTTCTTCTGAGGAAGGGGTTTGATGCACAACCTCAATGCTTCTTTTCTCTTTTGATTTTGTTGGCTTTTTACCCTCAGTCTTTTCCTTCCTCCTTTTAGACAGTCTTTCTTCTCTACTAGTTCTTTCAACTGTGTTAGTAGGAGTGCTTTGAGTTTTATCACCTGTTCTCTTTCTTCTACTTCTTTTTGATGTACTACCTTCAGGGGTTTCTTGGTGTTCTTCAAAGAAATTTCTAATTCAAAACTGCTCCCAGGTGTCCTTTTTATCTTTTAATTGTTTTTCTATCAAGATTTTCACGAGACCATGGTGATACAAATGTGGCTCTACGTCCCCCAGATGCTTTTGGACGATTACAGACATCTTTTTCAAACTGTTTAGTAAAAATTATGGCAGATTGAGGGTCTGGTTGTCTAGGAAATTCATCAACAGTCGGGTATGATACATGTACATTGATCCAAAACGCCCCTCACAGGTGATAAAATTTTGAATAACCAACAGTAAACTGGCCCACTCTTCTTTTAAAGCATGGACAGGAATTCCCTTTTTGAAAATGGTGACATCCATACCTGGGTTACGTACGATCAATCTCCAGGCTTCCTCGCCAATGCTCTTGTTCTTGAACCAGCGTTCACCTTCTTGAGGGAGTTCTGTAGCAGCTGCTATGGATGCCTTAGTCACTGTAAATTTGAGGTCCCTAATTTCCACCTCCAGACCGTTGAAAAACCTTGCAAAAGCTTTTGTTACCTCCTTATTGTAGCCTTTAAACTTTTGAATAAACCGAAGCCATTTTTCCTTTTTCAATATGTCTTTGACTTGCGGGTATCCTTCCATAAATTTGGGTCCCTCTGGTTCTGTCCTCAACAACCGAACCATCCTTCCTTCTGTTCTTTAAAACTCGTCTGCGTGAGGAGGGTTTATCGGAGGTAAGACGACTGAATTAGCGGAAATGAACAGGGTTTATGAAGGAGACCAGTGACTGTAAGCGGATATCAGAGAATAGGTACACGGAATGAAGCAAAACAGAGAACAAAATGGGGTGAAGGCTTATGTGAGCACGGTGGAAATGCAGCCGTGAGGTCAATAGAATAGTAGGGGGAGTAAAGTGCATCTAGCATTATTTAAAATTGGGTGGCTGCAGAGTAGACGCAAGCACGTTTATGAAACGACTGCGGATTTTGTGTGGCTGAGAGAAGCCGTAGTCAAATCAAACACGTTCCATAATTACAGGTGGAGTATCAAAGTATAGCCAAACACGAGTGAAGACCGGAGGCTTGATTATGAGGCCGTTTAAAAATGAATGCAAGGATTGTGGGGGAATCGTATAGAGATCGTGGAACGGTTATGGAGTTATCAACGCAATCATTGCATATAATGGAGCTATGGTTTATAACTATGTAAAAATGTGCTTGAATGCCATTTGAAATAAATTGCTACTCATACCTTGGAATTCTTGCCATTTTTCATTAGTGTTCAATCAATTGCTCCTCGTTGATGCTTTTGAATGCCTCATGTCTTCATAATATGTCCTCATACCTGCATTTGATTTCATGATTGTTGAACTAACATCTGACTGTAAATTTTTGAAAAACAGAGTGGTGGCTGCAGAAACTGCTTCTGGCTGCGGAAACTGGTGTCAGCTGTGGAAACTGACATAGCAATTATTTGGGTGAATGGAGATGGATATATGATAACTGACTGAATGAAAATGGTCATGAAAGAAAATTTTTATTGGTGAAATGAAATGAAATAGATGAAATGGAGTGAAATGAAATGAAGTGGAGTGGAATGAAGTGGAATGAAATGGAGTGGGTTGTCATAAAACTTGTGAAATGAGAGAGAGAGGGAATTTTTTTTGGAAAATATAGGGTGTCAGGTGTTCCTAATTTTCACCCTACATTTTCTGTATAAGACTGCCAATCAGTGATTGGTTTTCAGGCTTATACAATTTTTTTTTTTTTTTTTTTTGAAACTGAAAAGAACAAAGGCTAGGCTGGTGGAGAAGAAAAATTCTTCTTCACCAGCCTTATTGCAGAATTATCTTGAAACATTTTGACAAATTACTCTTTTGAGAGTGGCTTATGATAGATCTTTAATCTATGGCCATTCACAATAAGAGGAGTTTGAGATTCATCAATGGTCTTGATTCTTACCGCTCCATTGCTAAAGATCTTGTCAATCTCATATGGCCCAAGCCAATCAGTCTGAAATTTTCCTTTAAAATCTTTAAACTTGGAATCAAATAGCAATGCCCAATCTCCTTCTTGAAACTTCTTCTCTTTGATGTATTTGTCATGCCATTTAGCTCTTTGATATTGAACTAGATTAGTTCTTAGAATTGCCTCTTGTCTGATCTCATCTAGCTCATTCAACTGCTCCATTCTATGCTTTTGGGCTTCTGATAGATCCATCCCCAACTGAATGTCCATCTTGAAGGTTTTGACTTGGAACTCAATGGGGAGCAGGACTTCTTTCCCATAAACAAGTTCATAGGGAGAATGTCCTGTTGTATTTCTCCATGTAGTTCTGTAGGCCCACAAGGCTTTAGGAAGCCTTTCTGCCAAATCTCTTCTGTGTAGATGAAGAGTTTTGGTGATGATACTTTCGAGAACTTTGTTTGTAGACTCCACTTGACCATTTGATTGCAGATGGTAAGGAGTAGATCTTCTGTGCTTGATTTTGTATTCTTCCATCAGCTTCTCCACCAGGTTGGATGTGAAATGGCTTCCCTGATCTGTCACAATTTCTCTTGGAACACCAAAGCGAGTAAAAATATCCTCATAAAGAAAATTAACAACTGAACTTTTAGTAGCAGACACTAATGCTTTGGCTTCCACCCATTTAGTAACATAATCAGTACAAACCAATATATACTTTTTTTGCTTATATGGTGGATTAATAGTTCCAATGAAATATACAGCCCATTTTTCAAAGGGTTCGATGAGTACCTGTGGTTGCAATGGCATTTCATTTGAAAGGGTAGGTTTCCCTACTCTTTGGCAGCTGTCACACCTTTTGACATATTGTTTTGCATCTTTGAAGAGGAAAGGCCAATAATATCCTAAAGAGAGGATTTTATAGGCCGTCCTTTTGTCTGCAAAGTGTCCGCCGCATGGTTCATCATGACATGCCTTAAGAATATCAGGCATTTCATCTTCCCTGACACATCTTCTGATCACAAGATTTGGCCCTGTTTTAAACAATTCGTTAGAAATCCATGAATATTTTGAACTCTCTTGAATAATTTTTCGTTTTTCACTTGGAAATAAATGTGAAGGTAGTTTCCCTGTAACCAAATAGTTAGCAATATATGCATACCAAGGGGTCTTAATAGTTACTGCAAACAAGTATTCATCAGGAAACTTATCCTCTACAGGAGAATCTTCTTTAGTATTCTGAATCCTAGACAAGAAATCAACTACTGTATTTTGTTTCCCTGGTCTATCCAACACAGTAATATTGAATTCCTGCAAAAGTAGGAGCCATCTTGTCACTCTACCATTAGTAACAGGTTTGTTCATTAGATATCTAATCGCATAATGATCAGTATGAATAAAAGTTTCATAGCCTGTTATATAATGTCTAAACTTATTAATTGCATGAACACCAGCTAAAAACTCTTTTTCAGTTACAGTATAGTTCAACTCAGTGGGAATCAAATTTTTACTGGTATAGTAAATGGCATAAGGGACTAAATCCTTTTGACCCAACACAGCTCCTAGAGCTGTATCTGAAGCATCTGTAGAAATATGGAAAGGGAGTTTCCAATTTGGTCCTCTCAAGATAGGTGCTTCAGATATTCTTGTTTTCAAAGTTTCAAAGGCTGATTGAAAATGAGGATCCCATTTGAATTCACAGTCTTTTGTAAGCAGTTTGAAGAGTGGAGATGCTATTTTAGTGAAGTTTTCTATAAATATTCTATAGTATCCAGTAAATCCTAGAAAACTTCTAACATCTCTTTGAAAATTTGGAATAGGCAACTTGGAGATGACTTCAACTTTTGACCTATCAACCTTAATCCCATCTCCTGAAATATGATGCCCCAAAACAATACCTTCAGTAAACATCATAAAGCATTTTTCACGGCTTAATGAAAGGTTTGTTTCTTTACATCTTATAAGGACTTTTTCCAAATTTTCTAATGCCTCTTCAAATGAATTACCATAAACTGTAAAATCATCCATATAAACCTCTACACAATCATGGATTAGATCAGAAAATATTCCTAGTACTGCTCTTTGGAATGTTGCTGGTGCATTACACAACCCAAAAGGAAGCACTCGGTAGGCAAAAGTTCCCCATGGACAAGTAAATGTGGTCTTATCTTGATCTTCAGGTGCTACCTGAATTTGATTATAGCCACTAAAACCATCCAAAAATGAAAAGTACTTTTTTCCTGCTAATGTATCTAATACCTGATCGATAAAGGGCAAAGGAAAGTGATCCTTCAAAGTTGCTTTGTTCAATTCCCTATAATCAATGCATACCCTCTATTTACCATTCTTTTTAGGTACTATAACCAAAGGAGAAACCCATCGGCTATCTGAAATTGGATAAATGAAGTTTACATTGAGTAGTTTTTGGAGCTCTTCTTTCACTATATCCCTAAGGTTTGGATTCATCCTTCTCTGAGGTTGTCTGATTGGTCTACTGTTTTCCTCAATATAGATATGGTGGATGCAAGTCTTAGGATCAATACCTTTCATATCGGTATACTCCCATGCAAATGCAGTAGAATGTTTTTGCAAGATTTTGGTTAGTTCTTCCTGTTGTGACTTTTCCAAATTTTTGTTGATATTCAATGTTTTTCCTGGAAAAATCTCAATGGTAGAACTACCGAACTCTTCCATAGAGTAAAGAGACATTTGTCTTGATGATAAACATTCAATTTCAGATTCCAACTGAAATTGTGTGGGGTCATATTCTGAATATGTCTCAAAATTTTCTAATGTGTTCAGAATTTGACTATCCTCACTGATTTCATAAATGGTAAAGACAGGTTGTATAGTGTCTTCATCATCGACCCATTCATTGTCTCCTACTTCTGTGATTTCTTT
>CM076569.1:5741108-5958608 GCA_034641835.2 Pinus albicaulis | reverse complement strand
ATTCGAAGACAGCGAGAGCGTGCATGACGAGCAGACAAGGAGATGATGAGGCCGTAGATCACCAAGGACACAAATTAGAGAAAAACTGCAAACATAGAAAATCAAATTAAAAAAAAAAAAAAAAAAAAAACCATAAAAAAAAAAGAGCATAAATCATAACACCTTCTCAGCTTCACTTGCTCCCCTCCTTTCCCCTGCAACAACGAGACAACAACAGAGCAGCAAGGCAGAAACAGATCAGCATAACGGCGAGATAGCAACAGAGTGAGACAACAACATAATAGAGCAGTGAGACAGAAACATAGCAACACAACGACGAGACAACAACATAACAGAGCAGCAAGACATAAACATAGCAACACAACGATGAGACAACAACAAAGCGAGACAAAAATAGATCTGAGCAACAAGACATAAAAACGCAATGATAACAAAAACTTTTTGCGGTCTGGGGGCCGGTATATTTATAACAAAAAGTTCGGTCGAATTATTTTAAAAAGTTTGGCCAAAATTTTGTTGCCGGTTTTCCCATCTCCAGCCAAAAATTGGTTTACCCACGCCTTTAATACACTGTCAATGTTAACGACAGAATTAGTTCGGCCAAATTAATTTCACAACTTTGGCCGAACTGTTGGGAAAATGAAATTTCCGAAAGCGTTTCTCACGAAACTGTAACCCACCTTCGCATTTTTACCCTTGGGTCATATTTAGATTAAGTTCCCCATTGTGACTTCTAGGTTAGTCATTACATATTTATATTGACCCATATTGGGCTTTTGAATCATGTAATTAGGTTTAAATTTGAGTAAAAAAAGGCTTAGAGTACCTCCACATCAAGTCGACCTTAAGGATATCAAGTCGGCCTCAAAGGGACCAATTATATCTCTCTTGAAGCCTATAAAAGCAAGGAGATCGAATTCATTTTTAGCATCACTTCTCAAGCCAGTTCGATATCTACTGCTAAATAGGAAAAAGTGCAAAGTGGAAGAAGGAATTTGAAAGGAGTATGAGTTGGGTCTAGAAGATAGAGGAAGTAAAAATGGTGAACTCTCTGTATTTTGTGCCCTCTCTTGGGAGATCAAAGTATTTTAGTATTGGTTGTTGTTTTTGCTGCTGCAACTACTGCCTAGTCGAAGTTGCAAGAGGAAAAATTGTTGCTGCTGCTAGGTTGAAGATCTGGAAGGTTGAATTGGTGTGGAGGAAAGGTTTGGCTTATGTCTAGGGTGAAGAGTCTCAGAGAATAATATTGAAAAAAGAATAATTATCTTGACTGGGTTTTCCCCAAGGGGGGTTTTGCCCTGACATAGTGCCTACATCTTGTGTTTCTTGTTTGTGTGATATTCATACACACATAATATGGTAATTTCTTGATGAAAGATAAGATAATAAAGAAGTAAAAGAAGCCAACACACTCACAAGTAATTATCAAGACCGAAGAGTCAAACCCTACTGTAACTACTTTGATTCTTCAATAAGATGTCCTCAATCAATATAACTATACCATTTTCAATTATAGTTAAACATTGTTGACCAAAGTCAAACATTGTCAACCTTAGTCAACTAAAGTCATACTTGGTTGGTAACAATGAAGATCTTAAAATGTTTAATAATAATATTAATATTGATAAAGTTGATGATGACAGCTACTACTACTGAGAGTATAAAATTTTGTGACTCATGATGATTCTTCTAGGTAATTCTTCAGGTAAACCACATCTCAATTTTCCAAATTGATGCGTTTCGAACCACTGAGCGTGGTTCATCATCGAGACTTAGATGAATGATATGATCCAAAGAGGATCAATATATACTATAGAGATGCAAAACGACTAGAGAAAAAATGGTTAATTAAAAAAATGTTAAAGAGAAAATATTAAAATATTAAGATTAAACATTAAGTTTAATAAAATAATAATAATAATAATAATAATAGATTAGTATTGTTATTTGATTTTCAACTACACTAATACAAAAGAATGTCTTTCCACTAACTGTATTAATAATTAATTTAATTATATTAGGCCAAAAAGTAATAATAATAATAATATTAAAGAATGATATGTAATTATTATTTCTATTCCTATTTTTACAATGTGAATTATTATATATATATATGTATATTAAGCAAAAAGTGATACCAATAAAAACATAAGAATATGCAAAATAATAATAATAATAATAATAATTTTTTTTAAACTAAATAAATAAATTAAATAAATAAAAAATAAAAAATGAATTAAAATAAAATGGGAAATGAATTAAAATAAAAATAAAAATAAAGAAGGGTAGGGGAGAAAATAACTAAGAGAGAAAGGAAAAGGAGAAGGAGAAGAAACAAATTTAGGAGAAAAGAGACGAGATCCAACAACTACTTATTTTCCACCCATCATCCTTATTCATCGTATTAGTCATTTTTTTTTTAATTTCAAGGGCCTCCCTAAACTTGCGGTGATGGAAATGGTCAATCCTAATAATTACCTAAGACTCTTCCAAACAAATGTGGTGTTTTATATTCTCAATATGTTCATCTAGAGCTGAGGAGCATGCACTGCAATGCTTGATATCAACAACATGCTCCCAAATCCTTTGATTTATAAAGCGGTCTCTTTCTCCAATGTAGGGGGTCCCACAAGAGTAGTGAATTAAATAAACACCTTTTGTGCTTTTTGGGTCCAATGGATCCTTAACAAATTTGAGGGAGCTATGAATGGTGTTCAAGGGTCTAAAGGTAGAAGAGATCTTGTGCGTCCTTAAGATACAAGCAATCTTGTTAGTGGTACCTTGGATAAAGGGAAGTTGAACACTCGTGACCAAATCCCTAGATTATTTTCTTAATTTTGCACCCTTTCTCACATTTAAAAAATCTCTGATACCTTGTAGCTTACTATAACCATTATTCTCAAAGACTTTAAGGAGGTGGTTTTTCTCATTTTCCAAGTGATCATCATCTGAAACCCTAAGAGCACAAGTGGCCAATGTGTTGAGAACACCAACCGTTTGAGTCAAAAAATGTTCTAAAAAAGTTTGGTGTTCTCGACACATTGGCCGCTCATTCTCTTAGGGTTTCAGATGATGATCACTTGGAAAATGAAAAAAAAAAAGCCTTCTTAAATTCTTTGAGAATAATGGTTAATATAGTAAGCTCCATGGTCTTAGAGCTTTCTTAAATGCGAGTAAGGGTATAAAATTAAGAAAAGAACCTAGGGATTTGGTCACAAGTGTTCATATTCCCTTGATCGAAGGTACCACTGAAAAGATTTCTCGTATTAAGGAAGCATAAGATCTCTTCTAACTTTAGACCCTTGAACACCATTCGTAGCTCCCTTAGATCTATTAAGGAATTGTTGGACACAAAAAGCATGAAAGGTGTTTATTTAATTCCTTGCTTTTGTGGGACCCCCTGCATTGGAGAAACACGTCGCTCAATAAATCAAAGGATTTAGGAGCATGCTGTTGATATCAACCATTATAGGGTGTGCTCCTCAACTCTAGCTGAACATGATGAGAATACACAATACAACATTTTTTTGGTAGAGTCCTAGGTCATTGTTATGATTGACCATCTCCATCACCATAAGTTTAGGGAGGCCCTTGAAATCGAAAAAAGGTCTAATATGCTGAATAGGGATGATGGGTAGAAAATAAGAAGTTGTTGGATCCAATCTCTTTTCTCCTAAATATGTTCCTTCTCCTTCTCCTTTCTCTCTTAGTTCTATTCTCCCCTCCCCCTACTTTATTTTTTATTTTTATTTTTATTCATTTCCCATTTTATTTTTATTCCTTTCTCATTTTTAATTAATTTATTTAGTTAAAATTATTATTATTATTATTATTGTTTTTTTTTTATATTTTTTTTGATGTTATATATATATATATATATATATGAAATAACCTTTTTCACCATAATTCACCAAAATATAATTTCAAGATTTTTCTGTTGTTTAAAATACATTTTGAATGCAGAAATGGGTTCAACACCCACAGGAATTCACCAAAATCTGGTAATACAATTTCAAAGTTTTTTGTTGTTTAAAATACATTTTTAAATGCATAAATGGGTTCAACACCCTAAAATATCCATGAGGCACTTATGTGGATTAAACAATTTAAACTCAAGTTTTTAAAAATATTTGTGAGATTAAAATTAACTAGAAAAAATGTAGTGAAAAATGTCATTGATTCTATAAGTTTGTATTAGTGTAGTTGAAAATAAAATAACAATAATAATATGTTCTCTCTAACGTTCATTTTTTTAATTAATCATGTTTTCTTTAGCGGTTCCACATCTAACATGCCTTGGCCCAGATCATTCATCTAAGTCCTAATACTGACTAAACCAATAGATTTGAAAAATTGAGATGCCATTTACTAAAAGATTTACTTAGAAAAACTTCTACTACTAATTATTATTATTATTAAGGTTGACTACTTTATTATTATTATTATATGATTGAATATAATATTAATAGTTGACCATAATCGAATTTGGTCAACCTTATATTATTAATGTTAATTTAAATTTGAAGAGGATGATGATGACTACTAGGAATACTATTGATAATAGTGTTGAATAAATTAACATATTCAATTATGTCAACCATGTTTATCTAAAGTTAACCATGGTTATCTAAAGTTAAACATTATCAAGCAAAGTCAACTTTGGTGAGTAATAACCAAAATTTATTTATTTTTAATAATAATAATAATGTTGACTCTATTATTATTATTATTATTATATGATTGAATATATTATTAATAGTTTTCTATTATCTAACTTAACCAGCCTTATATTTTCCATATGCAAGAATAGTCAATCTTTGAGAATGTAAACTTGTGTGATTCATAGTGTTTCTTCAAGATATTTTTGTCAGATTTTTTGGGTCAACACTTTTCTAACCACTAAGTGTGGTTCATCGTGAGGGCTATGATCAACCTTGCTCATTTATACTCATGCTTAAATTATAATAAACTTTGGTTGGCCAAATTCAACCAAAATCATCCTTGGTTGATCATAGTCATGGTTAAAAAATATTTGATAATAATAATATTAATATTAACAAAGTTTATTATTATTAGTAGATGGTTAGCATTAATGTTTAGCCATAGTAAACCATAATTTATGATCTCCCCATACACTTGAATAGTCAACTAGCACAACTATACTAGTAAATGTGATTGATATGCATTGATAGATGCCATTTTCCACCTTTTATATCAACCACATCTATTAATGTAGTTGTGCTAGTTATCATCATCATCATCATTATTATTTTTATATGATTGAATATATTACTATTAGTTTACTATAGCCTAACTTGGTCAACCCTATGTTTATCATATTCAATAATAGTCAACCTCGTTTAGTCATTGTCATGTTTAGTGAATGTAACTCAACCATATTTAATTATAGTCAAATATAGTTGGCCAAATTCAATCAAAGTCATGGTTTAAAAATATTTAATAATAATAATATTAATATTAATAAAATTTACCAATAATAATAATAATCATCATAATATTAATATTAATAATATTAATGATAATCATAGATTATTTCTTTCTATACACTGCAAATCTGATAATCATATTAGTAAATGTGATTGATATAAGGTATGAATATTTGTGGAGTTATAGCTCCATTAGTGCATAAATAAATTAGCTAAATACAAAATCCAACGAATAACATATACTACCCCATACATTAATAGAGTTATAACTCCACAAATATTAATTGCTATTGACCAATGTCCATCAACCTTACTTTCCACATTTACGAATTTGTATATCAACCACATTATTTTGTGCAAATTACATCATTATGATTACCTTGAAACTATTAAAACATAACCATGTATCGTAAAAAGTACTCCCAAAAGCAATTAGTCCAGTCCCATTTGACCTGGAATCGTGACACGTGACATGAATAAACAGTATCGCTAGTAATTTGATGGGTACCTATTCACTCCACTCCAAGTCTGCTATATTGACTCGGGCAAATCAACGTCAATAATTCAGTCGAGTCTTCGTCGATTTGCCGTATTGACTGGGCCAAACAGACGTACAATCCAGGGACACCTCAAAAATTTCCATATGCAATTATTGATATGCAAATCATTTTTCCTGTGGTGCGCAGAACATGACTGAATTGTGAAGAATGAGCCTACACCATCAATATCCGCAAGAAAAGCCTGATTCTGTCTTCTCCGTTGAATCATACAAATTTTGGATCGGTTAGGACAACATCCTTTCACACCCGTTGTCAAAACTATTGGGTTGTTCACGTGGAGTCATTTTTGGAAAATTCAAAATATTCGTTCAACATGAAGGTTTTCATAGGGCGAATGTAAATATAAATGCTTAAAAGTAAATATCCAATTCTAAAAAATTTTGAGTACAAATTTTCATCTTATTAAATATATATTTTAGTTATTATTAAGTGGAGCATAAACGTAGGAGTAACCATGACTTTTGGTAGACTTATCTTGGTTCAAGCTCTTCGACAACCATTTATGGGCTATTGGACCCATATTTATGCCATACTAAAAAATATTATTAATAGTATTAGAAGTGTAATGATTAATTTCTTTTGGAGTGGAAGGAATGATGGGGACAAAACTTATTTGGCTAGATGGGAGATCATTATGAAACCCAAATTAAGTGGTGGCTGGGGTTAAAGGAACTGAATACTTTTGGGAAAGCCCTCCTCATGAAGTCTTTGTGGAGAGGTTTGAAGTCGGAGGGGATTTGGGGTGAAATCTTAAGGTTCAAGTACCTTTATTCGAAGGATCTAGAGAATCTTCACCTTATGGGATGGAACCAAAAAAAGGGGGGGATCCATCATTTGGAATGGGTTTATGCACTGCTAGCCAAGGATGTCTTCTTATCTGGTTTGGAAGTTCGGAGATGGGGTAAAATCCTCATTGGACAGTGTGGTATTTTTGGTGCTCAGTCTGCTGTAAATCGTAGCCAACATCTTATCAATCACTTAAATGGCAGAGGTCTCTTTTTCATGAGCCAAATCATTAAGGAGATCGATAGAGGTATTCCCATTTGGCAATCAGAGGATGATCTATAGCTACCATTACAGTTGAAGGCTGAATGGGCTTCATACACGGTAGATTTGCAAAGTAAAGGTATGCTCTGTGTTCCTGGGGGTGATAGAGTGACCTGGGATGGGCCAACTCGAGAAGGGATGCTGATTGCTGAGGACTTATAAAACAAGTTAATCACTAACATACCACAGAATACTGAAATCAGAACCATGAATGGTATATGGGAAAACTTGACACCTTTAAAGATGAAACTGTTTCTGTGGTTAGTTTATATGGACAGAAATCTGACGTGGGAGAACCTAAAAAGAAGAGGGAATATTGGTCCGGGGTGCTGTCGACTCTGCATGCTGGAGGACGAAGACAACTCTCATCTTTTTTATCAATGTAGCTATACTAAGGATGTTATGGTGGTGATTGGTAAAAATCTTAAGATGCAGATACCTACCTTGGAGAATACCAATGAATTCATATTATGGTGGCAAAAAAAAAACATAAATTACAGGAACATTCGAGCACTTTTTCATTGGTATACATGGTGTGACCAGAATAAGTGGATTTTTGAGGAAGTGCCATGTAATCCTATTGGGACTACTACTCTCATTTTACAAAACTGGGAAAATCTGAGAATGGGTCAGAAACCACCGTTGGATGTATCGGTTCAAATGAGGCCTGTGGAGATTCACTACCTTGTAGGTTTCTTTGATGGGGCTTCACAACATTCTAGATGTGGTTGTGGAGCAGTGTTGATGCTATCTCCAAGTTGTCACTACAAGATCTATTGGCATGGCGGTATAGGGTCAAACATGAGGGCATAAGTGTTGGCTTGCTGGGGATTACTGTGGTTTGTTGCGCATCTGTGTGTTGAAATCATATGGGTGTATGGGGACTCAAAAGTACTTCTAGACCATTTAGACAAGGGGACTAAGCTACACCCTGGAAATCGAGTGTACTGGCTGGAGCGCATCCATGCACTAAAGAAGACATTCGCCACAATACACTTCAATCATATATTTCGGAAGAAAAATATTTAGGCAGATAGACTTTCCAAAAAAAGTTTGATGGGAGCTTTTGGCATAATGCACTATGAGATTTTGAACTCGAAAGGAGAGGGAGCATTAGGTTTGGTGATTTTCTCTTAACTCCAGTTCGCCTGTTGTTTGGATTTTTTTCTGTGGACTCACTTTTTTGATCTAAGGTATGGCTCAGTTGTGGTTTTTGGTCGTTTTTATCCAAGGTGTCCTTTTGTGCCTGGTGTGGACAGGGCACTGATCATGGTGAAAACATAAGGGAGACGGAGAAGCTGCTGTATACAAAAGTTCTTTCTATAACACAATCAAGACTTTAATTTTGTTTTTTGAGAACCATAGCCTACAGCTTGGCTATATAAAGTGGGATTAAGTTAATTTTTTGGGACAGGATTATGCTGTAAGAATGTGCCTTTGCTTTAAACTTGAAGAATTTTTGGGGTAAAACAGGGTAAGTCAATATGGAACAATAGTATGAATATATTTTATAAAGAATATCTATGTAAGGTTATTTTTGAAAATGAAGAATATATGGAATGGTACATTATATAAACCGGAGTTTTTTCTTTCTGAAAAAAAAAAGGAGTAACCATGATAATGATAATAATAATAATTAGGTTTATCAATTAAATGATAATACAAATAATAAATTGATTTATTTCAATTTCTTATATTATATTTTTTGTTTTCATTAATAAAATTACATAGAGAAGTTCAAAAATTATATTGACATTTCAGAAATTTATATCTCAATATAGTTATTGTAATATCAATAATTTACATCTTGTTTAACCAATTCTTTCGGAAAAATCACAATATCATTTGGAGGGCCGAAGCCTTTCGAACTACCCAATGTAGTTCATCATCGGGACTTTTGCTCATGCACCGATCAAACTAGTTTAAAATAAATACTGCCGAGATGCAACGGTCAATTGCCAAGACCTAGACAATAATTAATGCATAATAACGTTATAAAAATAAAATATTAATATAAAGAAAACATAATATTAAAAATAAAAATAAAAGGGTTGAACGTTTGAATAAAAATAAAAACTTAAAAATATAAAAATAAGTAAATATATGAACAATAAATAAATAAATAAATAAATAAATAAATAAAATCAAAATAAACAAGGGGAACATTAGCTAAATAAAAATAAATAAATAAATAAAAATAAAAATAAATAAATATATAAATAAATTCACAATTAATACAAAAAAAAAAAGATCTAAAAAAATAAAAATCAAAATAAACCCCAAAAATGAAAAGGAACTAGAGATATACACCCATAAACCAAGGAAAAAAGGGGCCACTCCTAAGATATTAGAGACGGAATCGAGCAACTGCTGATTTTCCATCCGTCATCCCTATTCATAGTACATGACCTTTTCTCAATTTCAACCGCTTCACGGAATTTGTGGTGATGTAAATGCTCCACCATCGTGATAACCTTGGACTCCTCCAAAGAAATCTGATGATTCACCTTTTCAACATGCTCAGCAAGAGCAAAGGACTTAGTCCTACAATGCCTCAAATCTGCCACATGTTCTTGCAACCTCTTATTTATTGAGCACCTTGTTTCTCCAACGTAGGGAACCCCACAGGAGCATGGTATCAAATAGACACCTTTCATGCTTTTAGGGTCCAACAGGTCTTTAACAAACTTGAGGGAACTACGAATGGTGTTCAAAGGTCTAAAGGTAGATGAGATCAAATGCTTCCTCAAAATTCGAGAAATTTTGTCCATAATGCCATGAATAAATGGCAGCTGGACCTTACCCACCAAATCACCATGATCTTTCTTAGGTTTAGGCCCTCTACTAGCATTCATGAAAGCCGTAAGACCTTGAATATTACTATAACCATTCACCGCAAAGGCTTTAAGGTGATGGAATTTCTCTTTTTCCAAGTGATCTTCATCAGAAACCCTAAGAGCTCTAGTGGCCAATGTGTTGAGAACACCAACCTTCTAGGCAGGAAAATGATGAGAACTAGCATAAATATACTGCTTGGTGTGGGTTTTCTTCCGAAAGAATTGGTGAGCAAAAGAGCCATCATCCTTCCTAGAGACTAGAACATCAAGAAAAGGAAGGCTACCATCAACTTCCATTTCCATGGTAAACTTAATAGAGTTTGATTGAATATTCAAATGCTGATGAAAGAAATCCAATTCATGATGACCATGAGACCATTTTATGAAGGTGTCATCGACAAAACACTTCCAAATCTTAGGCTTGAGCAGGGTAGAAGCCAAGGCCTTAGATTCAAAATCTTCCATAAAAAGGTTTGCCACAATGGGAGAAAGCAGGGAACCCATGGCAACACCACAAGTTTTCTCATAGAACTCACCTTCAAAGCTAAAGAAAGTTGAAGTCAGACAAATTTCCACCAATTTGGCAATATTCAGATCAGTGATGCGGTTGATCACTTCAACTGCCTCTTTGATAGGAATGTTGGTATAAAGAGAGACCACATCAAAACTAACAAGGGTGTCATCAGGACCAGATTATAAATTACTCAACTCCTTAACAAACGAGGAGGAATCCTTTACAAAGGAATCGGATTGGCCAACAAGAGGCTTAAGCTTTCATGCCAAATACTTCGCAAGGAGATAAGTGGGACCTCCAATTGTATTAACGATTGGTCTGAGGGGGACACCATCCTTATAAATCTTGGGTAGCCCATAAATCCTTGGAATGATTGGGTTGCTCTCAATCAACTTATGGCTCATATACCCCACGGTGCTACTTGACTTAATAACAATTGCCACAATTTTGGACACCTTACTAAGGGGGTTCTTCGAGAGCTTCCTATAACAGTCACTGTTACAAAGATGGTCAAGCATCTTATTTTTATAATCGTCTTTATCCATGATTACAACAACGCCACCTTTATCAGCTTTTAGAACAACTATATCCGGGTTAAGGTTGAGAGATTGAGAGATTTACATCTTATTATTTTTATTGTTGTCTTTAAAACAAACCACAGATACAATAGTTATTGATGCATAGTCCACTAAATAATTGAGGAAAACCATACCCATCTAGTCTAGCTAGAGATGTTGGGTTGGAACCAACATTTAGAAACATAAAAATATAGATACACTTATATAAGTACATGTCCATTTTAAAGAGAGTTTGACTACAAAAAAAATTCTCAGTTAGGAGAATTAGCTTCTGGTTAAACCAACAAAAGAAACAAATTGTAAGTATCATAAACATAACAATAATAAAGAAAAACTTTAGGAGATTGATGGAGTGATTCGCTTCCTTGCAAATTGATGGGTTGATCTTCTCCCTTGTAGTAGGGTGGCACTATAAAGCATGGGGATGAACCCATCTCCATAGGTGCTAGATGACCCTCTACATCCATCATCAACATATTCAACTCACTATAAAGCATGGGGTGAACCCATCTCCATAGGTGCTAGATGACCCTCTACATCCATCATCAAATCTTCAACTCCTTAAGCTTATGCATGTGGTTGTCTTGTTCGCTCCCTTGAAAATTGATGGGTTGATTTGCTCCCTTACAGTAGGGTGGCGTTATAAAGAATGGGGTGAACCCATATCCATAGGTGCTATATGACCCTATAGATCCATCATAAACATCTTAAACTCCTCAAACTTATGCATGAGGTTGTCATGTATTTATATTCTGTCAATGAAGACCTTACGAAGAAGTAGTTTAATGTGCTCGTAAAAGGTTAGGAGTGTAGAGGTAATGATTCTGAAGACTTCTAGTGTTTCTGGTGTCATGAATGTATGTTGTCACACCATCTAGAACCTATGAATCCAGTATACTCAGACGTTTTTAACACACCTCCCCTTCGACATCATAGATTTCTGGTTGAATTGCAGTGGAGGCATAATCTTTATAGTCGTTCACTTCGGAGTGAGCATGAAATATGGCTTGAGAAGCACCTACATTGCCACGTCCACCACCTCCTCAATGAAAGTGGGCTTGTTGTTTTGTCATAGTAGCTAGAAGAAGGAGAAAGTTTATCATACTTAGACGACTTAGAACAGAGGGATGACATAAATGAAATACAAAGAAAAATGAGATGTTATCCCACATAGATAGGGAAGAGTTGGAGGAAACTGAAGCAAATCCTTCTTTGTCACACAAAATAAGCGAAGGAAAGAGAAAAGCTATGGGGAAGAGACCATGTGAAGATACACAAGAAGGGGAATTCTAGCTAAAAGTCATGGCAAGAGGGAGGAGAGTGAGAAGGAATTGAAGTAAAATAGAAACCTCACACTAGGAGAAAGCACCCTCATATAAATCTCTAGATTGTATAACAAGAGCTTGATTTATAGCATCAATAACATGTTGGGGATGATGCCTTGAACGAAAATGATTATGAATGAATTACGGAGTAGGTGATATGCAAGGATGATGGTGTGAAGCCATGTCACATCTTATACTTCGTTCAAGAGTCACCTCTGTAGGGACTGGATAAAAATATCATAATATGCATATGATTTACAATAAATGTAAATAATAATGATACATAATAATACTTATTAACAAAACATATAATTAATAAATCCATAAAAACTTAATAATTTTAGTTACTAAACAAACACACACTTATCCATTTTATCATAAAAATTAAAATATTTATATTGATAGCCAATTTAGTTTAGAAATTTATATTTATATTTAATATATATAATACATACAATAAAAACATTTTCTAATATATATATATATATATATATATGAAAATGTTCAAGATTAAAATTAAAAATTAAAAATATTTTTATATATAAAAATGTGAAAATTATATAAATATAAATAAAAGTGATAAATAGGAATAGGGAACACTTTGGATCCCCTTCTAGTGTGGTGGTTTTCCATGGCATAAAAGTCATATGTTTAGTTGGATCCCGAGTGATATTGATACTATTTTCTTAGTTGAAACTTGGGAGCATGAGGAATCTAGGGTCCCCCACATAGATGGATGTATTCTCTCATTAACTAGAATATGAAATCCTCTCATAGAGGTTTTGGTGGTATGGATTGTTATACAAAAAAATAATATTTATTCTCACGTTCGACTTCATAACATCGACGACATCAATCCGTACATTTGAATCGAAATTTATAACACTAAAAAAATAGGATTTTTCTCACCATTTGTTAATTTGCTCCCATCAACTCTACCCCCTATAAGAAAAAAAAACCTAGATAAGAACCGCCCGTTCAATACCTAAGAACATGATATGCATAGTATAAGGAATGAAGGTAATATCCTTTTGCTTGGGTACTTCAATGCTAGAACTACTACTAACCAAGCTACTCTCCTAAGTAATAACTTTAACCCTAACCCCTTATGGCTAGAGGAGAATTTTGACTTAGCTAGTAGATTTTAAAGGAATTATGAAGATGCAACTAAGAACCTATTTGGTACCGAGATAATCAAGCTGAGTGGTTCCCAAGAAATAAGTGGCTGATCTCTAGTCAAATGACTTGTATTCAAGGGGCTTGGCAGTAGTGTTGTGGATTACGCGATATATGATAGCCATGTTCTCAACCATATTGTAAATTTTGACCTCCTAAATGACAACGATCTCGATTCTAATCATACACACATATCTTTAACTCTAAACCTTGACATGCGCATAAGGCACATGAAAAATAATTGTGAGATTCAAATGCATATTCGTTTTGACATAAATAATATGGATCTCTTCTTAAAGGAATTAAAAATGAATTTATGTCTCTTAATGTATAATGATACAATTGATCGCATCTACCACAAATTTACTATTACCCTTTCCACCACCATTAACAAATTCTCTACTAAGGTGTTGTATAACCATTTATCTAGTTCTTTATCTATGGTATGAGTTATACCAAGATAATGTAGCTGGGTAATAGGCTTATGAATCTATTGATCTTGTAGGTCAGAGCATGAACTTGGTACTTACTTTGTATGAGCTAATTCAAGTATGACTGACCATGCCATGTTCATAAGTCAGGCTAACCAGTTATGGACATACTGTGAACTACTAGGCTCGTAGATGTCAGTTATGGCATTAATTTGAATTACGAGAGTTTATGGTATGGTCATATACATACATCTAATTGAGTACGACCATATAGTTAAAATATCATTAACTAGCTGACCTATATATAGATTATTAAGCTTAGAAATTCCAACCCTTTGTATGATAATTATGACTATAAAATTTCTAGGAAATTAATTTGAGATGCCCCTAAAAAAACTATAAAGGTTGAAAAAAACACTATGTATAAAGCTCTTATCAAAAGAAAGAAAATTTCCTATATAAATAAGAGGCAAGAGCTTCTTCTCCACCTTTTTAACTTTGATCCTAGAATGTTTTGGAGGAATATTATTGTTCATAAAATGAAAGAAAATAATTCAACCCCCTTAAAGAAGTGGGCTATCTATCTTAAGAATCTTTATGATTCACTAGACACCATGAGAAACATCTTAAACACTACTATAGAGGTAGGATATTTTTTCTTTCTTTGGAAGACATGGATTAAGAAGCTCGCTAATGGGAAGGCTATGGATATCGAAGGCTACCAAGCTGGAATTTTCAAGATGGGAATATCTATCCTTATCTCCCATATACAAAAACTCCTCAATTTGGTGATGAAACGCGACTTCCCTAAGCCTTGGACGCAAAGCCTTATTGTGCCTATATTTAAAAGTGGGGATAAAGAAGTTCCCTCTAACTATAAGACCATTACGATCAAACACAAATTAGCTAAACTATATGGGCTCTTTTTGGAAAAGGAGATGAGCCTCTGGTTTGAAATCCATGGTAAGATAAATGACAAGCTAGTTTGAGGATACATCACTCGACTAAAGTACTTTAAAATCCAATTACTAAAGTCATGATAATTTAAAATCCAAAAATATCAATTATGATAATGTCATTTATGACAACAATTACTTGGAGCAAGTTTCTTCATACAAAAAATTAGGTATTGACATTCACCATAAGCTCAACTAGAATTATAACATTGAGAAAAGGATTGTAGGAGGCTTGAAAGTTTATTACGAGCTTGGAAATCATTGTAAGTTGGTGGATCGTTGGGTATGGAGTAGAAAAAATATCCTCTTTGAAACTCTCATCAACCCCGTTATATTATATGGATGTGACATTAGGGGTTGCAGTATATCTAGAGAATCATGGAGAAAGATCAAGTTGATCCAAAAGCAATTTATAACTTACTACCTCAAGGTTAAAGGAAGTACTCCCTAACCTTTCCCCTATTGAAAGCATGACTATGTTTCAGTATCTGATGTATAAGAAGAAGTTTTACAACATGGAAGTTAAGAGGTTCCCCAAAATTGCTTCTAAATCTAGCTAAAACCCCCACCTCCTTCTCAAGCGAGGCTTGCGTAAGGATACCTAGTCTTGGCTCAACCATTAGGGGATAAAGAAAGAGATCATCTTGGAGAATAAGGATAAAATTAAAAATATTATTGCTTCCAAATTTAAGGATAAGCTGTGGGGCAAAAAGGAGTTGGAAAAAATAAGCTAAGCTATTATAAGGAGGTCATCTAACCCCAATAATGCTACCCAGAATTATCTCTTTGTCTTGACCAGTGCTAAGAAGAAAATGAACATTGCAAAGATAAGAACTAATCCTTATGAGCTTCAAAGTGAAACAGGGCGTTGGTCAATTCCGAAAACACCTTGGAACAAAAGAGTCACTCAATTTTGCGACATAAGAAGGTTGAAGATGAAAAACACTTACTCACATGATCTTACTCACATGTGTTCTCATTTCCAAAACCTTTGCTACACAACCAACATTCTTGATTTGTCAAGTCCTCAAAACTATAGTGATTTGAGGACTCTTCTCTCCCTTTTTTTTATCATAAAAATAAAATAGTAAAAAATTTCAAATAATCTCTTTCTTTCTCAAGTCCAATAAACCATATTGCTCTTAGTAGAGATTAATCATCATTATCATCAATATTATTAAAAGTAAATATAATATTATTTTAATTTTAAATTATATGAAATATAAAAAAAAAATCAAATTTCAAAATATAAAAAATTATATACATAATCCCAAAAAAAAAAAAAAAAAAAATTATTTAAAATTCTTGATTTAATAATATTTACCTATAAAATCAATTTAACATTTTGCTGTTTAAAATTGTTGATTTAATAATATTTACATATAAAATCAATTTAACATTTTAAAAATAGATAACTTTATTAAGAAGTAACTTCGTACATGCATGACCATATCCTCATTATCATAGAATGACTTCATACAAGTCAAAGGTAATTATCGAAACACTTTAAATAGAATTGTGGCCATTAAAGTATTAGCCAAAAGAAAGAGATAATAGTTTTACAAAGTCTAGCATCTAAAATTTAGTTGGTAAGAGGCATCTGTGTGACTCCTCCAGCTCCCAGTTTGTTGTTAGAACTCCGGGCCACGGCGGAACCATGAAGGAAATTCATGATGGCAAATGGTGCAGTTGGATAGTTTCAGTCGGCGTGCTATTGCGTTTCTTGGCTCTTATTGCTGCTCAGCCAGGTGATTTAACATTCTAACTTCAGTGTTAGGAGTGTTTACTTTTAGAACCACCCATTTGATATTTTCTGTCATAGCTCTCATCAATAATTTCATTTTCATTTTTGGTGACAAGATGGTGTTTTATTGATTAATTTCTTCCTGTTTAGCAGGATTTTTGGGTATCGATTGCGGAAGCAAAACAAATCACACTGACAGAAACAATATAACATGGGTCAATGATACTAATTACATAGACGTTGGCAAGAGTATGGGAGACATAGAGGACAAATCTCAACTGGCCTCCGGCTCTTTCTTGCATAATCTCAGGTTTTTCCCAAAGCCTCTGAACAAATCTTGCTATGAGTTGCCTGTAGCTCCCAGTGTCCCTTACCTCTTAAGACCATGGTTTGCCATCGGCAATTACAGAGAATTCCAACAATTGCCAATTAGTTTCACATACTCTGTTGAGACACTGGGCAGGTTGGCTTTTAGAAACATAACAATTATAGATAAATCTCCAGTGTATAGAGAAGAATTTTTTGTTAGTTCTGGAAGTGTGTTGCATGTTTGTTTGATCAGAACATCGGAGATTGATGATCCCTTCATCAATGCTATCGAGTTGAGGACCCTGCGAGATGGCATGTATGGACAGGCTAAGAGTCGAAGAATTCTGAGTTCAAATTCAATAACAAATATTACCAGTCGAAATTCAACAAATAGGTAAATATTTTCAACTTTAATCTAATCATAATCATAAAGCAGTTGGTGTTGGTTGAAATTCACTTCCATGTGATCTGTGAATATTATTTGTACGTATACATAATTTAATAGATGAAATCAAAGTTTCTAAACTGTTCTTCAGTTATGTATTTTTATTTTTATCTTTGTTTTACAAATTTTCAATTTTACAAATGAAATAAAGTAGGGGGATAATTATCAACTAATAGGTAATCCTGTTTTTGCATTATAAATTTTGAACTTAAAAAATAATACATATAGATGACTATCTGATTAGCCATTTAATTTATATAACTTTACATAATAATGATTAAAAAATTAAACAATTACTTGTATGATATATTATCATATTATCAGTAAGAAATTGGGTAGTTCGTTGAATCTCTCTTTCTGTTGTGGGTATCAGAAACCATAGGCCGCGGGTTTTAAATAAGCCCCTTGAAGTGACGCTCAGCGGAATTGTAATGATCGTTCTAATGATAGCCGGTATCTTTCTATATGTGAGGAGGAAAAAGTATGTTGCAGGTGAAAAGAACAGGGTGGAAAAGGAACAAAAACGCCATCTGGAGGTTACCTCAAATGAGCGGACGGACGCAACGATTATAATACCAAATCCAACGAAGTGCTGTTCTTTCACTCTAGACGAAATGATGGCTGCCACACAAAATTTTAGTGGGACTATTGGAAAAGGAGGCTTCGGATCGGTGTACTTTGGTAAATTACCTGAGGGAAGGGATATAGCGGTTAAAGTGCTATCCTTGTTCTGCAAACAAGGAGTTCACCAGTTCTTAAATGAGGTAATTCTGAGATTCTTATAAAAACATTCAATATGCTTTCATTAGGATAACATACAGGAAACCGCCTATTCAATTTTCAAGGTAAGTGGTTTGATAGCTTTAAGATCTTAAATTTTAATAAAATATTTTATATTATTTTTGAGATTCAATTGAGTTAAGTTAGTCATTTATTTATGACTATTTTTATGAGAGGTAGTTGTAATTAACTAATTTCTCATGATTTTTGAATAGTTTACTTAGCATTCATTGTATCAAGTGATGCTCACATGGGTGAAGAATTGGGATTGAAACTAGGGAACTGAATGAAAAAGTAAGATTGAAACTAGTGAAATGAATCACATAGAGTCAATAATCACTTCCCGGGCTTGCACCCAATAACCATGACTTCTAGGAAGGTCACCTCTGGTTCAAGCTGTAGAGTTTTGCCCACAATCAAGCTCACTTAGCTTCACCCCTGTGAGCATCACCCTATGCATGCAACTAGTGCTAAGTGGACTATTCAAAAATAGTGAGAAATTAGTCAATTACTACTATCTCATAAAAATAGTCATAGATAAATAACTTACTTAACCTAGTTAAATCCCAAAAATAATATCTAATATAATACACTGTAGAAACCTTTCATACTTAAAATAAAATATTTATAAATTGTAAATTTTGAAAATATTTTAGAGTTAATTCTATTTATTAAAATATAAATTTTAAAAATATTTTATAATGATAGTCAATTATTTAATTAGTGAAATTATAAGTTTTAAAATTTTTTAAAACAAGATCAATGATTCAATACCTCAAATTTAAAAAATCTACCATCAAAATAAAAATGATAACCCTAGTCACATCTCTAATAAAATACATGATTGTGGATTGGCTTGATGAACAGATTGATATTCTTTCTACTGTGCATCATAAACACTTGGTATCTCTACTGGGCTATTGTAATGAATCGAAAAGACTGATGCTTCTCTACGAGTACATGTCTGGAGGGTCGTTAAAGGACCGCCTTTATGGTAAATATGCATATAATTATAATATTGATTTCTTTGTTGGTTTTTGAGTTGATCATGGAAAATCAAAAGAAGTGACCAATTTTCATCTATGTCCAGGGGAATCAGAACTAAATTGGAAATCCAGGGTCAAAATAGCTTTGGATGCAGCATTTGGTAGGTTTTGTTTCATTATTAGATTTTTTTGTAATTTAAATTTTTCTTTTTATGATAATTTAAATAACTAGACTGATAATAAAATCATAGGACTTTACATATATTTTGAAATTTATCTAATATTTTTTTAATAAAATTAAATAGATAGTGAAAATAGACAACATTTGACTATTAGAGAAGATACATATTACTACTAGACACTTCTCTGAAATGGAAACTAAATCAACATTTACTAGTTAATATGTTAAAGTTTGGTCTCAGCTCAAATTAACCACCATCTTTATCATCAATTGAATTTAAACTTTGCTTTATTCAAATATCTATAACAATAAAATAAATGGTAAATAATTCTAATTATCTTTTGTCACCCTGTTTTTCATGTGATCCAAAGGACTTGAATACCTGCACGTATTTTGCACCCCGAAGATTATTCACAGGGATATCAAGACTGCCAACATACTTCTAGACAGCAATTTGAACGCAAAATTGGGTGACTTTGGTCTTTCAAGGATTTGGATTGATGGGGAAGTTTCTCATGTTACCACTCTTGTCAAAGGAACTGCAGGATACCTCGATCCAGAGTATGTTACAGAGATAACTTGCACTCCTTTTGCAATATTCTCGATGCTGAAGAAAATGTATTGATTGAAGGAGCATGGACAGATTCATTTTTGTTGGCATTTTCAGGAAAATTTTCTTTTGGTTGTGCTATATCAGGTATTTCAGCACTGAAAAATTGACAGAGAAGAGTGATGTGTATAGTCTCGGAGTGGTTTTGCTAGAGATCATATGTGGTAGACCACCTATAGATGTAACACAGTCTGCTGATAAACGAAGCATCACTAGATGGGTAAGGACTGTAACTTTTCAATTATATTTATTTATTTATGTGGTTTATTGTATTAATTTAATAATAGCAAATAACATTTATATTATGGAATTGAAATTTTAATTATATAATAGCAAAATAGAGTTTGGATAGATGTTTTTTTTAGATTAATAACGTCTTAATGATTTGGTTTACCTTTCGAATTAATTAATGTAATTCTCTGGCTTCTTCCTTAAAATACTACTGATATTTTTTTTGATAATATGGATATTTACAGGCCACACCTTTGATAGAGTTGGATACAATTCCTGGAAAAATAGAGGAAATCATAGACAAAAAGTTGGGTGGAAATTACAACTTGGAATCAGTCGCTCGTGTTGCCAAAGTTGCGAACAAATGTGTTAAGGCTGAACCATCTTCTAGGCCAAACGTGAGGGAGGTAGTTGCAGAGCTCATAGAGGCTATCAAACTTGAGGATAACGATCCTTTTTCAGCTTCAGAGCAGATTAGTATCGAGTCTGATGATTTGCAGAACAGCTCGGTCTCTTTGAGTTCGAGTCCTGGATAATGATTTTTTTTCAATTTCAGAGGAGATTGGTATAAAGGGTGAAGATTTGCAGGCGAGCCAGGTCTATTTGAGTTCTGGATGCGGATTAAATGGAGAGCGGGGAAGAATTCAAATCTAGAGGTCCTGTGCTTCTATATATAAAATATTTTTGAGGTCCAACTTCTGTGGAGTTTTATACTCGGGTGAACTAAGATTCCTCTATGTATTATTTTTTTTTCTCCACCGGTACAATTTATGTGTCCTTGCATTCATACGTTTTCCACATATTAAGTTGAGGGGTTTTCCATAAGCTATTTTTAGTGGTTTGCAAAAGCTATTTTTAGTTTAGGGGTTTGTTAGTTGTGGGTGGTATTACAATAAGTCATTTTACAGTGGATATGGAGACTAGAATCATGATTCTGACTCTGAAGAATTAGAGGATATTGATGAATCAAGGCAGTGTCCTGTAATTATAACTGTCTTTCGATACCCCTTTAGTTTAAGTATTCTTTATGCTTCGATGTTTTATGTCGTGTATTTAATGAATATTTTTTTAGAGATTAAAGCTATATTATTATAGTTTTTATGTTTAAATGTTCACTTCTAGGGGTGAATGACATATAGTGCTTATAATTTGTGTTAATATCATTAATAAGTATTAATAATTTTAAGGACTTTTTTATACCTAGATAATTTTTTAATATAAGTGATTATTTAATATATTTTATTAAAAAAATAATTTCATATTGCATGAGCTTTCAACAATGTCAATTTTACAACTCCTACGTATAACTTACAAAATCTCTATGTGAACGATTTTCACTACCGTCTCTGCATTGCAGAGCTTGGGATGGGGGACAAGCCTTATTTTTTTGGCTATTCGCCATTTAATGTGGTGTGGCATATACTGCCCACTATTAGATTTAAACGAATTTAAATCTAGCGGTGTGAACGATTCTCACTACCATCTTTGCATTGCAGAGCTTGGGATGGGGGGCAAGCCTTATTTCTTTGGCTATTTGCCATTTAATTTGGTGTGGCATATACTGCCCACTATTAGATTTAAATTCACCCACTATTAGATTTTAACGAATTTAAATCTAATAGTGGGCAGTATATGGCACACCGCATTAAATGGCAGATAGCCTAGAAAATAAGCTTTGCGAGAGGCAAATCAATCATTTCTCATTGTCAGTGTTTGTAGCGGTCATTGTGATATTCTTTCAATATTCTTTGAAATCCGTAATTCCGTACTTGACAACTCCTTATTTGGTGACATGTTTGGGCTCTCACTGTGCTAGTTATTGAACTCGTGCATTTTATTCATGCACAAACTACCAGAGCATCATGGCATATACAATACATATACGAACATGAATTCAAAAACGAGTTGTCTTTAGTACGACTTTTTGAAGGCTTTTCCAGTCTAATTTCTATAAAATCTGGTAATAATTCATTGAAAACAGAAGTTTGATAGGTAACCTTGCATAATCGAAGTGCCCTTGGGGTTTTTTAGGGTGTTGAATCCATATATACAGTAAAAAACCAGTTTAAATAACAAAAATAAAGATTTTACCTCAATTTTTTTCACTGGATTCCGGCACCAGAAACTCCAAAAAGTCGCAATAAAGACAACTCCAATTCAAAAATGGGACATTCTATTATTCTAAACAAAATATATTTACGGAGATTTACATGGGCTCTTTCTGGTCGAGCTCTCATGCTCTCTCTTGAGCTCTTTTGGCCTACTCTCTTGAGCTCGTGCAACCTAAAAATATCTTAATAACCTAGACTATTTTGACACCTGTCCCAACACCTAAAAATTCCTAACAAATAAGTTTATTCGTCATTTTTACAAAGGTTCAGTAGGCCAAAAGCACCGTCTCATTTAACGACCTTCCCAACAAATAAGTTTATATTTGTCATTTTTACAAAGGTTCACTTGGCCAAAAGCACCAACTCATTTAGCTCATTTAACAACCTAGATTCTTTTAGAGTATGGACACTTGTATTTATATCAAAAATCCTAATTTTATACAGATCACAATTGAGGGAATTCTTCCCCTTTGGATAATTTCATGAACTCCTTGGGTCTTTTAGAAAAATTGAGAGAAAGCAATTAGACACCCAAATCACACACATTGTTTTATTGATCAAGATACAAATATAAAGGACATAATACATTAACTTCAATACATCTAGATTATGACTCCAACTCATAACATAGGAATCTATAGCTTCTACACTGATGCTTGGGAACTTACAAAGACATCTCACAACAGCATATGGAAGCATTACTTCCAACACCCTTCTTTAATGCTTACATGAAAAACACATATTACAATAACAGGATAATCTGTCTAACTAGTCTTCATCAGCGCTCACATCCACTATGGAATCTCGCAAATACCGCTCTTTCACCACCACATCTTCGAGGTGTTGTTGGACCTCCATTTAAAACATAACCGCCTCTGATCATCATTGATGAATTTTGCAAGATCAACAATATTGACAACTCGGCTCGTTAGGGCTTCCGTGATAAGAGCCTTCGAGTAATGAACCATCTTATGGACCAACCACCATCTGTCGGATATTTCACTTTTGGCTATCCATAAGTTGCTAGGATGGAGGTCTGGATGCTGAATGTGTTCAAAAGTTGATCAAATAACTTAACCTTACTAACGCACAAGAATTGATGTTTCAGATACCGAGGCTTCCAGTTTAAGAACCACCAACTCTTTTTATAACTAATAAAAACACACAAGAATTGATGTTTCAGACATCGGGGCCTCCAGTTTAAGAACCACCAACCCTTTTTATAACTAATAAAAAACACAAACACCTCATAATCTCTCACACTTATGTTTTTTGTTTTAATACAACTTCATTATAACATATCAAAAATAATAACAACCTTGCATTATTTATATACAAATATATCCTCTACCTTTAATTAAAGCCATACAGAATCATGCAAGTCGTTAGGATTTGAGCAGTGGGCTCCTCTTTGCAAGGGTGCTCCAAAGATGGCTTGATATTCTCTAATGTAGTAGTCGGCGCAGTTGAATTTTTCGGTGGTGAAGAGGTACGTGGTCTTACGACCAAGGAGTCGAAGTCTGGACTTTGAGCAGTGTGAGATGAGAATGGTACTGAGGTTGATCCCAAATTTGATACCTTCATGCAAAATGCAAGGATGAAACTAGCCATTGGGCCAGAAATTGTTCTGGAAACTACATGTTAAACCATTTTTTGGTCATCTAAACCTATTATCAGTAGATAGACCCAAGTACATCATGTAAGACCAATTTTACTCCAAGTAAAATTGCTTTCACTATGAAAATATCTTAGTAAATCACTTTTATTAAGTTGTTTATGGTCTAAAAAGGAAACCCCATAAGGAAATATTAAATAAATATAAATTTGTTTGATTTTCCTCAATAAATAATTAGTTAAACAGTAGTTCAATTAATTTTTCTGGTTATATTTAGCCCAATACAAGGAAATTAATTAGATAAATCATTATTTATCTTATTATTTTCTAAGAATAATTGTTTCAATCTTATTTAAATAATATTCTTTGTTAAATATGAGTAATTCACCCTTAAATAATTAAACAAATAATTATTTATTTGATTATTACTCAACCATATCCTTAAAATGATAAATAAACCATTTATTTATTTATTATTACTTAATCACATCCTTAAAATGATAAATAAATCATTTATTTATTTATTATTTACAAATAAAGGGATTTGTCTCAAGTCAAATTCCTTTTCCCTCCAACAAATATAATAAAATATTCCATAAAAGTTGGATCTAGATTTGGTTAATAATATTTTAATTATGCACCAATCTCTAGACTAACTCAATATTTTGTTATAAATAGAAGGGTTTTCCCATTCATTTGTCACCTTTTGTTGCCTAAAGATCACTCTAGATCTCAACTCTTGGTCTGGCTATTGATCCATTATCATAGCCATATTTTTCCATTTTTGTTTGGGTTTTCTACACCATTGAGAGAGAGGAATTCTAAATCTGAAGTGTTGAGGACTTACAAGAACCCATCCCATTGAGGAGAATAGGGAACACCCTCTTGTGTTTTCCTCCCAGGTGCCATTTATAAAAATTTCATTGGATATATTCTTGTCTTGTCTATTGGATCTATGGAGTAAATATTATTTTTCTACTGTTTAATGTCTTCTAATGCATAGATCTAGATTTTTGTAGCATTTGTCTTGATCATCTAATTGCAGATCTGAAGATATTAGCAGTCATTTCTGCTGTTAGGGCTGTTTGTTATGCGCAGCTAAAGTGGTCTTTTTTCGTACACCTCGAATCAAGATTCATACTAACAATTGACGACTCCACACGGGTTTACCATTACGACCGTTGTTGTTTTTCTGATCCTTACATATCTAGCTTCTTCAAACCCTATCATTTCTCTTTAGCCCTTTGTTTTGCTTATTCTTGATGTTGTTTTTAACCCATAAAACCCTAAAATGATAAAAATTCTAGCTTCTTTGTGTTTTTGGACCCATTGCGCAGGTGACAGACATCAGCCATAGCTGAGACGACAATTTTTTCTGAAACCTGCCACTGAGAGTGCTGGAAGTGCAAGTCGCACTTTTCTACCCAAAACTTGTGACCTAAACCTCCAGGGTGCACTTTACAGCCCAAAAAGTGCGACCTCTGCTGAAAACAGGCCGAAAACTGCGACCTGGACTTTCTGCTGGGATTTTTCTGAAAGTTTTTTGGGTTTTGATGAGCCTCTGTTCAGGGTTGTCTGACCTTCATATCCGCCCGTTTTGGACCCGTACTTGTTCTGTTTCTCTCAACTAAGTGGGAACCTATCCCCCTAGGGCTTCAGTACCCTCCACTTTTTGTGGAAGAGTGTTTGTTGTTGTAGGTTGTCTAAAATTTGAGAGTCTTCTGCCGTTTTTTCAGTTCTGATACCTCATCTTCAGATCCACTTTAGATCGTCTTGTTATCCATCCAAATCTCCTTGTTTAGCTTTGTTTGGGTTTTTCTTTAGGGTGCACTCCGCTTCCCTCCTGGAGATGGCCTTTTGCCACCTCTTTTTACAACAATTTTCCTCTGATTTGTTGCTGTTTTCTGCACCACTTTCTTGCAGATTTTGTCTTTTATATCTCTGTCCCTCTTGAACCTAGATCTATTAGCCTTTTTTAGTGTGTTTATATTAGTTTTTTACTCACCTATAAACTAGTTGTTGAGAGACCCGCCTCCTTGGGTTTAGATTGGTGCATTATTAGCTGTTTATTTTCTATTTTGCAGGCCTGTAACTGACATTTGCAAGTTTCTTTACAGCTATACAACACACTTTTTCTTTTTCTCTACAAATTTCTGGGTTTAAAAATTAAAATTTAAACACTTTTACACACACACCCTAAGTGAAAAAGGGCTTGGTTAACACCACCAAGAAAAGACTCTAAAACATTGAAATCATTTGATCTTGCACCTCTTTGCCCTTGTTTCGACATTGTAATCACTTGATCCTGCAGCTTCCTGCCCTTGTTGGCCTCTTTTTCCCTTGTGCCGTGTTTGTGTCATCATTATTGCGCCACCAAGGCGTTCATCCCGGAGACTTCTTGGCCTTCATCCTCAATTTCCAGTAGGGAGACTTACTCCTCCACATAGGAGTCAAGTTTGTCCTCAACCGAGTCTGCACTCCGACTCTTCTTTTGGTCCTTTGGGATCTCCTTCTAGTTCTGTCGTCGGTTCTCCTCCTGTCACCTTCACCATGTCTAGTGTAGGACCTAATGCTAGTGGTAACCCCAGCCCTCATACTGGGAATACCACTAGTGGGACCGCAATGGACATTACCCCGGCTGTGCCCTTGCTCCCCTTCATGGCAGGCCTCAGCCTCCTCGATTTGGACCGGTTGATAAATGACCCTATACACCATGACACTAGTTGGCCTGCTATGCCAACAAAGCTCCCTTCCGACATCCCAAATTTTGAAGGCCTTGCTGGAGAAGATCCTTCAAATCATGTTCGATCTTTCCACATGTGGTGTTCATCTAATTCCATTACCAATGACTCTGTCTGTATTCGGTTGTTTCAACGAATGCTTATAGGTGAAGCTTCTAAGTGGTATGTTGATCAGGCCACTTCCTCTCATACCATCTTTGTGGCTCTTTCCCGTGCTTTTTTTTATCTTACTTCCAACTCCCCTTCGTTATGACACTGGTATCGAGCTTTTGACTGCTTTCCGTCAATCATCTGCGACCCGTCTATCCGATCATGTCCAGGAATGGTGGAGAAGAAAGCGCCTATGTCAATCACATACCTTCGAAGACCGTGTCTACATGGACTGGTTCCTTAGATCTCTCTTGCCTCCTATCAGGAAATATGTCGCATCACATTTTCCTCAAACCGAAGAAGCCACCCTCTAAATGGCGTTAAAATATGACCTGATCTACACTCAGACAGGTTATGTTTATACCGTTCTACTTGATCTTCCCAGACCCAATGCTGCCAATGCACCGAGGGCACCTCATGCGGTAGACGGTATTGTTGGAGCTCTCTCTCATCCATATGCTCAACCTCCCATGGGTTGTGGTTTTCCTTGGGGAGGGGGCAACACCTCCCGCACTTTTCCCCCTCCCGGTAGCATGTATCCAGGATACAACGTGCCTCCTGTTTTGGCCCAACCTCCTATTTACCACACTGTTACCCAACCCCCTTATTCGTATCTATAGCTTGGTGCTCCAGCTCCTCTAGCATTAGCACCTCCGCCTCCCTTGCCTTCTTAACCCCCGCAATAGCAACCACCATCCCCTCAGGAGCAGGTGGATGCACAGCAGGGATCTGTGGCTACCCAACCACCTGAAGGTCAGGTGGCTACTCAACCTCTTTCATTTGGTTCCCCCAATTACCAGATTCTCATGATGTCCTCTGATCAGCCTTCTGAACCTTCTTCTCCTGCCCTTCACCTTCAGCTGGTACTCATGAGCTCATTTATCCTCCTAGAACGGTTCCTCTAAGCCTTAACCATCTTGGAGCCATCCCACCTGGCCATTACCCCCCTGGTCAAATACCATTCCTAGCTCCCCCACCAGGAGTGTACACAGTACCTGTTATGGCCACCCTCTCTCTTCCTAACCTGACCCTTGGGATTCCCATCTGGTACCTTGATCCTCCAACTGCTACCCCGCCTGGCCAACCCAAACCTTATATTTCTTTGATCCCGGTCCAACCGGTCCCTATGACTTCTCCCGCTGCAACAATGCCTCATTCAACTCAATAGAAGACACCTCCCGTTGTGATCGCTTCGGGTAAGAAGGGAAAAGCTTGCAAGGGGGCATCAAAGGACAAGGCTACCTCGGCAAACCCTGCCCCATCTCGGCCTCCAAAGTGTACCATCTAGTGTGCTTTATGTGATGCTTTCGGCCATGCCACCCATACTTGTCCAGAATTGCCTCACCTCAAGTCCATGGTCAATGAGACATTTTCGGAATCTGATATCCTAGAGGTGTATGTCACTATACCCAATTCAATCTCGAAAATCAAGCCATTGCACACAAATCACCCTTGTGCTTTGTGTGATTTCCATTACCACTACACTCACCTCTGTCCTCGCCTCAAAGGGTATCGTTTCTCTTTAGAATCCTTATGCCAATTTGAGGCCAAGCGCAACGAGTCCACCGCTCCCTTATTTGCGCATTTTTCTTCGACAAAACCAGAGGACACGAATGCTCCCATTGATATTCCCTCTCCTAATGTTGAGATGACGAAGCCTTCGTCCACCATTTGCTACCTATCATCATCCATGAGACCCTTGGTGGAAGCCCCCTTGGAGACTCCCCCTGATGTTTCACCTAAACTCCCTTCAGCGATCACCTTGGGCTCAACATCAGTAGATCCGTTATCTGCTTACTCTTCTGTCACCACTTGTGACAATGCGCATGTGAACCCCTCTTCTCATGATGATGAGTCAGGTAGCTTCACTGCGCTATGTGGTCTTTTTTCCATCAATCACCCCATCTTCTATTACGATGACGACATTATAGAAGTAGCCACCACTCCTGACTTTACCATTTCCCCCTTACATCAAACTCATGCATTCGAACCACATGCTCCTTGTGGCCATTACATTGACACCCAATGTTTGGGTAAGGGGGGCACCCGTATTAGAGAGACCAGGAGAACCAGTTCTTCACCACTCTCCTAGTGAATCTAGTTGTGACGACTCTAGTCCCATTATTCTTCCACAGTTAGAAGAACCTCTAGAGTCCCATATCACTTCAAGATCACTCTAGGGATGATACCCCTCATCATTCCTTCATTTTTTATCAGCAACCCAGTCTCATAGACATTGTGGTTGACCAACCTATAGGTTTTCTGGGAGAACGTCAGTTCATTATCCCAAATACTATCTTTGGGATATTAGCACCATGTGTGCCAACCTAGAAACTTAAAGTCCATTTGATTCATATATGCAGTACCAAAAGAGAGTGGTAATCATCTATTTCCTTTCTCAAACTGCGTAACCATACCGAAAACAAATGGCACACCACATCATTAAAATGTGTTTAGATTTCCCTTTTTCTAAATACATTTTGGCATGTCCACAACATGCTTAGGGGCACCTATGCCCCTCAACCATAAAAATCCCAGATCTCAACCAAAAAAAGCACTAGAAACCCCCTTTTTTTGACAAGTCACACTGTTCAGGTTATTTCCTAAGACAAGTCACAGTTTTTTGCCCAGAACCTACTACCCAGGTCGCAGAATAGACCCCCAAAGGTGTGACCTGGACTGTTCACGAGCTCTAGGTACCTAAATTGAACTTTCAATCCATTGAAATGAAAGATTAAGATTAGGCCTTTTACCTACAATTGATAGATCTCAAATTCCATTGGTCGATTTATTCGCTACAACTGCCACAATATTTAAGGCCTCCTCTCCTCACGACATTCACCACAACTCCACCGGAAAATAAGTGAATATGGAAGGAAAATGCCTTATTAAAAGAAAACCCCTAATGTTTCTTTCGCTTACTACGACCAAACTGTAGCTCAATTTGACGAACTGTATATACCATTGGAAAGATCTCACCAAACCCTCAAATGGGTATCTTTTAGTTTTTTGATTTGATACTTCATCAGGACACATTTTTTCCAAGAAACGCCACTTCACCCTTCCTCAAAATCGAATTTATTTACTTGCAACACTCGTATTGGGGGCACCATGTTGCCTCCATACTCATCCATGCTCGTGTCGACTTTCGTCATGAGTTACCATCTTGTAATCACGCTTTTATGGTCCCTATTGGACCCTTTACGTATGTGGTAGCACCATCGAGTCACCCTTGTTCACAACATCCGAGTGGAGTCATCATTGCATTCATGGAGTTTATCCCAAGTCCCTTTACATCTTGCTATAGTCCTCAATCATTCATTGCTTGGTCCCTCTCTCATGTCGCACATTATGGCCTTCAGTCCCACTATCCCCTATCCCTCATGATATTGTGTCAGTCGCTGCCAGGTCATCCATGCCATTTATGCTCTAACAAGGGAAGTCATCCGTTTGCTACTCAGTTCCCCCCATTTCATCATCATAATTGGTGTCAGTTTGTCAGTCACTCTACTATTTTCTCTCGTGCCTTAGTTGAGGATCCCTTATTGCCTCACCTATGGCGCACCTCCTTCTGTCGACATCAGCTCATTCATTCCAGAAGACAGGTCTAGAGGGTGGTGTACCTTGGTTCCAAATTCCACTCTTGTTCGGTGCCCTGGATCAGGCAAAGGGATTCCTTATTTCCTTTTGACTTGATTGGTTCTCAGCTCCAGCTCCTTTCAACATGATCGAGATCCGTATACTTGATGGTTTAGTGATGCAGCAGCTGACATTGATGATTTTGGGGTGTGTGTGAGATGTCGCAGCCCTGATGAGGGGGTGGCCCTACAAGTAGCCCCCCACACACTCGAGTTACCTCTTCATTACAACCTTCGATGCAGCTCCATACATTTTATGATATCAGCCTTAGCTGCTTGCAACACCTTTTCGTTTGCATGTATCAGTCAAGTTTTTAGAGAACTTTCCTATTTTCAGGGGCATCTGGGTTGCCTTTATATCTCATGTACTCAGATATCATTGTACAAGTCTTGGCTGTTATCCCAGGCACAATATGTATGTGGTATTCATTGTTATGTCATTCATTTGGCTCATGTTTATGCCAGCATATACTTTATTATTACGTTCCGTGGTTGTCCGGGTGCCTTATTGTTTGTACTATTGCCTTGGCGGGCATAGGTATGCCTCCCCCGCCACCTATAACAGGTACTCACTCATTCAAAATACTTGTCGCACCTGCAAGTCACCTCCTCATGGTCTAGGTCTTTCAGCACTTTGGTTTACCTTATACTTCTCTCTCTTTGACTTCCCATTCGATGTCTAGTGAGTGAGTTTTTACAACGTACTTCAGTCATACGATTAGCTCCTAACGCTCGCATGCTGGGGGGAAATCTGTTACATCATTTTTTGGTCATCTAAACCTATTATCATTAGATGGACCCAAGTACATCATGTAAGACCAATTTTACTCCAAGTAAAATTGCTTTCACTATGAAAATAACTTAGTAAATCACCTTTATTAAGTTGTTTATGGTCTAAACAGGAAACCCCATAAGGAAATATTAAATAAATATACATTTATTTGATTTTCCTCAAGAAATAATTAGTTAAACAATAGTTTAATTAATATTTCTGGTTATATTTAGCTAGAACAAGGAAATTAATTAGATAAATCATTATTTATCTTATTATTTTCTAAGAATAATTATTTAAATCTTATTCAAATAATATTCTTTGTTAAATATGACTAATTCACCCTTAAATAATTAAATAAATCATTATTTATTTGATTATCACTCAACCATATCCTTAAAATGATAAATAAATCATTTATTTATTTATTATTGCTTAATCACATCCTTAAAATGATAAATAAATCATTTATTTATTTATTATTTAAAAATAAAGGGATTTTACTCAAGTCAAATTCCTTTTCCCTCCAACAAATATAATAAAATATTCCATAAAAGTTGGATCTAGATTTGGTTGATAATATTTTAATTATGCACCAATCTCTAGACTAACTCAATATTTTGCTATAAATAGAAGGGTTTTCCCATTCATTTGTCACCTTTTTTTGCCTAAAGATCACTCTGGATCTCAACTCTTGGTCTGGCTATTGATCCATTATCATAGCCATATTTTTCCATTTTTGTCTAGGTTTTCTACTACATGAGAGAGATTCTAAATGCGAGTGTTGAGGACTTACAAGAACCCATCCCATTGAGGAGAACAGGGAACACCCTCTTGTGTTTTCCTCCCAGGTGCCATTAATAAAAATTTCATTGGATATATTCTTTTCTTGTCTATTGGATCTATGGAGTAAATCTTATTTTTATACTGTTTAATGTCTTCTAATGCATAGATCTAGATTTTTGCAGCTTTTGTCTTGATCATCTAACTGCAGATCTGAAGATATTAGCAGTAATTTCTGCTATTAGGGTTGTTTGTTATGCGCAGCTAAAGTGGTATTTTTTCGTACACCTCGAATCAAGATTCATACTAACACTACAATTAGTGGATCTCAAACAGGCTTAGATGTTGATGGTGGAACACTCGGATCTCAAATACAATGCAGATCTTGGTCAAATTTTTTTTTTTTTTTTTCCCGAGACTCGAAATTGATTCACTCGAATGATGACATATTAAACTTCAAATACAATGCTTAGACAGTGTGACTGCTTGTCGCTCTTCATGAAATTCTTGTTGGGTGTAGACATACAAATGGATTTAGGCCATGATTGTCAGGCACATGGAAAATCATTTCATAGATCTGATCAATTTCAACCACCACAGAATGAACCAGAGAAGCTGGGAATGATATATGCCCGAATATAACTCCTTTTTCAATCCCTTCAGTGTTCGTTCAAAAAACAATGGCCAGTTTCAAATTTTGATTTTGGTTTTTGATAAAACCATATATACTTCCTGTGTTCCAATAAAATGTGGTTATGGCTACCATCAGTTAGTGCTCCTCAACACCGTATTTATCACACTTTGGAAAAAATTCTTTCGAGCCTCTTGATCTGATCCAAACTCCCGAGAAAATTCTATTCAATCAAATTGTGGGCTTGCATACTCGTCTCACAAATAGCTACATAGATTCAATGCTACTTCTGTACCACTGCAATTTCACCTTTGATTGGCCAGTGTCAGCTTTGCTGTTATAGAGTTATGCGTTAGACAGAAATGAGTTCTAGTTTATTCAGCAAAGCTTAGGCACCACAGACCAGATAATACTATCTTTAACAATCCATATATAATAGCAAGCCTCTCAGATCTTGGCTTTCAGATTTTGCTCTGATACTATGTTAGAAAATTTGAGAGTAATATATTAGACACCCAAATCACACACATTGGTTTATTGATCACAAGAGATACAAATATAAAGGACATACCACACTGACTTCGACACATCTACATTATAACTCAAAATCATAACATAGGAATCTATAGCTTCTAAACTGATGCTTGGGAACTTATAATGACAACTCACAACAACACATGGAAGCATTACTTCCAATTTTTATGCGGACTAATCCCTCTTGTTAACAAGAGTGATCTCCCTAGTACTCAACAAGTAGCTAGAAACAAACATCCATTTGAAAACCTTTTTCTCTAGATTAATTGCATTTCAGAATTATTATAAGAAAGCAAAGAGGACATGCCCCTACCTTGAAATCCAAATGTTTGATGTAGTCTTTTATCTTGTCACTCCAAACTGGCTTCTTCAATAAGTAGAACCTGCAATCAAAGACAAGGCAAAAGAATCAAAGCATCTGAAACATATAATAATCAAGAAAAGCTAACCAAACTTAGAGATCAAGGATTCTAAGTATTGATGTTATTTCAATAATCATAAGAACAACTCAATGAGAAAAAGAGATCCATATGTATTTCTTGAATAAAAGGAGTAATATTACAACTTGATGCCTTGATGTCGTACATATTTCTCGCTGGTGTTTAGTCAATTTAGTGTTCCTAAATTGCTTTCATTAATTATCAATCGAGGCTAGTAAACTGATGAAGTGCAGTGCACCATATGTTCTTAAGCAACCTAGTCCTTACTTCGTTGTGTTGTGTTTTATATTGTTTTTAGGGGGGGTTTTGTTCTTTGAGTTCTAGAGATGACTAACCTAGAATTATGAAAATATTTAAGTTAATCTAATTTATTTTTAGAAGGAAGAAAAGGAAGTGTACTAAAACTAATCTAATTTCCATAAAATCAAACCTAAAACTAAGAGCTAGTTTAAGACCTAGTTTTGAAAATCAAAGCATCTATCTATTTTGTTTGTTAATCCTAATCCATGGATCTACTTCTAAAAGACTAAAATTGAGAATTACTATACTTATGAAAGCAGGAAATGAATCAACTATTGCACCTTCAGTTATCTCTCATCCAATTGTTAGGTATGACCTATTGAGATGGAGTTTAGTAACTGCTTGTACTTTAGCATGCTAAGGCTCTAGAACAAAAAAAAAGGAATGAAAATGAAAATATCTAAGATGTTTTTAGCTACTTCAATTATTCAAGTGTAAAGAGTGACATTCTTTGAAGTAATGTCTGAGTAAGATAATTACACATGTTTTGAATTAAAGAACTAGGAAAGCTCTGTAAATAACCAAGAAGTTGCATTGCATTTAATCATTCAACCATCCCTTCTTAACATGTTCATATTAGTTCCTTGTAGAGTGGTTTTTAGCAAGACTGTTGTTCGCAGTCAAATGAGGGTCTTGAAAGTAAAAACATGCAAGGTCTAACTAAGATCAACCAAATGTATAATAAAATTATCAGTCACACTCAAATGTGAAGCTTTTAACCTCTTGAAGTGTATTTGGAGAAATAAATTATGCCTCTGATTATTAGCAAGCAAATGACAAGAAATAAGAGAAATTCAACTACTGCACATGTGAGACATTTGACCATTTAATAAAAATTTAGCATATTGAAAATGGCTTTCATGAATATCAGTTTGACACAACAATTGGAAATTCTATTTTATGAAATTGAAAAGGCAAGAATAGTAAAGCTAAACAAACATGGTTTCTAGCACTTCAATCCTTACTCCAATACTGAAAATAGAATTTATATATTCTTGAAAATTTTCGGAAGAACAATTTTGCACAGTTGCAATCTATCATTAAACTATTTGAAAAATACTAGAAATGAAACATAACATAAATTACTAAATAGAATGAAAGAAATCTAACTAGAAAGCATAATAAAAACCTCCTTTAGAAGTAGGGGCCCTCTGCTACTAAGTTGGTTGACTCCTAGCTTGTCAAAAGTGAAATCAAACAAGCATTTGATAACTAAACTTCTTTATTGAAATAAAGTCTGGAAAACAGAGTATTCACTTGCAAATCCGAACTATACTAAACTAAACTTAGCTATCCCTCGGTTCTGTGGAACCACTATTTAAAGAGGAATTACATAACTAATTGCGAGCTAAGTTAGCTACAGGTGTCTGAATTGAATTACAATAAAAATAGGACTATTGGATTCATGATTTGCCTTGAAGAGAAAATCAGGAGTCCTATTGCTGTAGTTAATGTTCTTTGACTTGTAACTTTGACCGTAGGTTTAGGCACCTCCTTATGTCGATCTGGATCAAATGAGTAGGATAGAATCCATGTAGGAAGGATTCTAGAAACACCCATGTGGATTGATTCCTCAACTGACACCTGGAACCTGGTAAACCATCAGAGTGGCTATGGAACGCACATTTAGCTATAGAACAGGCTACATTCTAGAGCTAAATTGCAAAAACTTATCAAAATAGAAAAATCATGAAAGTATAAAATGATAATAATTTAAATGTAACCTTGAGACAAAAAATTAGCATTCTTCACTGATTAGAGTTTATGAACTTATGGAAAAGTGGTGAAATGAGAAGAGAAAACTGTAAAGGAGAGGGTAATCTTGAGGTTAAACATACCCCCATTGCAAAATCATTGCATGTCCTCATGCAATTTGCCAAAATTATAATTTCTTTCCCTTTACTGCATGTGCTCAGATACTTTAGCTAGGACATCCAACCTTATCTTTATGTTTCTCTTTGAAGTTAATGTCATTCTTGGCCTCTTCATGAGAAGTTTGAATCTGAGGTTTACGATTGCTCTGTTCAACCTCTTATTCTTTTTCTTCAATTTCTTATTTTCCTTGTGCAATAGCCCTAGCTGAAAAGTAGTATTATCATGCTTTTCCTTGTTCAACTTGATCTGATCTTTCAAAATCTCATTTTCATTCTTGATGTGCCTGTTCAATGTCTCTAATTCATAATTATCTTGCTTAAGAGCTTCAATTAGAGGTTCTTGTGGATCGACAGGTGTTTCTTGGTTCATTGAGGCATTTCTTTCTATTGACTCCACATAATCATATATCTACTGCTGAACTGGATCTATACCAAGAGATCTTATACTGGGCCCTTCTTCAAAATGATAAAGAGTTTTGAGGACTATAATCTAGAGAATTATCAATAGGTGATGGGACTGGAGTTTATTATTCGATATTTATGGGCTCTGTTTCTTTGGAAAATGTCTTCTTCATAGTGCTTTGGAGTCTAGAGCTCCTTCTTAATTTTGGAGGACTATCCTTTCCTTCATTTATAACCTCAGTCTCTTTCTTTTTCTTTCCTCTAACCTTAATTTGTTTTCTAATTTATGTAAGCTCCTCAGAGATTAAGTTTTCATTATCCCTATGTGGTGAAGTTTCAGGTCTGTCTTCCACAATTATATCAGTTCTTTTTCTTTTACTTCTCCTGACATTTTCTTCCTTGGGTGGTGATTCTGGTTGTTCTTGAAAATGATTCCTAACAAGGAAATTCTCCCAATTGTCTCCAATGCTTCTTAAGTGAAACTCAATCAGTATTTTTACTAAGCCATGATGATGCATAGTGGTCTCTATAAATTGGATTCTCTTTTGTACATTCGAGGCCATTCTTTTTAGATTACCGAGCAGAAATAAAGGTACGTTGATCTCACCATTTTCTAGAAAATTCATTAATAATCAAATATGATAAACATATATGGTTCCATACCTTCCTTCAAAAGTTATGAGTTTTTGCAAAATCAAAAGCATATTTCTCCATTTTCTTTTCAGAGTAGTACTTGGGATTCCTTTTATAAAGACTGAGACATCCATACCTAGGTTTTAAAGTATCACCTTCCATGATTCATTACATAATTATTTGTTCTTGAACCATCTCTCTCCATGCCTCGGCAGTTCTACAGCTTCAGCCAAGAATGACTCTATTATTGTGAATTTAATGTCCCCAATCTCCACCTCAGTTCCATCAAAATATCTGGCAAATGATTTGGTAATTTCCCTATGAAATCCATAAAAATTTTCTATAAACCTCAACTATCCAGCTTTCTGTAGTAGCTCTCTAACCTATGGATATCCTTCCATGTATTTGACCCCCACTGGTTCTGTTCTGACAATCAAACCCATCCTTCTTCTTTACAGAATGCTTCCAACCCTCAAAATTACTCCTCTGTGGTGTGGAAATGAATTGGCTGAAGATTTGATGGAGATGAACGAGATTTGGAATCAGTGGAGATGAAATGAGCTATGGATCTGATGGAGGGTTTATGGTGAGTTTTAGGAAATAAGTAAGTGACACAGTCTTGAGGAGACGTGGAAAAGTAGGTTACGTCATGTTCATTACCGTTAGTCATTGATCAAGGATTTTTAATGATAAACCGTTGTGAAACCTTATATGAGGGATATGGTCAAGACATATCATGATGAGGATTAATCAATTAGAATGATAGGTTATCAAGGAACATATGAATGTACATATTATACACATTTCATGTTTTAATTTTTGCTATTAAAATAAATTTCTACAGTTTACCTCAAAACTTAACCTTGTTGTTTTTTGTTCTTGATGTTGTTCCTTAGCTTCTTTTTGTAGCATGGTGACCTTCAAAACATAATATTTTAGTCCCTTTTGCAATTATCATGTCAGTATTTGAAATGGCTGCAGAATCAAATTAGCTGCAGAATATAATCAATTTTAAAAAATGTGCTCAGCTGTAGAATATGATGAGCTGCAGAATGTGATTTTTTTTTTCAAAGTATGAAACATGAGGGAAAATATGGAATGAGATGGCCGGATCTGAAAAATAAAATGAAAGTGGAATGAAATGGAATGACAATGGAGTGAGATGGAATAAAACTGAGTTTGTAGATTATGTACTGCAAATATGAATGTAGTTTTCACTACTTTATTACAGAAAGGAAAATGGAAACTATAGGGTGTCAGAGAGATTTGATTTCACCCTGTATTTTCTGTATAAGTATGCCAATCATTGATTGGTTTTCATACTTTATATATATATATATATATATTCTATTTTATTTTTTATATTTTTGTTTATTTTTTATCTTTTATTTTATCAAATGTAGGAAAAGTAAAAGCTAAGTTAGTGAAGAAGAAGAATTCTTCTTCACTAACTCCATATCAACATTATCTTGAATTTTCTTGACAAACTCTTCTTTTGAAAGTGTTTTATGATATACTTTCAACCTATGACCATTCACAAGAAGAGATACCTTTTCTTCATCTATGTTCTGATATTTTCTGCTCCATTATCAAAGAATTTTTCAATTTAATATGGCCCAAGCCAATGAGTCTGAAACTTTTCTTGAAAATCCTTGAATTTTGAGTCAACAAGAGTGCCTAATCCCCTTCTTAAAACTTTTTCTCTTTGATGTACTTGTCATGTCATTTATTCCTTTGCTACTGGACTATATTGGTTCTTTGGAATGCATCTTGTTTGATTTCATCTAATTCATTGAGTTGCTCCAGTATATGCTTCTGATAAATCAAGTCCCAATTGGACTGCCATATTGAAGGTCTTGATCTGAAATTCTATAGGAAATAGGACTTGCTTTCCATAAACAATTTCATAGGGAGTATGTCCTGTTGTGTTCCTCCATGTAGTTTTGTAGGCCCATAAGGCTTTAGGAAGCCTTTCTGCCCAATCTCTTTTGTGTAGATGAACAATCTTAGTGAGAATCCCTTAAATCACCTTATTGGTAGATTCAACTTGACCATTTGCTTGTGGATGGTAAGGAGTAGATTTTCTGTGCTTGATCTTGTAAACTTCTACCATCTTTTTCACCATCTTTGATGTAAATTGAGCACCCTGATCTATTACAATTTCTCTTGGAACACCAAAACGAGTGAAGATATCCTCAAAGAGAAAATTAACTATAGATCCTTCATTAACAAAAGTTAATGATTTAGCCTCTACCCATTTAGTGACATAATCAGTGCATAACAAAATATAATTCTTTTGTTTAGATGGAGGATTAATAGGTCCAACAAAATCCAAGGTCCATTTTTCAAAAGGATCAATGAGTACTTGAGGTTGTAAAGTAATTTTATTTGAAGGAGGAGGTTTCCCTACCCTTTGGAATTTGTCACACCTTTTGACATATTCTTTGGCATCTTTGAAGATGGATGGCCAATAATATCCTAAATGAAGGATTTTATAGGCTATCCTCTTGTCAACAAAATGTTCACCACAAGGTTCATCATGACATGCCTTAAGAATTTCAGGCATTTCATCTTCTCGAACACATATTCTGATAATGAGATTTGGATCTGTCTTATACAATTCATTAGTAATCTATGAGTATTTTGCACTTATTTGAATGATTCTTCTTTTTTCTCTAGAATGCATATGTGAAGGTAATTTCCCTATAACTAAATAACTGGCAATATATAAAAACCAAGGGGTTCGAGTAGTTATTGCAAAAAGATATTCATCAAGAGATTTATCTTCAACTGGAGTTTTATCTTTGATATTTTGAATTCTAGATAGGAAATCAGCAACTGTGTTTTGTTTTCCTAGCCTGTCTAGAATAGTAATGTTAAATTATTACAAGAGCAATAACCATCTTGTAAATCTACCATTTGTAATAGATTTGTTCTTTAAATACCTAATTGCAGAGTGATCTGTATGGACAAAGGTTTCATAGCCTGTTATGTAATGTCTGAATTTATTGATAGCATGAACAACAACTAAGAATTCCTTTTCAGTTACAATGTAATTCAACTCTAGGGGAGTCAAATTCTTACTTGTATAATAGATGGCATAAGGGATCAAGTATTTTTGTCCTAACACAACTCCTAGAGCTGTATCTGAAGCATCTGTTGAAATATGAAAAGGTAGTTTCTAGTTAGGCCCTCTTAATATGGGTGCTTCAAAATTTTTTTCTTTTAAGGTTTCAAATGCAAATTGGCAGTCAGGATTCCATTTTAATTCACAATCTCTGGTAAGTAGTTTGAAGAGTGGGGATGCTATTTTGGTGAAATTTTCTATAATAACCTATGAATCATAGAAAAATTCTAACATCCTTTTGGAAACTTAGAACTGATAACATGGAGATGACCTCAACTTTATATTTATCAAATTTAATTCCATCCCCTGAAATGTGATGTCCTAAAACAATTCCTTCAGTAAACATCATGAAACATTTCTCATGACTTAGTGAAAGGTTTGTTTCCTTACATATTTTAAGAACCTTTTCCAAGTTTTCTAAAGCCTCCTCAAATGTATTCCCATAAACTGTAAAGTATCCATATATACTTCTACACAATCATGTATTAGATTAGAAAAAATTCCTAGTACTTCCCTTTGGAATGTTGCAGGTGCATTGCACAATCCAAAAGGAAGTACTTGGTAGGCATAAGTTCCCCAAGGACAGGTGAATGTGGTTTTATCCTGATCTTCAGGTGCTACCTAAATTTGATTATAACCACTGAAACCATCCAAGAATGAGAAATACTTCTTGCCTGCTAATGTATTTAACACTTGATTTATAAAAGGTAAAGGAAAATGATCTTTAAGAGTAGCTTTATTTAGTTCTCGATAATCAATGCATACCCTCCATTTACCATTTTTCTTAGGTACAATAACTAAAGGAGAAACCCATTGGATATCTGAAATTGGATAGATGAAGTTTACATTTAACAACTTCTACAACTCTTCTTTCACAATTTCCCTAAGATTTGGATTCATCCTTATTTTAGGTTGTCTAATAGGTTTACAATTTTCCTCAATGTAGATGTGATGTATACAAGTCTTAGGACTAATTCCTTTCATGTCAGTGTATTCACATGCATATGCATATGAATGTTGTTGTAATGCTCTAATTAGCCTCTCTTGTTGTAAATTATCCAGGTTTTTATTTATATTCAAGGTTTCTCTTGGAAAGATTTCAACTATAGAGCTACCAAATTCTTCCATAGAGTAAATAGACATCTTCCTAGATGACAAGTATTCAATATTATATTTTTCTTAAAATTGATCATGTTCATATTCTGGAGATGATTCATACTTTTATATTGTATTTAAGATTTGACTATCTTCACTAATGTTTGAAATAGTGAAGAGAGGCTATATGTCTTCTTCATCATCAATCCATTCCTTGTCATCTATTTCTGTGATTGTTCTTGCTGGAGGATACATAGTGAATTTCTTAGTTGAATTACCATAAAAAATATACATGTCACCATATCTATAGCTAATGAAATCATCAGCTGTAGCCAACCAAGGTCTTCCTAGAATGAGTGGGTGTCCTCCTAGATTGTTCTTAGGATTTAATATCATAAAATCAATAGGATACTCCCAAGAATCTAAAGATACTGAAATATCTTCTAACACACCATCTGGTTTGATTATAGATCTATCTGCTAATTGTAGTAATGTAGGTGTATAAAGAAGATTAGAAAGCTTGAGTTGTTCCATGGTTTGTTTGCTCATGATTTTTATTGCTGCTCCTAAATCAATCAATGTATTTGGAATTTCAATACCATTGATATGTGTTTTGACTACTGGACTTTCGGGATGTAGATATTTTTGAATTGCAATTTTTCCCATCATTATGTCTGCTAATTTTCCTACAAGATGGATTTTTTTTATTTCTTTCATTTTTATTCCTCATTTCTTCATACTCAACTCCTTTATTGTTTTAGCTAAAATTGAAATTTCCTTGATGGCTTGTAACAAAGGGATTTTGATGCAAATATTTCTCAATTCATCTAGGAAATCATAGTTAGGAAACATAATATGCTTTTCTACTCCTTTATCAATTTGTAATCTTTCAAGAAAAGGAGGGTAGAAGTAGATACTGATGGTTGCTCTACAACAGGAGTTGAATTTATTTGTTGTTTTTTCTTTTTATCTTCAGAATTTTTGTTTTGAAGAGCTACTTCTTCCTCATAACTTTTATTGGTTTGTAGAGAATCCTCCTCAGAATTGTCTTATTCTTAAATGACTACAAAAGGCTTCCTCTTTTCTAATATTCTACCAGATCTTAGTTGGATATCATTAAGATCTAGAGGAGTAATCATATAGGTATTCTGAGGATTTTTATTGTTGGGGTTTGGTAATGGTTGGGTAGGTAAGTGATTTGGTCTCTGAGGGAATGGTAGTGAGAGTTGTGGATTTTGGTTTTGGATCGGAGGTTGTTGACTTTTTTGAGGATTTTGCTGGGGAGGATAATTTGGATATGATGGAGGATATTGATAGTACTGAGAAAATATTCCATATGGATTCGGCATTCCTTGAGCCCATGGTTGAGATTGAGGCTAAGGTTTCTGCCAGGAATTCCAATTTGGTGGGGGCTGAGTATTCATTTGGATGTTAAATCCTTGAACTTGTGGCCCCTGCCTTAGAGAGATTTTGTAGGATTTGATGTTGTTTCTTCTTGGAAAACAACCTTAAGACCAGGAATTGAAGGAAAATTCTTAGTCTTATGACTTTTAGAACAAATCACACAAGTTTCTACAACTTTTTCTTCAAGAGGACATTCTCTCAAAGCATGTTTCTTTCTGCATTTTGGACAGAAAACAGCCAAAGCATCAATATCTGCTTTTTGCTTGTTTTGTAGCTTAAGGGTGTCTATTTGTTCACTAAGACTTCCTAAGATGTCTATTTTGAATTCATCAAGCATGTTCCCAATTTCTTCCCTACTCACTCTTCCAGCTACATATTTGTTTATCCTAGCAAGAGCAGGATCTCTTGGTCCTTTCAAAATTTTTGATTTTCCTCTTGAGATATTAATACATAGTTCCCCAATATCATCTAATGGAAGTTGAGATATGTATCCCTTCCCCTTCATGTTAAGGATATCTATCCATTCATCTCTAATTGTTTTCAACAAAAGAGCTTTTAGAGTGTCTTGATCTAGATTTTCTATTTTTTCTCTCTTAATGTTATAGTTAAATCTTTCAAGTAAATCCTCCAAATTTTCATCCTCTTTCTGCATCATTTTAAACACCTCCTCTTTGTGATTAACAAGTATACAATAGTCCAAATTACTTTCTAGAAATGCTCTCTTCATATCATTCCATGTCCTAATAGATCTAGTGATTAGACTCATAAACCATTTTAGAGCCACTCCTTTCAATGTTGAAGGAAACAATTTGAGTTTTTGAGTATCTTGTAGATAATCATAAGTTCTACACAAGAATTCAAATTTAAATAAAAAGGTCTCAGGGTCTTCACTTTTTAATCCATGAAAGTTTGGGAGAACAGAAAGTGAGATATTTTTCAGGCTAGCATTTGTTTCTTCATCTATGAACTCTCAGTTTCCCTATTTCCTCTACCTCTACCACCTTCTACATTTCCCCCACCTCTTCCTCTATCTCTTCCTCTACCTCTACCTCCTCCAAATAGTACATTTTCTCCATTAAAAGTTTCTCCTTCTCTCTCGCTCTCCTCCTTCTTCTCCTCTTCCTGCCATGATAGATTCTTCAGAGATGATATAGGGTTCAGCCTGCAAGGTCAAATATTCCTCTGGTTCTTCTATCAATGGTATATTGAAGAAATGTTCTTCTTAGTCCTCTTCACTAGGGATTTCTAAATCTTCAACTAGGATATATTCCCCTGTAGAAGTGAAAAATGTTACTCCTTCTGTTGGAGTCCTAGGGTCTTCTTCCTCTAAGATTGCCTCAGTGGATGAAGTAGGATATCCTCCTAGCTGGATATCAGATCTTAGAACTTTTGGAAGTCTATGACCAGTGAAATAAGGGATATGAGTTTGGGATGGTGGTGTACTACTTCCTAGCCTAGGTGGAGTGATATTGTAGGGTTTAAGCTTTTTCCTCTTACAAATTTGCCCCTAGAGTCTCTTTCTCTACGCATATCATTGTTTTTGGGATGTAAGAAATAAGGCTACCTAGTTACACTTTCCCAGAAACGGCGCCAAAATTTTCAGTCAATTTAGTGTTCCTAAATTTATTTCATTAATTATCAACCGAGGCTAGTAAACTAATGAAGTGTGGTGCACCATATGTGCCTAAGCAACCTATTCCTTACTTCGTTTTGTTGTGTTTTATATTGTTTTTAGGGGGGGGTTTGTTCTTTGAGTTCTAGAGATGACTAACCTAGAATTATGAAAATATTTAAGTTAATATAATTTATTTTTAGAAGGAAGAAAAGGAAGTGTACTAAAAATAATCTAATTTCCATAAAATTAGACCTAAAAATAAGAGCTAGTTTAAGACCTAGTTTTGAAAATCAAAGCATCTATCTATTTTGTTTGTTAATCCTAGTCCATGGATCTACTTCTAAAAGACTAAAATTGAGAATTTATATACCTATGAAAGCAGGAAATAAATCAACTATTGCTCCTTCAGTTATCTCTCATCCAATTGTTAGGTATGACCTATTGAGATGGAGTTTAGTAACTACTTGTACTTTAGCATGCTAAGGCTCTAGAACAGAAAACAAGGAATGAAAATGAGAATATCTAAGATGTGTTTAGCTACTCCAATTATTCAAGTGTAAAGAGTGACCTTCTTTGAAGTAATGTCTGAGTAAGATAATTACACCTGTTTTGAATTAAAGAAATAGGAAAGCTATGTAAATAACCTAGAAGTTGCATTACATTTAATCATTCAACCATCCCTTCTTAACATGTTCAGATTAGTTCCTTGTAGACTCATTTTTAGGAAAATTGTTTTTTGCAGTCAAATGAGGGTCTTGAAAGTAAAAACATGCAATGTCTAACTAAGATCAACCAAATGTATAATTGACTTATCAGTCACACTCAAATGTGAAGCTTTTAACTCTTGAAGTGTATTTGGAGAAATCAATTATGCCTCTGATTATTAGCAAGCAAATGACAAGAAATAAAAGAAATTAAACTACTGCACATGTGAGACATTTAACCATTTAATATAAATTTAGCATATTGAAAATGGCTTTCATGAATATCAATTTGACACAACAATTGGCAATTCTATTTTATGAAAATGAAAAGGCAAGAACAATAAAGCTAAACAACCATGGTTTCTAGCACTTCAATCCTTACTCCAATATTGAAAACAAAATTTCTATCTTCTTGAAACGTTTTGGAAGAAAAATTCTGCACAATTGCAATCTATCATTAAACTATTTGAAAAAGAGTGGAAATGAAACATAGTAGAAATTACTAAATAGAATGAAAGAAATCTAACTAGAAAGCATAATAAAAACCTCCTTTAGAAGCAGGGGCCCTCCGTTACTAAGTTGGTTGACTCCTATCTTGTCAAAAGTGAAATCAAACAAGCATTTGATAACTGAAATTCTTTATTGAAACAGAGTCTAGAAAACAAAGTATTCGATTGCAAATCCGAACTGTACTAAACTAAACTTAACTATCCCTCGGTTCTGTGGAACCACTATTTAAAGAGGAATTACATAACTAATTGCGAGCTAAGTTAGCTAATTTTTTTTTACTTGAATTACAATCAAAATAGAACTATTGGACTCATGATTTGCCTCAAAGAGAAAATCAGGAGTCCTATTGCTGTAGGTAACGTTCTTTGACTTGTAACTTTGACTGTAGGTTTAGGCACCTCATGTCGATCTAGATCAAATGAGTTGGATAGAATCCATGTAGGAAGGATTGTAGCAACAACCATGTGGCTTGATTCCTCAATTGACACCTGGAACCTGGTAAACCATAAGAGTGGCTGCGGAACACATAGTTAGCAGCAGAACAGGCTGCATTCTGGAGCTAATTTGCAAAAACTTTTCAAAACAGCAAAATCATGAAAGTACAAAATGAAAATCATTTAAATGTAACCTTGAGAAAAAACCTTAGCATTCTTCACTGATTAGAGTTTATGAACTTATGGAAAAGTGGTGAAATGAGAAGAGAAAACTATAAAGGAGAGGGTAATATTGAGGTTCAACAGCGGGGTCGTAAACAATCAATCCTCCTTCAGTTTGATAAGCCTTCCTCTCTGAATACCAATATTAGGGTCCTATAATAATAGGGATCATGATTTCGAATTGAATATTTTTAATCTTGTAATATTGTACATACCTTTGTTTTCTTCAAATGTTTTCCCATATTTAAAAAATGAAAAGAGGGTAGCTCCTAAAAGAAAAATAAAAGGACCAAAATAAAAAGATCAATAAAGGATATAAAAAATAAACCCCAAAAAAAGAAATAGAATAAATTCTGAAAGTGTTGCACATTCAAATTCCACTACTTTAGTTTACTTTACTTTTTCAATAAAATTGTGTGCAGCTTGTCCAAAATGCTACAATTCATGATAATCATACAGTTTAATCTTGATTATTCATGTTGTAAATTTCATGTCATAATAGTTAGTGAATAAAGATCTGGCCAAACCATTTAATATTGGCAGATCAGTATTTAGGTGGAGAATAAATGAGCTCATTAGTCTAATCTGAGCCATTGGAAGTTATAAGGTTATAAGTATATTAGTTTTCTTATTAAAAGAAAAATAAAAGGGTCTGCAAGCTCAAATGCACCCAATAAAGGAAGTAAAAATGTTAGGGTAAAAAAAGGGTAGGTATAATACTTTCACAGATTATGAAAAGAATAATTTTGGTTTATCTCATGTCACTAAGGCCATTTATAACATTTCTCCTTATCCAAAACTCTTTTCCCAAGAAAAAACACATTCCCCTTGCCAATATCCCTTTCCTCTCTCGGAAATCATTCTCCCTTGTAAAGACCCTTTCCCTAGCTTAAAACCCACTTCCATTATTAAAACCCTTCCCTTTGACTAACATTCCCACTTCATATATTTACTAAACCCCATGATATCATATTAATAATCCATCCGCAATTATATTTTATAACCCCTTTATATCATTTTAACCTATAGTATTTAAATCCCCTCCCACTATCATTATTAACTCCTCACGTATATATTAACCCGTTTATTAAAATCACATATTATATTTTCCAAAGTATATATTAAACCCTTTCTCTTTGTATCCCATAACCACTCATATATATATATATATATATATATATATATATATATATATATATATATATATATATATATATATCTCAACCCATTATACCCCTTCGCGTATATAACCTAGGTCCCACTTATTTGAAACCCCAACAGTTCTTCAACCATTCCATATCTGTTGTCATATCCAACGGCTCCCACACCCTTTCGCATTCCAAGACAGTCCAAATACTAATGCCACGAGGGGTTGCGAAATGAGTGGTTTTGCACCAAAACTCCCCTACCACATGGCATCACCTCGTTTCATCGTACCCCCATCCTTAAAACTGCCAAACCCCCTTTATGCGTGCGATAAACCATAAACCACCTTTCCATTATACTACCCATTGCACCTTCATTGTGCGTTAAGCCACTATTTCTCCTACGCTGTGCGGTAAACCACACTTGCGCCATGTAAAAATCTGCAGAGTCTTCAAAATAAATCCCAATTATTTCACTCATCACCTATCTCTGTTTGAATTGCGAAAGAAACCAAAGCCATTGCCAAATAGAACTAAGAATCTGCTTTTCTGTCCATTTTCTTATCTCTGCGAACTTATAGAAAGGACTAAAAGGCCATTTTCAACCAGAATTGAAACCTCCACAGTTCAGACTCCTTCCACGGACCTTCCCTGTTCCTTTAATCCATATCACCTCCCTGCAAAACCATGTTTTCATTAATGATTATTTTACTTTGCAGGTTATATGCAGAATAAGAGCTTTGATAAACAATTTTGATACTAGTTCCAAAACCTGTTTCATCTAGACTCTCAACATTTGAATTCAAAGGTTTTGACTCAGCAGAAGATACATCCGAACAAAAAATTCAAGTTTATGCACATAAATAAAATCAAGTTTAACAAGAGACAGAGTAGAATGAGAAAATTTACACAGTAATCATTAGAGTAGAGATGAAAAACATTTACCCCAGCAACAAGAAGTAAACACATAGGTTGAAGATAGATAGATAAAAGTAGCCAGATAAAGAGTAAACAAATGAAAGACAGAGGAAGAAGACAACGTGAGAGATAAACCAACATGAGAGAAACAAACTAATAACATCAATCAAATAAAACAAGGATATATTTTAGTTAGTTAGAAAGGTGTCACTACCTTTTTCAATCCAGATATTTATTTCCTAGAATAAATCCTAAATCAGTTTAGGATATTTTGTATTAGTTTTTTTATAAATACTGTAGTCATTCTAAGTATTAAGTGTGGATTCCTGAACATTTGTATAGTTGAATTGATCTACAACCCGAGGGTTTACTGTACTTTTTCTAGTTGACAAACATGACAGATAATAGAAGCATTTTTTATAGGATTCATGTGTTGAGCCACTTCAGTGAAGTATATTTCAATTGTTCATGTTTATTTCTTAAGCATTCCATAAACTTGCATGTTTTCTAAATTTAAATGTGATAACAGGAATATTATTGCATAATTTGTTTAAGTACACTATGTTCTAAACTGTTATTCATTTTAATGTTTTCTTCCGATATCCAGATCTGAGAATCCTTAATTGCTCTCCCATCTCGATTGAACTCTTTCATTTTTCTTCATTATCCGGTTTAAGGAATCCTTAATTTCTCCTTGATCCTGATTTGAAAATCACTTCACCATTCAACCTAAAAGATCTGATTTTCCTTAGATACCTTGCCCTGTAACACTACTTTTATCATTTGTTTCTGTGATGTTTTCTTGATATATTGACTCCATAGCCCAATGGAAAATAGACAGTCATCTATCCATCTAAATTAGTAATTCCACCAAAAAATCAAAATCAACCAAATAAAGCATATATAACTAATATAAAATCAATTAAAAACAACAAAGTTAAATCATTAAGAGAGAGCCCTCTCTAAGCATTAGGAAGGCTAGATCCTAATCTCAAAAGTAGGTTTGTGGTTACCTCAGTGATTTCTTTCTTTAGCCTTGAGAAATTACCGAGTGATAACAACCAGCATAGAGTTATGGACACAAGGGTGTGATCATTCTCATGCCAACAACAACTTACTAGTGTACAAAGTATGCACTCTTGAGAATTTCTTCAGCAATTAACTTGTATGTCTACCCTTCAACATGAAATTTGAGCTCAATTTATAGGGAAATGGAGGTAGTTTTAGTTCCATGAAGAGGGGGATGGATTCCTCTCATGAAGGTATTTGAGCTTCATGGACCAAGGGATAAACTCCATGAGTGGAGGGATAAATCTTGAACTGATCGTGACTCTAGAAGCTTCCAGTTGGGAGAATATTCGACCAGCTAGGCTTTTAGAGCTTATTTTTTCTTTTAATTTTCCTTTTGCGGGGGTGCGCAGGAAATAGTAGCAAAAAGTACGCGGGTTGCCGTAGTTTATTGACTAAAAAACAACGTATGCACAGGGAAAGGCTAGAAAAACCGTGTAGGTAAACTTTTGAGGGTTCTAAAGAGATTTTCTCCAATTCCAAGACTCGATTTAGGAACTTTAAGGTTGTTGACTTCTAAGGGAACATGATATAGGTGGTGATAGACCCATATGAATAGTCAAATTTCATGGTGACAAAATAACTTGTAACAGATTTCTCCCTAAAGTGTGAAGTCCGAGTTTTTTCTGAAGAGTGAAGTGTTTTATCATTTCGAGGATTGGATTGGAGACATCGGTCGAAAACCTATAAAAACATTCAATGCAATCATATATATCATCCTTTAGGTAGGCATTCCCATACTCATATCAAAACTAACTCAGTGTTCTAGTACAGATATGGTTTCAATATTACATTAAAATTAGACACAGTATGGGCGCATCCATTTGTCATGAGTAGTCTACTGTATCATGAATAATAAAATTCCTCGTAGCCTAGATGGTGAAAACTAGATCTAGGGTCTTGATTTCTGCTTCTCGAACTAGTACGAATCTATCCATGCGATTGATTGTGTTGAAGTAGAACATGGTAGAAACCACCTTGATTACTAGTCAATGATGTGAACTCTTAACAAGTGTGATCAAGAGAAACCACCAATAATGACAATGGCTCTCAAAGTACTCCAGTACAATCCAAGTGTAAGCTCATCCTTCAGATGAGTCCATCTTAGTATTAAAATCGAACCTTAAGAAGGAGTGGTTTGGTCCTGTTTGTAATCGACAGGTCCTTTACTGTTAAATTTTAACGAGTCTAGTATAGGAGAAACTTGGTGTTTTTCAGTTTTAGGGAGTTAGAAGAAAAACATAAGTAAAATCCATGGTTGTTATTTTTCGTAAATTTAGTCTCTCAGGCCCGAAAAAGATAAAATAACGCAGGAGAGAACTCTATTGACCATGATTAGTCAACGTATACCTTTTTCGTAATTTGTCCATTTCAGTCTGGAAAAGGAGTAAAATTATACTGAAAGGATAACTATTCATTTAATTTAATGAGTTCGAATAGTCAAGTACTCGACGATATTTTCATATTTCGAGAGTCTGAAAAGGGCTTAAAAGAGAACTCCATGGTTTCACTTTTTCGTAATTTACAGAGCCTGAAAAAGTGATAAAAGTATACTCAATGTCAAAATAATTCTTTTCACCCAAAAATCCTATATCCTGCACAAAAACTCAAAATATTACACATACATGTTTCCAAAAAATATTTAAAAATGATCTTTTAAGGTGAAAATTAAATAAAATAATAATATTTTATTCATTTAAAGACTATAAAAAGGGGTTAAAAAAATTTATTTTCACCTTTTGTATTCAGAGCAGTGTAGAGAGAGCTTTTGGCAAAAAATTTCTAGAGAAAATATCGGGAAAACTGATCATCCATTTCTTGAATCGTCGGAACTAGGTAATCCACATCATCTTTGTCTTCATTTATATCTGTTTCATTTTTTATTTTGAGTCTCAATTTCATATTTTAAGAGTATTTTATGTTTTAAATTGCGCCCTCAGGGGTTTGCGGGTAATGTATGCGATAACTGGAGACCCCGATAATTTTTTTAAAAGGAAATTATCGGGATGATGTAGGTTCTATGTGGAGCGCATGCGAATGTCCGTGTTCTCTGCACACAGAACTTGCAGAGGTGCCGTGAATGTTTTAAAAACCCAATTTTCTCTTAAAAAATGGTTCAATTTCTTTTCCAAATGGTTCTAATTGTTAAATGTGTTTATTTATAAGTTGTTCCACCATGTTGGAGTGGTGAGAACGTGAACATGAGCTCATAGAAAATGAAGCTATGGATGATGATACAACTATGCGTGCGTCGAAGAATTGTGGCTTATACCAATTCTGGGCTATCCAAGGGATGAAAGCACAAGTGGAGCTAATGGTTTGGCTTGTAAACACATGGGATGTTCTAGACCAATTCTTCATAATCAGTGACCACCGGCTCAAAATTGAGCTCGAGGACATTTATTTCCTTACCAGATTGTCTCGGAGAGGAAGAAGCATATCCTTGTTTAGGGCCAAGCGTGGAGGTCTACCCACTGCCAGTTACAAAGAGAAATATTGTAGCAATGAGGCAGATCTAAAGGATGTTCACATAGATATTAAAACTCTCTTGCGATTGGATCTCAAAGTGATAGCATTTTCAATAACCAGATTGTGTGGAAGTGCAGCTCCGCATGTGGCTACTAAGTCACAGATGCAAACAACAGTCGAGTGCCTTGGGGGAACCATATTTAACTGGTGTGAAGGAGTATTGGCCAATATGAAAGGAAAATTAGCTAGAGAAAATAATGTGAAGCTAAAAAAATTTTGATATGTCACCATTCTCATTTCATTTGCTTTAGAGTGAATTCCACTTCTTGCTCCGCAGTTGATTCTAGTAGATAGTGGAGCTCCTCAAGAGCCTCAGATGGTGCGATGGGTGGCACTAATGGCTTGCCATGGAGGCGAGGGTGGCTCAGTAGTTTGGTTTACTCTGACATACTTTATTTGGCTTAAGAACCAAGTCTTCACCATTGAAGACTTCCCTTATGCAGGAATGGATTATAGAGGTGATACTGAAACATCCTTGCCTCCAAGAGCACTATGGGACGAGACAGGTAAGCGAATCATTTTGATGTTTTTAATATAATTTTTATTTGATTTTTATCGTCCAATACTGACAAAAAATTTAAATGCAGATGTCAGTCCACAACAACCAGCAGCACTTCGCCACTTTGATAGGTAAGAAGCACAACCTGTAGCACCTCCACAGGACCAGGAAATAGAGATCCTAGTAGACATGGAGCACAAACTTGAGAGGTTGACCATATATATTCCTAAGACAGGAACATATGATATCCCTCTCAGGCTTCAAAGACATGTGATAGGTTTTCCAGGTCCATTTAGGAGATTTCTGCGCAAGGTGGCACGTGCTATATTCTATTACCATGATCATCATCACGGATAGGGGATGATCATTGAAGATCGACATTTTTTTTTTGTATCATTATCTATTAGATCATAAGGTGTTTGAAATTATGATCACAGATGATGTAATATTTTTTGAAAAAAAACTATTCTATCCTAATGAAATTGCTACTTTCATTATCTAAGTATCTTGTTCAACATGGATTGAATGTTGTTTTGGTTTACTCTGTTAATGTTGAAACTATCTATTTAGAACACGATTAGCTAATGCATTAGTCAATGTGTTTAAATTTCTTGAAATATGTTGATATTTAATATAATCAAATTGTCGTTCCAAGAGATGAACCTTTACAAATAATCTCAATAACATTGGATTTATAATTTCATAAACTCTGTTTAAATGTAATACATTGAGTTCTGAATCCAACCTAATGATCAAACGTCGAATACCAAATGAAATGGCATCAGATAATAACTCAATGACCGCGCTATATTCTGCAATATTTTTCATTGTTTGACCAAGGCATACCCCATGAATAGAAACTAACTCATCGATGGGTGAATAGATAACCCAAGCCGCAGAAGAGATATTTCGTGTAATACGATAGGCACCATCAGCAAAACCAATGTATGTTTGAAGGGATGTCGACATCTGCAATATCAAGAGTAATCAAGATAAGCAGTGATAGTAGTAACAACAAAACTAATCTAGGCACACTTATCTAATCTAATGCACACTTCTCTAAAATGTAACTAATGTGCAAGAGAGGTCTTCACATGAAAGTCAAGTATAATATATCTTAAGACAAAGACCATTTATGGTCTTATCTAAAGAGACCTCGTCATAATCAATTAATTCATAGGCTCCTTTTGCAAGCACATGCTTGAAAATATAGGTACCATGCCACATCGGTTCGAATTTTCCAGCACCCAACTTATCGTTAGCTTGATCGTATACTAAAACTAGGTTGCCTTCTGAGAAAACATGAGGGTTAACACTTTGATCATATTGAGCTTTCACATGTTTCTTATGAGCTTCGATAGCCAATGCAGTGGTGCGTCGAGTATCATATAATTGTGCTAAGTACAAAAATCATTTTTCCTCTTCAGAGGTAGCTGTTAACAGCTCAATGGCTAATTTGAGTGACGATATTTCACATTCAATGGGTAACACAACTTCTAAACCATAAACAAGTTGAAAAGGAGTGAACCCTGTAGCAGTTTTTGTAGAGGTTTGGTATGCCCATAGTGTCGAAAAAAGCATGGTATGCCAATTCGATTTGTGAGTTCCAATAATCTGTTTAATCATGGTGGTTAAAACCTTGTTGACAACTTCAACTTGACCAGTAGCCTGTGGGTAATATGGAGTAGAATTATCATGGCGTAGGCCAAGTTGATTAGAAAGTTCGGTCATCATAATATTTCAAAAATGAATCCCATGGTCTGTGATAATAACTTGAGGTACACCGAAACAAGAAATCACATGATTGAAAACGAAAGTAGCTGCAGTTTTTCCATTTGCCAAGAATGTAGGCATCGCCTTGACCCATTTGGTAAAGTAATCTACATCGAGAATAATAGACCCATTCCCCCCGGACAAGTGAGGGTTACATGTAATGAAATCAATGCCCCATTTCACAAAAGGACCAACAACAATGATAGGGTGAAGAAGAGTTGGAGGTGCGTGCATCTTTCGATAAAAATTTTGGCAATTGTGGCATTTTCGGACCGCAAGGATACAATATTTGAATAACGACGACAAAAAATAACCAGTGCACAATATCTTTTGGGCTGTGGAAAACCTAGACATATGACCACCACACGCTCTAGAGTGGCAATCATTAAAAACTATTTCAGCCTCTTCGTGAGTTATCCAACGTCGAAAAACAGAATCAGCACCACGACGATAAAGAGTGTCTCCAACAATATTGTATTGTTGGGATTGATATCAGATTCTTCGTCGATTTGAATGTGAAAGCTCTGGGTGAAAGGTTTTGGTTTGAAGATATATAATGATATATCCATACCATGGATCTAATGTACTGATAAGAAACAAAGATTCATCTGCGATGGGATTCTCTACCACGGTTTTTGTCTCAGTATTGGGAAAGTAACACATAAGCTCTGCAAACACTAGTGAATTATTTGATTTATATTTCTTGAATTCCAAATCAACCTCTTGTAGGATGACAATCCATTTAGAGTATTTTCCCCTGAGTAATTGTTTTGTCAAAATATACATCATTGCGTTGTAATTAAATATCACAGTTGTTGTACGTAACAATATGTAGTAACAGAATCGTTGGACAGCTTGCATTGCTGCCAAGGCCAATTTCTCCACATGTGAATATTTGATTTCCGTCAGATTGAGATTATGACTTAGATAATAGATCACATGTTCATTGTGAGATTCATCCTCCTGAACCAAAACCATTCCAATGGTGGAATCAGAGGCAGCTAAGTATAAAAAGCAGTCTTGGTGGTAACTGGGTGGATGCAATAATGGTGCATGGGTCAACCCATATTTTAGTGTATCAAAATATTTATCAGGAATCTTATCCCAAATAAAAGGAAAATTTTGTTTCATCAACCGGGTAAAACCTTTTGTTAACTTAGCATAGCTCGGGATAAACCTACATAAATTTTTTTCTTTCCCTTGCAAAATTTGGAGTTGGCTAAGCGTGAAAGGAGGAGGTAAGTTGATGATAGCCTCAAACTTCGAGGGGTCAACAATAATGCCATCTTTCGAAATGATGAATCCAAGTAGTCGTCCTGATTGCACACAAAAAACACATTTGTGAGAGTTCAAACTAATCTTGTAGTGCCTACATTTCATGAATATAGCTCGTACGTGTGTAGGATGATATCCTCTCTATGTAAAGAGTGAGGACGTAAATCATCCAAATAAGGTTGTACAATATGTTTGATATCATGAAAAGCATAAGACATAGCTCTTTGAAAAGTTGCACCAGCAATTTTAATCTGAAAGGTAATTTGCAATAAGCAAATGTTCCCTAAGGACATATAAATGCTATTTTTGGTTGATCAACAGGGAGTATCTTGATTTGATTATAGCCATAAAATCCATCCATAAATGAGAAAATTTCATTCTCGGCACAATCATCGATAATTTGGTCGATATAGGGTGTAGGATAATTGTCTTTTGGACATGATTTATTAATATCCATATAATCCATGCATACCCTAATAGTCGCTTGTTTTTTCATGATGGGAACTATATTAGATACCCAATTTGTTAATGGAATTGGATAGATAAATCCTGCTCGTAATAGATTTTCAACTTCAGCTTTGATAGCTGCAGCTTTTCGCGGATGTATTGGACGTAATATTTGTCGAATAGGCTTAGCATCCAAGTATGTATTAATTTAATGAATGACAATCTTAGGATCGATTCCTGGCATCTCTTCATAAGACCAGGGAAAAATGTCCTAGAATTCTTGAAATAGGGCTTTGTGAGTGTTAATGTCTTCAATCGTACAATAAGCGCCTCTATGAATGTTTTCAATAATTTCGGGTTTGATTGATATGTCAATAGGAACTGCTGTAGAAATATTTCCCAAATTAGTTTCAGAATCCAAATGTGTAATTGATATAGGATTCTGTGGTTCCTTGAAATAACCAATCATAAAATAGATGAAAAATCATTTTCAAACTTAACAAGATCAGGTAAAAACAAATATCTATGATGTATATCAACCCAGGGTAATTCATCTGATGAAAACATTTCTCGAATACTTTCATAAGTGTAAAATACACGTTGAAAGGGATCGAAAAATGATTGCAACGCTGAGCTTGATAGAGAAGAGGATTCTTCAATGATCACATTCATTTGATCGAGATTAGTTGAAAGTGTGTTAGAATATGACTGCACTACTACATATGCCATTTCAAAAGGAATCAAGGGCATCTCTCCATTGAAAGGGTCCAATTTTGATTCTAAAGGCACTACCCAAGTGTCTCGAATGGTATAGTGCTTGATGATATCATATTGATGTTGGAAATTGTGCAAGGTACATTGGGTGGAGGCATAGAGAAAGTTCCCATCAGAGTGGAATCCTTTACTAATCCTACACCAACATCTTCATATGGGATAGTCATTTTTCCAACGTGTTGGATATTGTCTGTAGAAGCAGGGTCTGATGAATAATATGACAACTGATTGATTTTCACAATATTTCCTTTATGAGGAAACATGATTAGATGAAAGATGGATGAAACAACAACAGTCATGGCATAAGAACAACTAAGACCCAAAATAAGGTTGTAATCAAGAGGGACGTCAACAACTTCCACATCTAGATTAACAATTTTTCCTTCGACTTCTATAGGTAGATCCTAGAGTATTCCATATGGATTAAATCCTCTTCCATCAAAGGCTTTAAGGATTGTCGGTGATTGGTTAAGTGTTGGAGAACTGAGATTTTTCCAACATTTTAATGACATTATGCATGTGGATGCTCCCTCATCAATTATAGTATGAAAAACTCGTTTGGATTTGACTAATACTGGAATATTAAAAGCCATCTGATGAGGGAGTCTCAGTGTAAAATTTTCTAGATCAAAGACCATGAGGTTGGAATCCTAAGGATTGATAGCTCCAATAGCTAATAATAGTAATTTCCTTTGTGCTGGAAATGATTGTAGCATTTCTAAGGCCAACATTAATGAAGGGAATATCACCAAATCTTCAACAATGTTGTAATTCTGAGCAGCTCTCGCATATGGATTGAAATATGACTTTTGAAGTACACCTTTAGCAGGCAGTTTAATCACTAGATCAGGATTAGGTTTCTTGATTTGAAGTAGTTCGGAAAATGTAGGAGGTATAACTGGTGTTTGACTAGAATTTTCTGTCTCTTTACCAGTTACAAGATTTTTAGTTCCACTGTCTTGAGATTGTTTCACAACCATAACTTGAAAAATCATTAAAATATCTACCGATGAATTTGAAAAAGATCCTATCATTTTACTATCTTGAGTGTGTTATCACCAAAACCGTACCTGGTTTGCTGCTGATCAGACAACTTCAGTGTAACTATTTCAAACCAATATTTTGATTGAGGTTTAGCCTCCTCAACCTAAGAGGGCTCTCTCAAGGGTTAATGATATTGAATAAAGATGTAGATAGATGGCTAACTATATTGTTTGTGTCTTGATTTTGTATGTTTACAGGTTGAAAAGATGAAGGCTTGCTACCAATGGCCTATGGGGACAGTGACAGGGATAAAGATAATAATGGCTCTTCTTGTGGAAATTGAGGCTTGTATATACTTCAATGAAAGAGTAACACATTCAGGAAAATCCCAATAACTTGAGGTTCAAAGGAAGTCAGAGCATGTGATACATGAATTCTGAGTAATGATTCATCAAGGTGTTGAAAGGAAAATAATTAAAGAGATTCATCAAAACTCAACACTTAAAGGAAGTCAAAGCATGAACAACCATGAATTCTAAGTAATAAGCATTAAGACATGGAAGAAAACCTTTCAAAGATAGGACCTAAAACTCATTTTACCATATTTTAATACTTAAAGGAAGTCAGAGCATGATAAACCGTGAATTCTGAGTAATAAGCATTAAAACTATGGAAGGAAAACATTTCAAAGATAAGATATAAAATCATTGAAATACACTAAGAATTTCAGGTCAAGAAAAGTTAAATTGCTTTTGTATATATCATTTAATCCAAAGCTTTACAAACGTAGTCTGTTTAGATAACATTTTCCAACCCTCCATACATCGAAGTACTCACTACTTATAGGCATATAGCCTTTACATCCAATTTTCCAAGTGGCTAGACCATTAAAATCTATTATCGACACAAAATCTAACCACTAACTAGATTTTTACAACTAAAACTGACACCTTTCAAATTACTAATTAGAGTCCTACTATGACTCAAACACCTACTTATTACATTCAAACTAAAGATGATCCAAATATTCCTCAAAAGTAATCATGTATTTCAACCATGCTAACCATAAACAAGACATTAATACTCTAACTGTCTTCATGGAGCTGCTCTACATACTATTAAGGAGTTGTCATTTTGATGATATGGAAATATAGTGAACTAGTATCTTCGAACCGTATCCTTAACAAAATATCCCCACTTAGAAAACCATTGATCTGATACTCTTTGTCATTTCCCTGATACTCTTTGTCATTCTCATGGAGAAAAACTTTAAAATATTTATTTACCCTTCTCTTTCTTCCAAAATTAACCACCAAAATTAACCTTGCTGTCAAAATAGAGTTTTGAGCTATTTTCGTAGCTAATTTCGTAACACAAACAAAAAAGGTGATGTGTGGTAATATTTTGCTATTCTCAACCATTCGAGGATGTTAAGTAGTCAAAAGAAATTAAACACAACCTTAAAAACTCTTCATCCCTATCATTTTAAATACCTTAAAACCAAAAAAGGATTCTTCAGAAATTCTGTAGCAAAAAATGGGCTTTAAGCCTGGCATACGTCGCGGAATTGCCTAATATTTCAAAGATTTGACAAAAATTAGGATCTGAACTCTGGAAAGATCCATGAATATAACTGCATGTATATCATGATAATATAAGACAGAAAAGGTATATAATCCATTGTTACCTTCGTATTTACCAATAGTTTCTTCATGACAATTTTTAATAGTTTTCTCCATAGTTCCTCTTTCCAAAACTTTCTTCTCTAATTCTATTTTCATCATCTCCATATTTTATTTCAACTATTTGAATTTTCTTGGAAGATTTCTCCTCTCTTCCTATAACCATAAATTTCTCTTCCTTATGTGTGTCATCATGATGAGTAAAGGCTGTGATTTATTCAATAAGTTTTTGAATTTTCCAACAGACTTTTAAAAATGAGTAACCAGGTCATTTATTTTCTTTTCCACCTCATCAATCATTTGTCTATCTTGCTTGTATCTTTCCAGCTCTCTCTTTGTTTCAGACAACTCTTTCTTAACTACTCTTAACTGATTTTCAAGAATCTCCTTTTCAATCTGTTCTATTACTTTTTCCTTTCCCTTTCTCTGTTTGATCGTTTCTTCCTTGTCTTTAATCTGTTGCTTTAGAGAATCTGCTTCAGATTTCTTTTGAATATATCTTTTAGATTGAACTTTATTTTCTTTTGTAACCTATGTATCAATAGGAGATATGAATATGACTTCTTGTACTACTGCCTTTTTTCCTTTATCTTCCTTTTGCTACTTATTTCCAACAATAATAGTTTTAGAAATCTGTGATCTAGTGAAAGGATTTCTAGGTTTACAAAGAAAACATGAATCTTCTGAAGAAAAATCTAGCTTCTTGGCTATAAGTCCCTTCCCTTTGGCCTTGGGTCCTTCAACCTCAGTTTCTTTCACTACAAGGGTTTCAACAATGTCTATAGCCTCTAAGATGTCTTCAAGCCTGCCTTTACCTCCAGTGATTTCCTTTGTGCCTATTTTAGACCTTTTTGCTGCAGGTTTGGTCTTACTATCTATGACATGATTTTTAGCTTGTTTGCTAGTTGCTAGATGTGGTGCTGTCTCTTGGATGAAATTAGCTTCTTCTACCACGTTTTTAGATGTAGATTTTAAGCCCTCTTGTTGATTCCCTTCTAATTCTGCAGTGGAACTCAGCTCTTTCCTAGAAGAAGAATTTTTGAGTTTAGAGGCTTTCCTTGGAGATAAAACATCCATTTCATACCCATTCATAAACAAGAAAGATGCCCAGTCTCTGTCTAGTTTACTTAATTCTTCCAGTACTAGTAATTTCATCAATCCATGGTGAAAGATGGAAGTTTCACTTCTTTCAGGTCTTCCTTGCACTTTGTCTGCCATCTTTCTAGGACTTCTAAAAAGGTAAAAAGGAATATCTATCAACTTTTTCCTTGTAAAATGAAGCAATATTTTGAAGTGATACATGTAGATTGTTTGGAATCTACCTTCACATGTAAAGTATTTTTGTATTACTATCAATAATTTAGAATATTTATCTTTAAGGTAAGTTCTGGGAATCCCTACAGTCTTATTTTTCCCTACATGTTCAGGCTTTAGATAATCATCACTACTTTTCAAGTTAAACTTGGTAGCTTTAAACCATTCTTCTCCAGTCCTTGGAATCCCTGTTGCTTTAGAAATGTTATCAGGCGAAATTGGCACATGAAGAAAACTGACCTTTGTATATGTACCTTTTAAATTGAGTACAAAATCTTGTGAAACCTGTTTGTGATGACCTTGCAACCTTTGACAGAATTGAATGCAACCTGCTCTTGTAAAAACCTCAACGAAATATGGATCTTCCATGATTAAACTTGGACTTGTAGGCTCGTATCTGAATGGCAGGCATCCTTTATTAACTTTCTTTGGTGTAGCCATTTCTTCTTGTTTGGCAGTGGTGGCCTTATTTATGTATTTACACCTGTTTAGGAAAAAAATTTGATGACAACGAGTTGTTATGGTAGAAGAGGGCTGGCATGTCATAGGATTTCTACGAGAGATTTTGATGACAACAAGCTATTTTGGTAGCAGCTTACAAAACAAAAAAGTAAGTGTAAGGAACGAGGGATGAATTTGAAAAGAAAAATGAGATGGGATTTATTTAGAAAACGATGGATGATGCTAAAAAGTGCTTAAATTTCAAATGATGACTCTACTATGACAGCATGACCTCGAAACCCTCAAAGTTTAACCACTCATCATTATGCAGAAAATCGTTATAGGATGACACAAATTTCGTAGCGCATTTAGTTTTAAAAGTGTCAGTTTTACTATGGAATTACTAGGTGTTTCCACAACAAAAGATGTTAATTTTGTACTAAAATCGCTATGGAATTAGAGAAATTTTGACAGGTGGCCAGATTTGAGATTTTAGGTGGATTTAAAGTATTTAATCAAAATCTATTCCTTTGATATGACTTGGATCATCCCTAACAACTTAAAACAATCTTTGACACCTATGATAATCATAAAAATTATCATTTCATGATGTTATGCAACCTAATCAATGTAAAGACAAACTTGACACATTTCAAGTTATGATTTTGAAAATTTAGGGTGTGATAACAGTGGCTCCACTTGGGATGGTATGCCCCTATGGTATACCAAAGAACCAATAGTTCCAGTGCCATTCATCCTTTAGAATATAAACTCTAAAATTTTTCCAAGGCTGCTTCAAACTCTTATAGCTTTCACCTCGGGCTCAAGCTTGATAATCATTGTAGAAGAACCAAATCTGTACCTACTGAAAAGATGCTCAGTTACCTTTGAGCTTATTCACACACTCCTACCTACCCTATCAGCTGCAATCTCCATTTGTAACTCAAGGAACATGAAAATTCCAATGAAGCCAATCATTGATCTGATCTGACACTTGAATCTCTTGACTGTGCTTAAACCAAAAACAAACAAGATACTGGAATGACCAAGGCAACATAAGATGTATCTGATCTTCATAATGAACATATAACTGGAAATCTGGACTGTAGGATTCTTCCATGTAGTCAGCTATAGGATCATAGAATACATAACCTATTTGAAGCTTCTCATGACATTCTACAACTTTGTACAACTTATATATTCTTTGCTCAACCACATAAGACTTCAGTTGTGTTCTTTCAAACTGCTTTTCAAACTGATTTACAAAAACAATATATTCTTCCTCAATCTCTAAGAAGAAAGGTAGCAACACCCTCTCTTTGTGTTCTGGCATGGAAAGCTTTTGAAAAGAATGACCATGATCATGAAGACTATATGATTGAATTTTACCTTGTAAAACTTCAATGTCTTTCTCAATGTTCTTAGCAACTTCATCCAAAAATTGAATCTTATCTTTTGACTTGCATTCAAATGATTTTAGATAAGAATACAAGGACAAAGAAAAATTTTCATCTACTTCCTCATCAATATGATCATCATTCCATTTTTTAAAGCCTTGAATTGAAGGAGAGTCTGCTACCAACTCTATTCTGTCTATCCATTCTTCTAAAAACATAAGCCAAAAATATGCGAATGACTTAATAGATCTGACAGGAATGCTTTCAATCCATTGTTTACATTTTCCTTGAAATGAATCATAGAACAATATGATGCAAACATCTTCATGTTTGACTCTAAGAAGCTCAGTAACGTCACAGAAATCTGATATATGCTTCAAAGTCAAAGTCAAATATTCTCCATTTTATTTTGGACCATTCCTTAAAAAATATGCATCCTTGGGAAAATGATTTTGGAAACCATGAATTCCTGAAAAATCTGTACATGCATACCTTGAAACAAGAATAGCAACATCTGAGCTCTTCATATGTCCAATGGAATCACCATGAATTTATGAATTTTTAATTCTTCAACAATGGTGTCGCTAAGGTAGTTGCAGCCTCGAATAGATTCTGAGTTCCTGCTACCTTCAAGAGTTTAGCTTCATAATTTTCAGGAGATGTATATCTTCAGACTCCCCACAGATGCACCAATATGTTATCACCAAAACCGTACCTAATTGGCTGCTGATCAGAAAACTTCAGTGTAACTATTTCAAACCAATCTTTTGATTGAGGCTTAGCCTCCTCAACCTGAGAGGGCTCTCTCAAGGGTTAATGATATTGAATAAAGATGTAGATAGATGGCTAACTCTATTGTTTGTGTCTTGATTTTGTATGTTTACAGGTTGAAAAGATGAAGCCTTGCTACCATAGATCTATGGGGTCAGTGATAGGGAAAAAGATAACAATGGCTCTTCTTGTGGAAGCTGAGGCTTGTATATACTTCAATGAAAGAGTGACAAATTTAGGAAAATCCTAATAACTTGAGGTTCAAAGGAAGTCAGAGCATGCGATACATGAATTCTGAGTAATGATTCATCAAGGTGTTGAAAGGAAAATATTTAAAGAGATCCATCAAAACTCAAAACTTAAAGAAAGTCAGAGCATGAACAACCATGAATTCTAAGTAATAAGCATTAAGACATTGAAGAAAACCTTTCAAAGATAGGACCTAAAACTCATTTGACCATAGTTTAACACTTAAAGGAAGTCAGAGCATGATCAACCATGAATTATGAGTAATAATCATTAAGACTATGGAAGGAAAACATTTCGAAGATAATATATAAACTCATTGAAATACACTAAGAATCTCAGGTCAAGAAAAGTTAAATTGCTTCTATATATATTATTTAATCCAAAGCTTTACAAAAGTAGTCTGTTCATATATCATTTTCCAACCCTCCATACATCGAAGTACTCACTACTTATAGGCATCTAGCCTTTACATCCAATTTTCCAAGTGGCTAGACCATTAAAATCTATTACCGACACAAAATCTAACCACTAACTAGATTTTTACAACTAAAACTGACACCTTTCAAATTACTAATTAGAGTCCTACTATGACTCAAACACCTACTTATTACATTCAAACTAAAGATGATCCAAATATTCCTCAAAAGTAATCATGTATTTCAACCATGCTGACCATAAACAAGACATTAATACTCTAACTGTCTTCATGGAGCTGCTCTACATACTATTAAGGAGTTGTCATTTTGATGATATGGAAATATAGTGAACTAGTATCTTCGAACCGTATCCTTAACAAAATATCCCCACTTAGAAAACCATTGATCTGATACTCTTTGTCATTCCCATGGAGAAAAAATTTAAAATATCTATTTACCCTTCTCTTTCTTCCAAAATTAACCACCAAAATTAACCTTGCTGTCAATATAGAGTTTTGGGCTATTTTCGTAGCTAGTTTCGTAGCACAAACAAAAAAGGTGATGAGTGGTAATCTTCTGCTATTCTCAACCATTGGAGGATGTTAAGTAGTCAAAAAAAATTAAACACAGCCTTCAAAACTCTTCATCCCTATCATTTTAAATACCTTAAAACCAAAAAAGGATTCTTCATAAATTCCGCAGCAGAAAATGGGCTTTAAGCCTAGCATATGCCGCAGAATTGCCTAATATTTCAGAGATTTGACAAAATTTAGGATCTGAACTCTGGAAATATCCATGACTATATCTGCATGTAAATCATGATAATATAAGACAAAAAAGGTATATAATCCATTGTTACTATCTTATTTACCAGTAGTTTCTTCATGAGCAGTTTTAATAGTTTTCTCCATAGTTCCTCTTTCCAAATCTTTCTTCACTAATTCTATCTTCATCATCTCCATATTTTATTTCAACTCTTTGAATTGTCTTTGAAGATTTCTCCTCTCATCCTGTAACTATAAATTTCTCTTCCTTGTGTGTGTCATCATGATGCGTAAAGGCTGTGATTTCTTCAACAAGTTTTTGACCTTTCCAACAAACTTTCCAAAATGAGTAACCTGGTCATTTACTTTCTTTTCCACCTCATCTATCATTTGTCTCTCTTGCTTGTATCTTTCCAGCTCTCTCTTTGTTTCAGATAATTTTCCTTAACTACTCTTAACTGATCTTCAAGAATCTCCTTTTCAGTCCGTTCTATTACTTTTTCCTTTCCCTTTCTCTATTTGATCGTCTTTAATCTGTCCCTTTAGAGAATCTGCTTCAGATTTATTTTGAATCTTTCTTTTAGATTGACCTTTATTTTCTTTAGAAACCTCTGTCTCAATAGGAGATATGACTATGACTTCTTGTACTACTACCTTTTTTTCCTTTATCTTCCTTCTGCTGCTTATTTCCAATAGTAATAGTTTCAGAAATCTGTGATCTAGTGAAAGGCTTTCTAGGTTTAAAAAGAAAACTTGAATCTTCTGAAGAAAAATCTAGCTTCTTGGTTATAAGTCCCTTCCCTTTGGCCTTGGGTCCTTCAACCTTAGTTGCTTTCAATACAGGGGTTTCAACAATGTCTATAGCCTCTAAGATGTCTTCAAGCCTGCCTTTACCTCCAGTGATTTCCTTTGTGCCTATTTTAGAACTTTTTGCTGCAGGTTTGGTCTTACTATCTATGACATGCTTTTTAGCTTGTTTTCTAGTTGCTGGATGTGGTGCTGTCTCTTGGATGAAATTAGCTTCTTCTATCACATTTTTAGCTATATATTTTAAACCCTCTTGTTGTTTCCCTTCTAATTCTGCAGTGGCACTCAGCTCTTGCCTAGAAGAAGAAGTTTTGAGTTTAGAGGATTTCCTTGGAGATAAAACATCCATTTCATACCCATTCATAAACAAGAAAGATGCCCAGTCTTTGTCTAGTTTACTTAATTCTTCTAGTACTAGTAATTTCATCAATCCATGGTGAAAGATGGAAGTTTCAATTCCTTCAGGTCTTCCTTGCACTTTGTCTGCCATCTTTCAAAGACTTCTAAAAAGGTAAAAAGGAATGCCTATAAGATTTTTCCCTGTAAAATGAAGCAACAGTTTGAAGTGATACATGTAGATTGTTTGAAATCTACCTTCACATGTAAAGTATTTCTGTATGACTGTCAATAATTTAGAATAGTTATCTCTAAGGCAAGTTCTGGGAATCCCTACAATCATATTTATCCCTACATGTTGAAGCTTTAGATAATCATCACAACTTTTCAAGTTAAACTTCGTAGCTTTAAACCATTCTTCTCCGATCCTCGGAATCCCTGTTGCTTTAGAAATGCTATCAGGCAAAATTGGCACATGAAGAAAACCAACCTTTGTATATGTACCTTTGAAATTGTGTACGAAATCTTGTGAGACCTGTTTGTGATGACCTTGCAACCTTTGACAGAAATGAATGCAGCCTGCTCTTGTAAAAACCTCAATGAAATATGGATCTTCCATTATTAAACTTGGACTTGTAGGCTCGTACCTGAATTGTAGACCTTCTTTGGTGTAGCCATTTCTTCTTGTTTTACAGCAGTGGCCTTCTTTATGTATTTACACATGTTTAGGAAAAAAATTTGATGACAACGAGCTGTTATGGTAGAAGAGGGTTGGCATGTCATAGGATTTCTACGAGAGATGTTGATGACAACAAGCTGTTTTGATAGCAGCTTACAAAGAAGAAAATAAATTGTAAGGAATGAGGGATGAATTTGAAAAGTAAAATGAGATGGGATTTATTTAGAAAATGATCACTGATGCTAAAACGTGCTTGACTTTCAAATGATGACTCTACTATGACAGCATGACCTCGAAACCTCAAAGTTTAACCACTCATCATTATGCAGAAAACTATTATAGGATGACAAACCTTTCATAGTGCATTTAGTTTTACAAGTTTCAGTTTTACTACGGAATTACTAGGTGTTTCCGCACCAAAAACTGTTAATTTTGTACTAAAATCGCTGCGGACTCAAAGAAATTCTAACAGGTGGCCATATTTGAGATTTTAGGTCGACTTAAAGTATTTACTCAATCTATTCCTTTGATATGACTTGAGATCATCCCTAACAACTTAAAACAATCTTTGACACCTATGTTAATCATAAAATTTATCATCTCATGATGTTATGAAACCTAATCAATGTAAAGACAAACTTGACACATTTCAAGTTATGATTTTGAAAATTTAGGGTGTGATAACAGAGTGGGAAAAGGATCCTTCAAGACAACGGATGTGGGTGAACCTTTGACAAACTTGGAGACCTTGGATCAATGTGGACACTCTTTGGTATAGTGATCCTCGTTAGAGATAAGACAAGGATAATGAGGTTTCCGTTTTTCATCATTTGGTTCACTCTTTTCGGTTTTCTCTTTGGGAGATGTAGTTTGTTTGTTTTTATTCTTTCCTTTCTTCTTATTACCGGTTTTAGATTTAGCTATGGATGTGTCTACAACATGAATGCTGATAGAATTTTCAAGGGAAAAATCTCCTTTCGGTGAATTTGGTAAAGTTATAATGGGAGAAGTAGTTTTGGATGACTTCTTCTTACTCTTATTAGTGTTAACTAAATCAATTACATCGTATGTAGCATGAGAACCAGAAGAAGTTAAAATTATTTGACCTGGACGAGGTAAGTCAGGAATTTTTTTGTATAAAGTACTTGACTGTGTATATACTGTTATCACCCTAGTAATTTTCAGGTTGTGGGATGTGGATTTTTGTAGTTAAGAAAACCAGGGGTAGCCAAGAACCTCTTTTAGAATTCAGGATCTAGCCTTCCTGAGTTCCGGAGAGGGATCTCTCCAAAAGATTTAACTTTGTTTTATAATTGGATTTTAGGCTAGCTATGAGTGGACAGTGGGACTTGTTTTGAAAGTGTGGTGGGAATAAAAAGTGTTTCAAGGTAAACCACAGATTGATCTACCAGACCATTGGGCTATGGAGTCAACTTTATAGGCAAATAGAGCTAGGAAATAAGACTTAAAGATGAAAATGTATTAAAGGCAGGGTAGATGAACTTCAAAGGCTTTTAATAGGCTTTATGATGGAACGGGTGAAATCTGAACGAAAGGGAAATTAAGAATCCTTAAGTTACAGAAATGAAGATTGAAGGAGGGGATCAAACAGGGACTTAAGAGCAGTTAAGAATTCTATAGTCCAATTATCAAGCAAAAAACACAATCATGAGCAACTAGTAAAAAACAGGGAGTTTTTTATCACTAATCCTATTTAAACATTCCTAGTTATTCGTTTAAGACAGAAAAACATTAAAATGAATGTATGGAAACTTTTGAAAGATAACATTATGAAAACAGGAAAAAACTATACTTATCTGCTCAGCACAAGAATCCTGAGTTATGATGTCTTTAATCTCAATTCCAGTCTGATGCTTTACTGATTGACTCACACCAACTTCAATATATCCAGCAAAATGACTATAGTGGTCTTGATAAATTTTATTCCACACTAAATACTTTTAAAGAAGAAGTATTTATATAAATAAATTGGTTACAAAATATCTCAAAGTTTGAGATAATGTTTCAAGGAAAAATAGGAAATATAACATAAGAAGAGGGACAACAGCAAAACAATTTGCAAGCTGTTCTCTTTTACAAGAAAATATAGAATTGATTATCCTAATCAAACTGATTTCATGATGTGCTAAAAGCATTGCTGGCATTGGATGCATTATCTCGTGGAAGATGGCTTGTAGATCACTCCTTCTTTTCACTTTCAATCCTGATACTCTTTATCTTTGATCTTCACTATTTTACTATTGTAATTGAAAAATAACTAGCAGTAACATTCTTTTTTATAGATACTCTTTGACATCTGATATACTTTGACCATGAATTTTCACCCTAAGGTAAAAATATGATTTTCTCAATGGTTTCCCTGCTCTTTTCCTATCAAATTCACATAAGGTCCGTGAATTCTTGGCACTTTTGGGGAGTGGGAATCTTCATACTTTTCAGCTTCCTATAAATTTCATCAGCCTCAGTATATTTTGAAAAATTAGGCTTCACTATGAACATATGTTTAATTTCATGCTGAAGAAAAAACAAATTTTCAAAATACTCCAGAACTACCTTGCCACTAGGAGACCCTTGAGGCAATGGTTTCTTTGTTTTTTCTTTTGCATGGGCTCTAATCTTATCATCATAATCCTTGTATGTAAGTAACTTCTCATTAAATCCATGTATATCAGGTAGCCCAACTTCTAGCAGTAAATTATACTTAGTCTTGAATTTGGAAATGGATAAGTTCATAGTATCACATCTCTCCTCCAGATTATTCATGATATTTCTCTTTGTAAGGACCTTTCTGATCTGAAGGATAGCCTCAGTCCTATCAGGAATTTTTAATTCTACAACTCCTCCCTGTTTTTACTATTAAAAAATGCTATGATTTAAATTTCTTGTGTGGATTTGTTCCCAATTTCCTTCTTTGTTCTGTCAATATCTGCTAAGGCAACCTGTAGCAGATCTCTTTGTTCATAGATTATCCGAATTGAAGGCCATTGTGAATGAATGCCTTCAATGATCTTTTCCCACAAATGATTCTTTATATAGGAAACCTGTTATGTTAAATTCACTTCTTTTTGAAGAATTTTCACCTGTTCTTGTAATATGTTGGCACTCTATTCATTTCCTTTGGAAGTGATTAAGGCATCTCTGTTGGATGCTTCCAGATTTTTGATGGTGCCTTTTAAAATGATTATCTCTTTATCTTTTATGGACATGTCTTCCATAGCCTTGATTATGATAGTTGTTTCCCCTGTTGTATTTATTTGTGATGTTGATGAAGAAGTGGCAGAGATGTATTTAGAAGTAATTGACACTGCAGTTTCCAATACTCCTTGCAGTGCCAAATGTTCTGCCAATGTTGAGGGGATAGCTGTGCTTACAGTTGGGATAACTGTAGGAATGATAACTTGCTGAGCTTTCTTCAAATTTTCATTTTCTTGCATGAAAGCTTTTATTTGGCTTTCCATTTCCTTTATTTGGGCTGTCATATTTAGAACAAGCTGACTTAATTCATCATTCTCTATTTTTTTTGAAGGATCTGCTTCACCTGAGGATGTTCATTTTCAGGCAATTTCAGCTGTCTCCTGAGAGCTACTATGTCTTCATTTTTCTGTTTGATTATGGCCTTTGCCCCTTCAATGTTTGCTGGGTCAGCTCCTGCTTCAATCACTATATCTTCCAATGCTTTGATTCTTAAGACATTGGCATACAATGATGCTTTATCTAATTTCGTTTGATTATGAAGATTTATCAGTGTTTTTTCAAGCTTAATAGAATTCATAGTCTTGTTGACTATTTTGGAATACAACATCTATGTATTGCTCCTATGGAATTCTATTTGGTCCAATTCATGGAAAGCATCTGCATCCACTTCCAAGTCTGTCTTTGAATAGTCTACAATTTTTTTTGTATCAGCCACTGTGGGCTTCAGAAATAACATTACCAATTTGTTTGAAGAGTAATCAAAAGCTGAGAGTAGTCTATCTTTTTCCCAGGCTTTTCTTCAAGAAGCTTAGAATATACTTCATTTTTTTCTCTGATTTGTCTGAACCTGATTTGAATATCTGACTCTGTGTTGTTAGGTTCTTTGGAAGAAGAGGGAATGTCAACATTTGCTTGCTTCTCAACCATGATGGTGCCTTTATTTTGTGCCTCAAGTTGGACATTTTGAAGCTCCTTGAGTGTTTCATTTACAATTAAGGTGGCCTCATCATCAGTTTGATGGCCATTATTATCATCCACATTAATGGCTTTATCCCTTTCCTCATCAGTCAATCTACTCTTCTTACTGTAGGGAATCCTGAATCTCTTATCTAAAATAGTTTCTGTTGTGAAACTACCTTCCTCTCTGCTTCTTTTATGAGAAATTTTAGCCTCTTTTTTGACTGTAACAACTTGTGCTTGATCCACCTGTTTATCCTGTTCATTGTTTCCCTGTATGCCCTGTGAGTCATCATAAAATAAAGTATTTGCCTCCCACCCAAGTTTATCAGCAAATTTTTCAATTCGAGGCTTAGAATCATGCAAGAAAGTAGAAAATTTTCATTTCAATCTGATTTGGCTTAAAACACCCTGAGGATCATAATTCCACATAACGCTGTATGGGAATTTGTATTATTTCAACTTGATATTAATCTCATTTACTGCTTCTCTGTTATTAACAATGAATGGCCCAACTTGATTTTTTAGTTTAAACTGAGTCTTCTTCCTGGAGGCCAAAAAATTGACTTCATCTACATTCAAAAGTTGCCTCAAATATTCTAGAGAAAAAATCCTTGTAATCACAAATCTAGGAAGTTTATATGGGGCCAAGAGTGCACCATACACTCTGATCTCTGTGTGATTCTTATACAAGTACCAGTCCCCTATTTTACAACTCTCAGATAGCTGTAAGATCCTCTTATTTTCTTCATTAATTCTAGGGGTTTCTTCCTTATTCAATAAATTCATTGCAGGTACTACAAACAAGTCATTGAAGTCTGCATATGTGTATTCCATGTTCCATTTCCTCAAAATAGATGACCAAAATACAACTGAAAGTAAATTCCCTTTTGGATCTTGCTTCTGAAACTCAATGGGGAATTTGTCTGCTTGGTAATACAAGAATAGATGAAGAAAATATGAAGTATATCTGAAAATGCCTTCTTGAGGAAATATGGACAACTGATAATGCATGTTTTCTGCTATAAACTTGGAAAAATTGTATATAGTAGATGGAGGCTGACCAGGACTTAAAGTAGATAGAAAACCTAGGATAGCAACATATGTGAACTCATCATTATTATACCCAAGTATGAATGACAACATAGAAACAATCTGTCTTGTTTCTTCAGGGAAGTCAAATGTATCAAATGGAGGATTGACCTTAGGGATATCAACCTGTGTGGGGAAAAAAGTCTGGAAGATGTTAAATCTAGAAGCAAAGTTCAAATCCAAGTAGAGTTGAGTTAAATCCTTTATAGACAATGAAGCAGCATTGGGATCATGTTTTAATTGCAACATTGAGTTTATGGATTCAACATTAATGTAGAATATAACCTCCCTATCCTTATTGACAATGCATCTCTGATAAGGAAGATAGTATGCTTGACACAATCTAACAAAGTAAGGGGCTTCATGAGTAAGTGGAACAATATACTTAGGCAGATTAGACTCCCACACTAGTATATCCTTGTCACCTTTTTCAACAGATTTTCCAAAACACCAGTTATAGATATCTAGTAGGTTGAACTCAACCAAAGGGTCAAAAAATTTGTAATCAAGATCAAGTAGAGAACTAATTTCTTGGGAAGCTACAGGAGGTTGAACAGGTCGAACAACTTCAGTAGACTCAGCAGTGAGTGCAGGGGCGGTTTTATCAACTTTAGAGGGTTTAGGCTGAGGTATCTTAGCAGAGGTTTTCTTCTGAGACTTAGGGCCTCCTGATTTGGGGGTTACTTGCTTCTTAGTCATTTTTTTAATTGAACATAGCAAGTTTAAACTATTTGCTAAGTTCTCTTTTTGGAAACAAAGGGTTTTTGAAGGATTTTTCTGGCAAAAAGGACTCTTAGCAGGGTTCTAGATGATAAAAATGATTTTTGATGCTCAGAAGATGGCTTCGATCAATTTCAACAGTGAAAAATGATCAGGGAGTAGCTAAAACCTGCTAAAATGGAAAGGAGGGATTATGGGGAAAATTTGACAGGGTTTCACCTGCATTTTAGATGTTTTTGGATTTTCTGTATGGATAATTTAGCTATTTAAAGGAAGTGGCTGATAAATGATGATTTTTTCTTTGAAATTGAAGGATTTTCAGTTTGAAATAGTGAAAAATACCTGTGAAAGGTATATTTGATGTCGATGGAGATTGCAGTTGAGCTCACAGTCTTCAATTCTGGTGAATTATACTGTCAAAGGTTATGGAGGTTCCCAGGAATGATTTTCAGAGAAAATGGTAGTTCAAATGGTTCACTGGTTCATAATTGGCTTTGAAAATGGTGAAAACAGTTGAAAATCGATGAAAATATGGCTCTGTGGAGGTTTCTCAGGTTAAATGGCACAAATAAATGAAATGTAGTGAAAAACCATGAATTTTAATGCATTAAACCATAAGTCATATCATAGTTTAATTGCATTTACTGCATTATGGTGGGAGCGGTTTCAGATTAGGCTTAGGTGGTTTTTGCATGACTCAACAGCGGTAAGCAGAATTTAGCTTTTTGCATGCGATCTAGTTATTTTGAGACACGTTGACATGGGGTGGTTTGGGAAAACCACCCATATCGCGCAACTTTTACAAAACTTCAGTCGGGCACTTAAGTTGCGTGGTATAAGATATCCACTGTCAGATCGAGCTTTCAAAAGTGAATGGTCAAGATTTAAAGGAAAGGTGTGGGGAAAATGCAGTGGGACTAGGGCTTTGGTTATTGATCGTTGATCTGGCAGATGGAAGATCAACAGTATATATTGAGTGGGATGAGCAGTGGTGGGGACGGGAGCTTTGGGCTAGCGGGTACAACACAGATTGTCCAATATTAGAAGTAAATATGGATCCAACGGTTGATAAGTAATGCGATGGGAACCGTTGGATTGGGAAGGGATGATCAGATGGCTCTCATGCTGCGCAATAAGTAATGAAGGGATATGGGATAGGAGTTTCACATTTGTTTGGAACCGTTGGATTAAATGGGTATTGGAGATCGGAGGGCTGAAATTAACCCTGATAATCAAAGGGATTTGGGGAGTTTATGTATAAAACACAGAATTTTTCATGGGATAAAGTGGTTGGGAAGGGTTTTAAAAGGGCTTGACCCATGGTTAATACTGTGGTAAGGGGATATATATCGGGGGAAAGGGTTGAGTTATAATTTTAACCATGGGTAAAGGGATTTTGGGAAATAAACAAAGGGATGTGTTTTGAAGTTTAGATTAAATAAAACTTCAATGTTTTTGTTTTAAACATATAATTAAACATGTTTAAAGATTTTATAGATATTTTTATTATATAGTAATTAAATCAAAATGATTTAACTACCATAGGGGGCGGGATTTTTATATAAAGATATATTTAGCTAAAGGGGTTATAAGGTGGGTATTTAATTTAAACATGTGGGAATCAATAACTTTGGCTAAAATTTTGGTAATGGGTTTTTTGGGGTTATTATATAAAAGGGAGTTATATAATATAGGAAAAGGTTTTTTTTTCTATAGGGAGTTAATATATAAGTTAAAATTAATATGAAAAGGGGACAAGGTATACTCAAAATACATAAAAATAACCAAGTGAAGTGATGTTTAAAAGGAAAATTTTCATCATACTAACCTTATCACTTTAACTTATGATAAAATGTAAATTTGAGAGTTTAATGTTCTCATGTGATGAAAAAAATTAGTTAAATGGGAAATATAGTACCTTAAGTAAAAAGAGGTTTTACTTAAGATTATTTAGGGGAATGAATGCATGAAATGGAGCAATGAGGTGATTTTGAGGGATTAATATAGACATTTAACATTTTCCACTTATCAGCCATAGAGCCTTAGGTCCGGTCCCAAAAAAAGTCAAGGAAATGCCTTGAGCCTTTATGACTGATAGCTTAGAATGTTTAATGAATACGGGAAGGAGAAGTTAGTTATTTGTAGCCATTGGTGAACAATATTCACATTGATGCTTCTCACTGTCTTCTACCTAGCCATTTTAACATGCTAACATTTTTTCTTCCATTTTTGATAAGGTGCATTTGAGCTAGCAAATTTTACAACATTATTTTTCTTGAAAGAAAATAAACTATCTAATTCTACACTTATTTCATCCAGGAATCCAGATTAAACTGTTGGATTCACTTATTCTCTACCTAACTACTGAATTTTCATGATTAAACTGTATGACAATTCTTTATTCTCTATCTAAAACATTTGAAATTGAAAAGTGACAAGTCAAGATTAAATTGTTCAACTCATCACAGATTATGGCATTTATTGACACTCTACCATAATCAACTGCAAAAGGTAAAAGTAGTGGCATTTATACTTGCACACTTTCATGTTTTATTCATTTTTCTTTTGGGGTCTTTTATTTTTTCTAAGTCCTTTGATTCTTCTTTTAGGACTTTTTACCCTCTTTTTTATTTTTTATTTTTATTTTATTTTATTTTTTTACAAAATATTTGAATACAACTTGTAGAAGGAAAAGTATGTACAGATTTACAAAATTACCATCAGTCAAGTCAAAATTATGAATCCTATATTTATAGGTCACTAACATCGGCTTCACCTGGGGATGGCATTTCCTTGTGAAATGTCAAGAACTCTGAGATCAGTAGCCTTATCCATTGTCTTTGGTGATCCTGTAAATGTCTTCTGTTTTCTACAACAAATCATATTTATGACATCTTATAGTGCAAACCTTAGGGCCTTCTCTTCGGGCTTCAACTTTGTAGATAAAATCTGCAATCCAATCTACACACTGACTATGAATATTTACAATGATAAAGTAAATCAGTCTAACTGTTGATTGACTCTGTAGAATAGTAGTGTTTCAGCATCCTACCATTCACTGGTCCTTCTTGAAGTTCAGTTCCATCCAAATTCCTGATGAAAAAGGAATTATTACCTCTGTAACCATATATCACATAGGGTCCTTGCCATAGAAAGTCAAACTTCCCATGTTTACCTTTATCCTCTCTTCGTGAATCCCATCTCAAAACTTGATCTCCTATGAAAAAATCATCTTCTTTAACCCTTTTATCAAGAATCTTTTTGATTTTGTCATGTAAAACTTGTGATCTTTCAAAAACTTCTTCTCTGGTTTGTTGGAGATGTATGGTTTCATTGATTCTTTGTTGAATATCATTTGTTTCCACTTGTGATTCCTGGAAAATCTTCATGACTGGGACACCTAAGGAAGAAGGGAAAACAACATCTATACCATACAAAATCTGATAAGGTGAAGTTCCAATAGAATTTTTTGTGGTAATTCTATCAGCCCAAAGGGCGTAGATCAGCTTTTTGTTCCATGTCTTTTTGTTTTCTTGGAGTAGTTTTTTGATCATATTAATTAAACTTTTGTTTGATGGTTTGGCCAAACCATTACCTTGGGGATAATATGCTGTGGAATGACCTAAGGTAATATGGTATTTATGACAGAAAGAAATCATTTACTTGGATTTGAATGCTGCTGCATTATCAGTAATAATCTTATAATCTATAAATGAGATTATAGCTAAATCGGTGGCTTGCCTAGTGGGAATGGCTTCTATCCACTTGGTAAAGTAATCTGTAGCAGTTAAAATCCATTTATGTTGGCCTGAATAGGGAGGATGGATTTCACCTATGAAGTCTAACCCCCATAGTTGAAATGGTTTTTTAGTGGATATGGGCTTAAGAGGTAAAGGCAACAATTTCTTTTTTCCTTCAAAAATTTGGCATTTATGGCAAGAGGTGACAAAATTTTTAACATTAGAAAATAGAGTTGGCCAGTAGAAACCAGCTCTCAGTATTTTTCCTACTGTACTCTTCTAGTATAGATGGTCTCCACAGTCACCTGCATGAAATTCCTCAAGAATCTTGTCAGCCTTAGATTTTAATAAACAATTTAGTAAAATCCCAGTACTTTCTTTCCAGTAAAGTGCATTATTTAAGATACAAAACCTCATTGCTCTTTGTTTGATGAATATTTCCTTGGTTTTTGTTAGCCTAGGAGGAGCTTGTAAATTTGTACGTACAAAGATAATATCAGAGTACCATGGTGAGTCTAGATAGGCCTCACTGATCAATGGAGTCGCCATCTCCTCCTGGTCATCTATTTGTGCAATGAAATTAATATCTAAAGCATTGCAATTTGATTCAGCCATCAACCTGGCTAAACCCTGTCCTTTAATGAGTTTAGTTGGTTTGATTTCCAGATCGTATTCAAGGATAGTGGCTATCCACTTTCCTCTCCTACCATCAGGTCCATCTTGTGTCAAAATATATTTAATTACTGCATTAGGGATATATGCAATGATGTGTGAATGAAGTATATACACTCTGAAATATTTGATGGCTTTAACCAGGGCCAAAGCCTGTTTTTTCCATTATATTGTATTTCAATGGTGCATCTCTGAGGGCTTTACTAAAGAATGCAATTGGTTGTTCAAAATCTTGATTGTTTTTCTGTAGAAGAACTGCAGCTATGGTGTGTTCAGATGCAAAGGAAAAGATTATGAAATCTTTTGTATAATCTGGGCTGATGAGGAATGGTGCTTTTGTTAAGGCCTGTTTAATAGATTCGAAAGATTGTTTGGCCTTCATTGTCCATTTTATTGAAGAGTCCTTTTTAAGCATATTATTGAGATCTTTTATGATTTCAGCCAGATTAGAGATGAATCTTCTTAAAAAATTGATTTTACCCAGGAATGCTTGGAGTTCTTTTATGTTCCTTGGTGGTTGAATGTTTAAAATGGCTTCAATTCTTGCAAGTTCTATTATAATGCCTTCTTTGGAGATTATGTGACCTAACAATTTTCCTTCTTATAGTCCAAAAAGAGTCTTTTTAGGATTAAGGGATGTACCATATTTTATGCATTTGATAAAAACTTGTCTCAGGTGATCTAAGTGTTCATCATTTGTTTTTGAAAAAACAGTAATATTATCAAGATAAATAACTAAAAATTCATGGATCTCTTTAGCAAAGGCAATGTCCATTGCTCTCTAAAAAGTAGCTTTTGCATTTTTTAATCCAAAAGGCATTTTCACGTACATGAAAGTGCCCCAGGGAGTATTAAATGAAGTTTTAGTTTGATCATATTCATGAACTAGAATTTGATTGTAACCAGAGAAACCATCTAGTAAAGAAATTCTTGAAGAACTTGCTACCCTCTGCAAAATATGATCCATTTTAGGCAAGGGGTAATTGTCTTTCAAGGATGCTTTATTAAGATTTCTAAAGTCTATGCATAGTCTGATTTCTCCTGTTTTTTTTTTGGTTGGCACAAGATTAGATACCCAGTCAGAATATCTGACTGGTGTAATTATTTGTGCATCAAACATTATTTTAACTTCTTTTTCAATTAAAGATAACAAGATTGGATTAATCCTTCTAGGTTTTTGTTGAAAGGGTTTTTGATTTTCTTTCAAATCAATTTTATGTTGAATTATGTATTTGTTGTAAGTTTTCAGATCTTCGTAACTCCATGCAAAGACATCCTATTATTATTTCAAAATTTCTATGTATTTAACCTTTTCTTCTGATGATAAGGATTTTGATATTTTAATCATTTTTGGTTTTTCATCTGTCCCTAAGTTATACTCTTCTATATCAGACTTGACTGGTTCCATTTTTAGCCTTTTGGGCACATCGTTGGAATCAAACAGGTCTTCAAGGGGAGTTAAACCTCAGGGTAAAATTTTATGTTTCAAATCAATCAAATTTGGTTCATCTTCCATCAATTCCTCTATATCTACTTTTTCTATTTCATCTATGTCACTCTGAGTAAATATAGTAGGTCTATCAAAATTATGCACATATAAATTATCTAAATCATCTATTTGACAAGAATTTAAATCTATATCACAAGGTGAATCTATATTACAATCATTATCGATTTGACAATTCTGAAACTCTTGTTCATTGTTCAAAAAGTGATATATTTGCTCATCCTCTGAGAAAATTTGCCAATATTTCACATTGGCTAGAACAATAGGCCTGTGTTTGATTTCAACAGTGTATTTTTGTAATGGTGAAAATGGAAATTTACAACTGCTGGCAAAGGTTGCTAAACAATGGGATTGTATATTCTGTTTTCTAGGGATGATAGCAAACTTTGATTCTAACAAATCATCAAGCAAGTCCAATACTGTTTCTCTGTATCTTGCAAGTCTAGGATTGTGAACAGAGTATTCTACATTTATTTGTTTGATAATTAACTCAGAATCTCCCATGACCATTATTCTTTGCCCTCCCATTTTTCTAATGATTTTCAAACCTAATATTAAAGCCTCATATTCAGCGATGTTATTGGTGCATTTGAAATTCAATCTAAAGGCATGTCCTTCAGAATGGCTTGTTTCAATATTGGTAATCCATACACCTGCCCCAGCTCCAAATTTATTTACAGATCCATCAAAATCTAAATGCCATAAAACCTCATGACCAATGTAATCATCCATTATTTTAAGTTTATTATTAGTGAGTTCAGTTTGATTTTCATTTTGATCAGAGTTACTGAGAATAAAGGAATCAAGATTAGTAGGAGTTGAATAGATTGGATAATTGGTAGGTCTGTCAGCCATACTGATCATGAACTTCATTAATGTTTCTTTGTAAAGCTTTTTGGGCTATCCAAATACTGAGATAGTGGCATAACTCATGTCAAGTTGTAGAGATCCCTACAACTTTGCTCCCCATGAGCGAGAAAGAAGCATGCCATACTTTGGCGGGATATCAACTACCACAACATCCATGATCATGATTTTACCAGAATATTGGACTAGGTTTACACACAAATCTTTAATCAACCCTATACATTGAAATTTAGATGAATCAAATGAAAACAGGTCCTTATATGGTCGAGTTATGTCTAGATTCATGGTTTTCATTATAGCTTTGGGCATTAGGTTATGGGAAGCTCCAGTATCTAGCATAACATTATGTAATATTTGATTATGTACAGTAAGACTTAAATAAAATGGAGGTACTGACCCATCTGAATGCTTACCATCTACATTGGGACCAAATATTAGTTTAGGCCTATCTTCACTCATATTAATTGTATCCTCATTTTCATTTACATTCAATTCTTCAGAAATCATAGATCTATACAAGTCATTTTTAGCTAATTCAACTAATGGAACAACTATCTTTAACTTGGATATTTCAGATTGCATGTTAAATGTTGATTGAGATTTGATGGCTTGAATTAATTTGTCTTTTGGAACTGTGGTTTGTGATGATTTTTCTTGTGTTTCAACATTTTTACCTTTGGTTTGAGGTTTTCTTTTGTCTTCTGTTTGAGTTTCTTGGTTTTTTCTATCTTTCATCATTTTTTCAGGAACATTAAGGGTTAGCAAATAGTTTATCAGTTTTGGGATTCTCATCAGAAGATTTAGGATTTGATATTTATTTGATATTTTGAAGTCAGTAGGATTATTTTTTGGTTCATTGACAGTCACTGAATTGGTGGTCTTAGTAGAATTAGCTTTTTGGACATCTTTAGAGGATTGAGCCACCTCATCAGTAATATCTACGATCTTTGGACTTTGCTGCTTTTTAGGACTGGGTGGGTTTGAACTTTGTTTATTTTCTCTGGGAAGAATTTGCAAAATTTTTGTTTTAGGAGCCTCAGTTTTCTTTTTATTTTGGTTTTGTTGGGTTGGAGGATTGTTCTTTATGGTAGGCTCATTTTTTTTCTTGCCCCTAAGGTTATATTGGTTGTGGATTTCATTGATTGCAAAATCATAACCTTGTTTATAATCGAAGTATTCACCAGATTCAACTGTGAACTGTTGCAGTTCAAAGAGTTCCTGGTCTTCCTGTGTGAGGAAAATTGTATTGTTTTCATCTATCCCCGTAACTATGTTGATGTCTTCCTCCTCCTCAACATTGTTTTGTGAACTTTCTACAAAGTTTTCTTGGAATGGGGGTCTTATGTTTTGATCAGGGGAAGGTTCTTTACCTTTCCCAGGATTGTTTTTTTTCCTGTAGTTGGGATTCCTGATCTAGGATTGATTTTCCCATTGTGGTTTCCTTTCGATGCGATCTAGTCTCTCAACTACTTTTTCTAATGTTTTGGTAATAAAATCAAATTTACCATCTAAGTGTGAAGCTTCTTCTTTGATTGTAACCCTCCTCTCATTTCTCATTCTGGCTTTCTTGTCAAGGATGTTGATTTCTACACCTACAGTGTTTTGTTGCATTTGTTCTAGGGTGTTTTCATCTCTTTATCTAAGTTGGTAAGCCATATCTACATCAAAACAATCAGGGAATTTGAGTAGCATGGAATACGGAGTGGGTTTAAGGTCTGCAGGAATAGCGTTGTAAACATTGTTGTATCTGGTGCAAAAATCTTGGACAAATTCATTGGGGGCTCTCTTAACAACATCAAACTCAGATAGTATTTGCATAGGATTTTTCTTCTTTTCCCCTTTATTTAGGAATGCTCTATGGAATGTAGCTAGGTCTACTATACTACCAGCACCTAAACTTTTAAACCGGGTTTTTACTTCTCCAATTAAGATTTGTGCAAACAACCTCATTTGGACATCAGATTCATCTATCTCATAAAATTCCCAAAAATCATTCATTCTAGTGATATGCTGTTGTGCAGTAATTTGTGAAATATTATCAAACAATGGGATATCTTTTTGATAATTTTGGGGCATGTCATGGAGATTTTGAGGTAAGACCAAGGGAGCATATCTGGCTGCCATGGCTTGGATTTTTTCTAAACTGGGAGGTATAGTAGTAGTAGTAGGGATAGTGCTGGTTACTACAATGGATGTACTTTAAGAGCTTGGTAAAGGGGATGAAAAAGAAGTAGTATGGCTAGTGTTTATGGTGGTGGTAGTTGTAATGGGCTGGGTAAATGATGGATATACTACTTTGGGCTGCAAGGGAAACTCAGGGATGAATGGATCAGTTGATGAACTAGCAGTGGATTGAGGATATGATGAGTATATGATCCTATGGTGCAGAGGCAACTCAGAGCTTATAGGCTCTTGAGGTGAACTGATAGTAGAATCTGTAAATGAAGTAGTAGAATACAGAGTAGAATTTGATGCTGGAAAGACTGTAGTGTATAGTTGGAAAAATGGGGGTTTGAATTGAGACAGAAAATTGGCTAACTTAACAGCTTCTTCAATGTCTTTAATTTTTGTGACATTTACCCTTTTTACTGGACTTTGAATTTCAGTTTTGTTTGATTTAGTAGGAACAGAAAAAATTTTGTGTTTTTCACTCACATAAGAAGTAAAAACAGGATCTAAAACAATTTCCTTTAAATCAGATTCAGATTTGGTTCTAAATAGTGATTTTTCAAACTTCAAGTCAAATTCAATGTCTGATAAGTTACTAATTCTTTGGGTAAAGAATTAGCTCTTTTCAGGGGTATTTCAATTTCTGAACTAACAATTTGTTTTTTATTTTTTCCTATCTGGTCCGGAATGTCTACTATATCTGGAGGACTAGGATTAGGGTTGGATCTAGTGTAATATAATTTCTTGGGAGCCAGAATGTTTATTGGGTAAATACCCACAACCTTTAAACTTAACCTTAAAGTAGAAAATATATGGTTAAAAATATTCCTTCAAGATTAAACTTAAAACTGGAGAGTGGTTAGTTCCCCAGTATGGTTGCCAGTATGGTATCACCCTAGTAATTCTTAGGTTGTGGGATGAGGATTTTTGTAGTTAAGAAAACCAAGGGTAACCAAGAACCTCTTTTAGAATTCAGGATCTAGCCTTCCTGAGTTCCAGAGAGGGTTCTCTCCAAAATATTTAACTTTGTTTTATAATTGGATTTTAGGCTAGCTATGAGTGGAAAATGGGACTTGTTTTGAAAGTGTGGTGGGAATAAAAAGTGTTTCAAGGTAAACCACAGATTGATCTACCAGACCATTGGGCTATGGAGTCAACTTTCTAGGCAAACAGAGCTAGGAAATAAGACTTAAAGATGCAAATGTACTAAGGGCAGGGTAAATGACCTTCAAAGGCTTTTAATAGGCTTTTTTGATGGAATGGGTGAAATCTGAATGAAAGGGTAGTTAAGAATCCTTAAGTTACAGAAATGAAGATTGAAGGAGGGGATCAAACAAGGACTTAAGAGCAGTTAAGAATTCTATAGTCCAGTTATCAAGTAGAAAACATAATCATGAGCAACTAGTAAAAAACAGGGAGTTTTTTTATCACTAATCCTGTTTAAAAATTCCTAGTTAATCATTTAAGACAGAAACACATTAAAATGAATGTATGGAAACTTTTGAAAGATAAAACTATGAAAATGGGAAAAAACTATACTTATCTGGTCAGCACAAGAATCTTGAGTTATGATGTCTTTAATCTCAATTCCAGTCTGATGCTTTACTGATTGACTCACACCAACTTCAATATATCCATCAAAATGACTATAGTAGGCTTGATAAATTTTATTCCACACTGAATATTTCGAAAGATGAAGTATTTATACAAATAAATTGGTTACAAAATATCTCAAAGTTTGAGATAATGTTTCAAGGAAAAAAAATAGGAAATATAACATAAGAAGAGGGACAACAGCAAAATAGTTTGCAAGCTGTTTTATTTTACAAGAAAATATAGAACTGATTATCCTAATCAAACTGATTTCATGATGTGCTGGGAACATTGCTAGCATTGGATGCATTAACTCGTGGAAGATGGATTGTAGATCACTCCTTCTTTTCACTTTCAATCCTGATACTCTTTATCTTTGATTTTCACTGTTTTACTGCTGTAATTGAAAAATAACCAGCAGTAACATTCTTTTTTACTGATACTCTTTGACATCTGATACACTTTGACCATGAATTTTCACCCTAAGGTAAAAATATGATTTTCTCAATGGTTTCCCTGCTCTTTTCCTGTCAAATTCACATAAGGTTCATGAATTCTTAGCACTCTTGGGGAGTGGGAATATTCATGCTTTTTAGCTTCCTATAGCTTTCACCGGCCTCAGTATATTTTGAAAAATTATGCTTCACTATGAACATATGTTTAATTTCATGCTGAAGAAAAAACAAATTTTCAAAATACTCTATAACTACCTTGCCACTAGGAGACCCTTGAGGCAATGGTTTCTTTGCTTGTTCTTTTGCATGGGCTCTAATATTATCATCATAATCCTTCTGTGTCAGTAACTTCTCATTAAATCTGTTGGGGTTCCAGTGTTTTGGCCAGATTGGCAAGACCAAAAGACCCGACAAAATCAGAACCACTTTGGGGCCGTAGGATCTAGCCCTCCTGGACCTGGAGAGGGATCTCTCCAATAAAGCAAAGAATGATATGTCTTTGAAAGCTCGAAATGAGATATTAGGCTAGGTATGAGGCACAAAGGGGGGTTTTAAATGATTTGGTTGGTTGTTGGGTTGGTCATGAGATCATTAATTGAGAAGGTAATGGAAGGAAAGGAGTAAAGCAATAGGATGTTTCGACAAAGAGGATAGGTTAGGAATGTGTCATCCATTGGGCTATGGAGTCATGAAAGGAGATTACTTGCATACAACTAGCTAAGGCTTTCATAGGGAAAGTCATCTATACTAAAGGATCTTCTAGATAGATGGTGAAATGGAACATCAAGGAATGAAATGGAGACACACAAAGGGCATCTTAAGATCATACCAGGGGTCATCTAACTCTAGATCTGATTCAACATACTCTCAAAGGGAAACACTCAAGATTTAAACACAGAACTGGTCCTAAGGTCAGAGAAGGAATTTTAACCTTCAATGCTTTGACACTAGTTCAAGAGATCTTCGAAAGGCCAATCTGTTGGAAAAGGACCCCAGTGGACAGGGTTCACATTAAATCCCTGATATCCAAATTCTTCCAGCTCAAACCCAACAAGAGCATCCAAGCAGCAAACCGAAATTCACACATCAGCAAAGCATGGGCTAGACCAACATCTTTAGCTGGTTAAATTACATGAATTTGCTCTTAGATTCACTATCAGCAGAAAACATAAAGACAAGAAGAGCAGTGGGCATTAAGGTACCATGTGGGGGTATATCTTAAGCCTGATTACTGATTCCTATCGAAGAATACATGGATAGAATGAATAATGTAAATAAAAAATGCAATAAGAGAAACATCACTCGTTATATGGACCAGGATCCTGTGAAATTGCTTGATTAATTGATATGCAAAACCAGTCACATAAACTGATCTCAATGGCGGATTACAGTCCAAAATTTCTCCTCCCAGCCTACTACATTACAAACTACTCAGCTACTCTCCCTCAACAACTGTTCTAACAGTCGAATGAGTCCCTACACTAATAGTAGCAACAACAACAACAACAACCTTTACAAAATGTTCTTCGGGAGTTCTCATAGGAGATTGGATAGCAGGAGTAGATGATGTACATTAAATTGATTCATTAAGACAGAGTGGAGGAAGTGTCCATGCCCACTCTGCTTAATAGCTCTGCACCGTACTCTGTAGTCTGATTCAGAGTCTCTGTTAGGTCAATGTTTGACCATCGGATTTGTTCTTTAAAGTCTTTTCTGGCTGTAAGGCGCTCTGTTCTGTCTTCTAAAGAAAGTAAGGTGACTGAAGGTCTTATAGGTTTCCATGCTTCCATCATTGCTGTCCTGACAGTCTTTGGAAGCTTTCTGTCAATGAAATAGCTTTTGGGAGCTCGGGGAGGCATGGAGATTTCTGTCGGAGGTGTATTGTCTGAGAAAATGTACTGCTGACATATGCACAGATATGGCTTGTTTCATGTGCATTTTAATTTTCAAACTACACCTTAATTCTTTGAATCTCTGATTAAAGTATCAAATATTCAATTACGGGCTTTAACACCCTTAATCCCTGCTGCTGATACACTGGCCTCTGCTGTAATGGCCTCTCTATGTTCTGAATCACAGTGGCTGTGATTGTGGAAAATAGAGTGAATTCATCACTCTGTGAAACCTGCACAATAAAATAAACTAATTATAAAGCCCACGGAGTGGTAGAGGAAATGCTGTGGAGGCCTACGGAATGGTGGCACAACTGTGGAAACAGTGGCTGCAGTGGAGGAATGGTGAAAAACACACGGAACGAGAGGAAACAGAGTGACTGTGAGTTTGGTGTGACAATGGTTTCGGGCCATCCGATTAGATCTGGTACCGATGATCAACGGTCGAGATTGGCTAACGGTGCTGTTAATATGCAATTTGGCAGAGAAATAATGTTAAGTGAAAACCATAAGGTTTGGACCTTCAGATGGAATACAAAGGAAATTGCATGAAAACATATGAAATGGGGCTTGATGTGGGACCTGGTCATGGGTGGAGGGCGATTTACTATGAGCCGTCGAATCTTAGGAGGAGATCGACGATTGGGATGACGCATTGAAATTCCATGGTCGCACGATGAAAAACAATGAAGGGAATGTGAGATGCATTGTGGGCTGTTGATCTCTATAGATCAACGATCAAGGTCTGTTAATGGAATTCGGGCACAAACGGTGGGGAAGTGGTTTTTTGGAAAAAACCGTTGTTTTCGCGCGTCAAAAGGCGAGTGAGGCAGTTCTATCTTTTTTAACACGATATGGGTCGCCGGCTAACACGTGGCTTTCAGAAACTGCCCATATTGCGTAAATCTGAATTGTTAAAAATTGGACATGAAAACTGTGCGATATTGATGTGGGCCGCTGGATCTGGGATCATGGGATCCGATGGTGGTGGAGGAGCGCGATACGAGGAATGTGCTTGGACAGTAGAGTGGGGGCCAACGGAAGGTGGTTTCACTGTGAAACATCCAATCCATGCGATGGACGACTGGGATTTGTAGAGGAGAAACAATAGTGGCGGGGCTGGTTAGTGGTTGGAAGTGATCTTGGCCATTGGATCCAGGAGATTGGACGACGGAGATTAAAAGTGGAGGCGGAGGCAAATGGGCCATATGAATGAGCGGGAGTGATATGAGCCATCAGATCAAGAAGGATGAATGGTCATGATTTAATCGGAACCGGAGGAGGTAGGGGCCAAATCTTCGATGGGCTCATGAAGCGATTGGCTCTGGACCGTTGGATCGGTTTCAGATCAACGGTTGCGATTGGGTCGGAGGGTGACAAATCGGGGAAGCAGGGTGGAGCAAGAAGAAATCTGGGCCGTAGGATCTGAATGGGCAGATGGCTCAGATTTAATCGGGGATCGGCCAATCGGGGCATCGGAGGGTGGCACATTTTGAATTCTCCGATTGGCAATTGAAGCGACGCAGTGATGGCCGTCGGATTAAACTATGAATCGATGGTGGAGATGGCCATCGGAAGGTTATAGCAGAGTGTGATTGGGGCGCGATGGAATGGGTGCAGGCCGTTAGATCTTTCCAGATCAACGACGGAGACCATTTCAAAGGCCTATAGACCAAATACGCTATCGCATCGGAACTTTTCATTTACAAAGAGAAAATTGCTCCGACCAATCCTTCTGATGCGATAAGCGCCTTATGGACTAGCGCTTGGTCTTAGCGCTCAGGCTCATGAAGGGGAAGTGGTTAGGGGCTGGCCGAAAGGGGGCTTAGCCTGTTATAAATAAAAAGTGGGTTTTTGGCCTAATTTTAATGCGTTTTAAGGCCAAAGGAGGCATTCGGTAAAGGAAATAAGGGGATTTTAAGCCAAACAAAAGGTATTTGAAAGGTTTAAAAGGGGACTTAGGATGATTTAAAGGGTAAGTGGGGAGTTAGAAGGGGAGGTAGGTGATGGAAACAGAGGTTTAATGGGGGTGAAATAAGGGGAAAGGGGCCTTTTTGGGCATTTTCTTCACAAACATAGAGGCTTTTCTCATGGAAACAGTAGTGAGGATTTATCAAAGGACAAGGGCGCAAGGAGGCTTCAAGGATGATGTGTTTTCAGAGGAAATGCATTCCTTGAAGGCTCAGAAAACATTTTAGCCCCCTGTTTTCTTGTCAAAAAATTCATAGGGGGCTAACAAAATCCATGTATATCAGGTAGCCCAGCTTCTAGCAGTAAATTATACTTAGTCTTGAATTTGGCAATGGATAAGTTAATAGTATCACATCTCTCCTCCAGATTATTCATGATATTTCTCTTTGTAAGGACCTTTCTGATATGAAGGATAGCCTCAGTCCTATCAGGAATTTTTAATTCTTCCAACTCCTCCCTGTTTTTACTATTAAAAAATGCTATGATTTGAATTGCTTGTGTGGGTTTGTTCCCAATTTCATTCTTTGTTCTGTCAATCTCTACTAAGGCAGCCTATAACAGATCTCTTTGTTCATAGATTATCTGAATTGAAGGCCATTGTGAATGAATGACTTCAATGATTTTTTCCCACAAATGATTCTTTATAGAGGCAACCTGTTCTGTTAAATTCACTTCTTTTTGAAGAATTTTCACTTGTTTTTGTAATCTGTTGGCCCTCTGTTCATGTCCTTTGGAAGTGATTAAGGCATCTCTGTTGGATGCTTCCAAATTTTTGATGGTGCCTTTTAAACTGATTATCTCTTTATCTTTTATGGACATGTCTTCCATAGCCTTGATTATGGCAGTTGTTTCCCCTATTGTATTTATCTGTGATGTTGATGAAGAAGTGGCAGAGATGTATTTAGAAGTAATTAACACTGCAGTTGCCAATACTCCTTGCAGTGCCAAATGTTCTGCCAATGTTGAGGGGATAGCTGTGCTTACAGTTGGGATAAATGTAGGAATGATAACTTGCTGAGCTTTCTTCAAATTTTCATTTTCTTGCATGAAAAATTTTATTTGGCTTTCCATTTCCTTTTTTGGGCTGTCATCTTTATAACAAGCTGACTTAATTCATCATTCTCTGTCTTTTGTTGAAGGATCTCCCTCGCCTGAGGATGTTCACTTTGAGGCAATTTCAGCTGTCTCCTGAGCGCTGCTATGTCTTCATTTTTCTGTTTGATTATGGCCTTTTCCTCTTCAATGTTTTCTAGGTTAGCTCCTACTTCAATCACTATATCTTCCAATGCTTTGATTCTTAATACATTGGCATACAATGATGCTTTATCCAATTTCATTTGATTCTGAAGATTTATCAGTGTTTTTTCAAGTTTAATAGAATTCATAGTCTTGTTGACTATTTTGGAATACAGCATCTCTGTATTACTCCTATGTAATTCTGTTTGGTCCAATTCATGGACAGAATCTGCATCCACTTCCAAGTTTATCTTTGAATAGTATGCAATTATTTTTGTATCAGCCACTGTGGGCTTCAGAAATGACATTACCAATTTGTTTGAAGAGTAATAAAAAGCTGAGAGGAGTCTATCTTTTTTCCCAGGCTTTTCTTTAAGAAACTTAGAATATACTTCATTTTTGAGTTCTTCATTTTTTTCTTTGATTTGTCTGAACCTGATTTGAATATCTGACTCTGTGTTGTCAGGTTCTTTTGAAGAAGAGGGAATGCAAAAATTGTTTGTTTCTCAACCATGATGGTGTCTCTATTTTGTGCCTCAAGTTGGACATTTTGAAGCTCCTTGAGTGTTTAATTTACAATTAAGGTGGCCTCATCATCAGTTTGATGGCCATTATTATAATCCACATTAATGGCTTTATCCCTTTCCTCATCAGTCAATCTACTCTTCTTATTGTAGGGAATCCTGAATCTCTTATCTAGAATAGTTTCTGCTGTGAAACTGCCTTCCTCTCTGCTTCTTTTATGAGAAAATTTAGCCTTTGTTGACTGTAACAACCCGTGCTTGATCCACCTGTTTATCATGTTCAATGTTTCCCTGTATTCCTTGTGAGTCATCATCAAATAAATTATTTTCCTCCCACTCAAGTTTATTGGAAATTTTTTCAATTTGAGGGTTAGAATCATGCAAGAAAGCAGACAATTTTCATTTCAATCTGATTTGGCTTAAAACACCCTAAGGATCATAATTCCACATAAAGCTATATGGGAATTTTTATTTTTTCAACTTGATATTAATCTCATTTACTGCTTCTCTGTTGTTAACAATGAATGACCCAACTTGATTTTTGAGTTTAAACTGAGTCTTTTTCCTGGAGGCCATAAAATTGACTTCATCTGCATTCAAAAGTTGCCTGAAATATTCTAGAGCAAAAATCCTTGTAGTCACAAATCTAGGTAGTTTATATGAGGCCGAGAGTGCACCATACACTCTGATCTCTGTGTGATTCTTATACAAGTACCATTCACCTATTTTACAGCTCTTAGATAGCTATAAGATCCTCTTAGTTTCTTCATTAATTATAGGGGTTTCTTCCTTATTCAACAAATTCATTGCAGGTACTATAAACAAGTCATTGAATTCTGCATATGTGTATTCCCTGTTCCATTTCCTCAAAATAGATGACCAAAATACAAATGAAAGTAAATTCCCTTCTGGATCTTGCTTTTGAAACTCAATGGGGAATTTTTCTACTTGGTAATATAAGAAGAGATGAAGCAAATATGAAGTATATCTAAAAACTCCTTCTTGAGGTAATCTGGACAACTGATAATGCATGTTTTCTGCTATAAACTTGGAAAAATTGTATATAATAGATGGAGGCTTACCAGGACTTAAAGTAGACAGAAAACCTAGGATAGCAACGTCTGTTAACTCATCATTATCATACCCAAGTATGAATGACAACATAGAAACAATATGTCCTGTTTCTTTAGGGAAGTCAAATGTATCAAATGAAGGATTGACCTTAGGGATATCAACCTGTGTGGGGCAAAAATTCTGGAAGATGTTAAATCTAGAATCAAAGTTCAAATCCAAGTAGAGTTGAGTTAAATCCTCTATAAAAAATGAAGCAACATTGGGATCATGTTTTAATTGCAGCATTGAGTTTATGGATTCAAAATTAATGTAGAATATAACCTCCCTATCCTTATTCATAATGCATCTCTGATCAGGAAGATAGTATGCTTGACACAATCTATCAAAGTTAGGAGCTGCATGAGTAAGTGGAACAATATACTTAGGCAAATTAGACTCCCACACTGGTATATCCTTGTCACCTTTTTCAACAGATTTGCCAAAACACTAGTGATAGATATCTAGTAGGTTGAAATCAACTAAAGGGTCAAAAATTATGTAATCAAGATCAACTAGAGAACTATTTTCTTGGGAAGTTACAGGAGGTGGAACAGGTCTAACAACTTTAGTAGACCTAGCAGTGAGTGCAAGGGTGTTTTTATCAAGTTTATAGGGCTCAGGCTGAGGTATCTTAGCAGAGGTTTTCTTCTGAGACTTAGGGCCTCCTGATTTGGGGGTTACTTGCTTGTTAGTCATTTTTTTAATTGAACAGAGCAAGTTTAAACTGTTTGCTAAGTTCTCTTTTTGGAAACAAAGGGTTTTTGAAGGATTTTTCTGGAAAAATAGGACTTAGAGCAGGGTTCTGGATGATAAAAAGGATTTTTAATGCTTAGAAGATGGCTTTGATCAATTTCAGTAGTGAAAAATGATCAGGGAGTGGCTAAAACCTACTAAAATGGAAAGGAGAGATTCTGGGGAAAATTTGACAGTGTTTCCCCTGTATTTTAGATGTTTTTGGATTTTTGGTATGGATAATTTAGCTATTTAAAGGAAGTGTCTGATAAATGATGATTTTTTCTTTGAAATTGAAGGATTTTTAGTTTGAAATAGCGAAAAATACCTGTGAAAGGTATATTTGATGTCGATGGATATTGTAGTTGAGCTCACAGTCTTCAATTCTGGTGAATTAGACTGTCAAAGGTTATGGAGGTTCTCAGGAATGATTTGCAGAGAAAATGGTAGTTCAAATGGTTCACTGATTCATAATTGGCTTTGAAAATGGTGAAAACAGGTGAAAATCGACGAAAATATGGCTCTGCGGAGGTTTCTCAGGTTAAATGGCGCAAATAAGTGAAATGTAGTGAAAAACCATGAATTTTAATGCATTAAACCATAAGTCATATCATAGTTTAATTGCATTTACTGCATATATCGCGGGAGCGGTTTCAGATTAGGCTTAGGTGGTTTTTGTGTGACTCAACGGTGGTAAGCTGAATTTATCTTTTTACACGCGATCGAGTTATATTGAGACACGTTGACATGGGGTGGTTTGGGAAAACCACCCATATCGCACAACTTTTACAAAACTTTGGTCGGGCACTTAAGTTGCACGATATAAGATATCCGCCATAAGATCAGGCTTTCAAAAGTGAATGGTCAAGATTTAAAGGAAAGGTGCGGGGAAAATGCAGTGGGACTAGGGCTTTGGTTATTGATCGTTGATCCGGAAGATGGAAGATCAACGATATATATTGAGTGCAATGAGCAGTGGTGGGGACAGAAGCTTTGGGCTATCGGGTACAACATAGATCGTCTGATCTTAGAAGTAAATATGGATCCAACGATTGATAAGTAATGCGATGAGAACCGTTGGATTGGGAAGGGATGATCGGACGGCTCTTATGCTGCGTGATAAGGAATGAAGGGATACAAGATAATATTATTGCATTTTTTTGGAACCGTTGGATTAAATGGGTATTGGAGATCAAAGGGCTGAAATTAACCCCGATAATAAAAGGGATTTGGGGAGTTTATGTACAAAAAACATACTTTTTCATGGGATAAAGTGGTCAGGGAGGGTTTTAAAAGGGCTTGACCCATGGTTAATACTGCAGTAAGGGGATATCTATCGGGGGAAAGGGTTGAGTTATAATTTTAACCATGGGTAAATGGATTTCAGGAAATAAACAAAGGGATGTGTTTTGAATTTTAGATTAAATAAAACTTCAATATTTTGTTTTAAACATATAGTTAAACATGTTTAAAATTTTTTTATATATTTTTATTATATAGTAATTAAATCAAAATGATTTAACTACCATAGGGGGCGGGGTTTCTATATAAAGATATATTTAGCCAAAGGGGTTATAAGGTGGGTATTTAATTTGAACATGTGGGAATTAATAACTTTGGCTAAAATTTTATTAATGGGTTTTTTGGAGTTATTATATAAAAGGGAGTTATATAATATAGGAAAAGGTTTTTTTTTCTATAGGGAGTTAATATATAAGTTAAAATCAATATGAAAATGGGACAAAGTATACTCAAAATACATAAAAATTACCAAGTAAAGTGATGTTTAAAAGGAAAATTTGCATCATACTAACCTTATCACTTTAACTTATGATAAAATGTAAATTTGAGGGTTTAATGTTCTCATGTGATGAAGAAAATTAGTTAAATGGGAATTATAGTACCTTACGTAAAAAAAGGTTTTACTTAAGATTATTTAGGGGAATGAATGCATGAAATGGAGTAATGAGGTGATTTTGAGGGATTAATACAGACATTTAACATTTTCCACTTATCAGCCATAAAGCCTTGGGTCCGGTCCCAACAAAAGTCAAGGAAATGCCTTGAGCCTTTCTGACTGATAGCTTAGAATGTTTAATGACTACAGGAAGGAGAAGTTAGTTATTTGCAGCCATTGGTGAACAATATTTACATTGATGCTTCTCACTGTCTTCTACCTACCCATTTTAACATGCTAACATTTTTTCTTCCATTTTTGATAAGGTGCATTTGAGCTAGCAACCTTTACAACATTTATTTTTCTTGAAAGCAAATAAACTATCTAATTCTACACTTATTTCATCCAGGAATCCAGATTAAACTGTTGGATTCACTTATTCTCTACATGACTACTGAATTTTCATGATTAAACTGTATGACAATTCTTTATTCTCTATCTAAAACATTTGAAATTGAAAAGTGACAAGTCAAGATTAAATTGTTCAACTCATCAAAGATTATGGCATTTATTGACACTCTGCCATAATCAACTGCAAAAGGTAAAAGTAGTGGCATTTATACTTGCACACTTTCATGTCTTATTCATTTTTCTTTTGGGGTCTTTTATTTTTTCTAAGTCCTTTGATTTTTCTTTTATGACATTTTACCCTCTTTTTGATTTTTGATTTTTGATTTTATTTTTATTTTTATTTTTTATTTTTTTACAAAATATGTGAATACAACTTGCAGAAGGAAAAGTATGTACAGATTTACAAAATTACCATCAGTCAAGTCAAAATTATGAATCCTATATTTATAGGTCACTAACATATACAAGGTCTAAGTATTGTGCTTGAGCTATGACCTATTCTTCCGTAACAACAAATCCCTTAGCCACATCTTCAGTGATCTTTGGAAGTAATGATTTGATAAACCATTCTGCTAAGATTTGATCCAAAATGAAAACTTTCACTAAACGTCTTCTACGTCTCCATTAATGTATATGATCTGAAATGTATGTGGATGTAGATTATTTTAATGAAGTTAAGAGTTCTGTGCCATTGTCGTAACGGATAGGAAAGTGAAAGTGTGTTAAGAAAGTTGTTGCTAACATGTTGAAATTGTTGAATGATCCACGTGGTATTTCAATCTACCACTTTGTAGCTAAACCTATCAATGTTCTTTGAAACAATCTCAATCGAATGGAATCATAGATTAAAGAGTTGGATGCACACCAAAGGTGGTAAGTCATGACATGGTTGGAGGGGTCATCGCCCGATTTACCTTCAAACTTGGGAATATCACTGGGAAAATTATTAGGCATTGGCGGCCGAAATCAATGATAATAAATCAGATCGTTCGTGAGGCGTGACAAATCTGGAAAATCCAAAGTTGCAATGAATGGTAACTGACGGTTAGGATCCTGTTGAGCAAATTGATAACCTTGAGGAATGATTCCAGTAATGGGAGGAGGATATCCAGGATAGCCCGGAATAGCCTATGTAGTTGGATTAGTCGGGTATGCGTCTGTGATAACCAGGGTTAGTCGTACTGTACTGAGGATGAGATGGTATTTGATATGTGTAACCAGGGTATAATTGATGCTAGTATACTAGATTTTTTCCTACAGGTCCATATTGATACTGCCCTTGATACAGTTGATAAACAAACTGACCTGTATAAGGTTGGCTCGTTACAATTGTACTTGTACCAGGTTGTCCTGTATATGCCTGAACAATAGTCTGAATTGTAGGTCCAGGTTGATGTACAGTCATTTGAGGGATTGGCTGTGATACAGGTGTCATCGTTACTATGAGGGGCTGTAGAAACTCCAGGAATAGGTGTACTAGGTTGTTGAACAGAAGTTGATGCATTAGTTTGGACAAGAGTTCTAGGTGTACTTGGACTAGGTTGTTGAACACTACTAGGTGCAGTTAACTAAGGTATAACTTGAAGCGTAGGTTGGATAGGTTGTTGGATTTGGGGATAAAAAACTAGTTGACCAGGCTGATTATAAGGTACTTGCACAGTAGGTTTCAAATTATGTTGATTCAATGACAAATTCCACACGGTGTTTACTCTAGGATAAGTGGCTCCTATTGAAGGTTGTGATGCTTAAGATGGACCATAACCGGGTTGATAATTCATAACATAAGTTTGATAATTTGTTGCATAATTTCCACTAAAAGATTGAATCTTTGAAAAAATTGTTGTTCTTGATAAAAATGCGGCCCCAAAGGAGGCTGCTGTCCTTGGAAAGGTTGTTGCTCTGGCATAGGGTACTTCCCTTGAAGAGGTTGTGGCCCCTGAATAGAGTACTTTCCTTGAGGTAAATATTTTCCTTGAGGTATGTACTGCCCTTGAAGTATGTACTTCCCTTGAGGTTGCCCCCCAGGTGGTAAATTACTACCTTTAGGTTTCCCCCCAGGTGGTAAATTACTACCTTGAGGGTTAGGGTTAGGAAGTTTTCCAGACATCATGTAGACTTGTTCTATTTTCAAAGTTTCGGTATGAGATTCATTGAGACCAGGTGATTGTACAAGTTTTTCAGGAGAGGGAGATGCTCCTAAGAAAGTACCAGAAAGCGACTGGTATCCTGAAGGAACAAATGGACCACCATACAAAAAAATTTCTGGCCCAAGAAGAAAACATGGATGACTCACCAGACATGTCTAATGAAGGTCTGTAACTACCTCTGGGTAAGGCGTAAAAATGAATACGGGGTGGCGAGTAACTAAGACCATAATTATGTATAAACTCGGTTAACTAAGAATACCAAGGATCTTTCTTGAAGGGGATATAATAAATTGATTCACTTTTCCTTAGATCTAAAGATTATTGATGTGAAGGAAGTATAACCTCTTCTTTTGCGTCAGTAATTTCTTTGATACTAATGAGGCCAGGAGGAAGGTTCTCAATGATGTGAAGATTCACTCGAGGTGAATGAGGATGACCAGGGGTTTAGGTTATGAACACCGAAGTATAATTAGATGAAGAAGATTCAGTTTTAGGTTCAAAAATTTCAGGTTCAGTAGCTGATAATTCACTAGTTATAGATGCAACTTCAACTAGTTCAGAAATTTTTGGTTGTCTTTGGTACCTTTCAGCTGTGTGAGGTTGATATAATTCATAATGAAGATGTATTATTATAGATGTTTCCTCTTGTTTAGTTAATTTGGTTCCTGATGGTTGGAATTTTTCATATTTAATTTTTTCTAACTGACTTGGTGTGTACTTAGGGGGTTTCCCCTGCATTCTACGAGAGTGTCTCGGTAATTCAACCACGGTTAAATGTTTAACACAAAAAATAAATAAAAATGTCAACAAAATAAACCTAAAGTCGCTAAGGAAACAATCAAATTGAACACATGCCTACAAAATCTAAGAGACAATCCACACACAAATAATATGTTTCCACACTAAAATAACTAGTTGGTGATGAAATCCAATGTCGTAGAATTCTAATGTGGAAAAATTGGCGGTTGGAAAAGTTACCCCGACAACCTGCTTAATGAAACAGTCTAGTGTAAGCCCCTCCACTTATGCCATCTCAAAGTGAAGAGTACCCTTTGAAAAGTCCAAGTGAGTCTAGCCGACGTCTGTTCCAAGTATAGTGGGACCTTCCCTCCACCATCACCTTGGGAAAAAATCCTAAAGATAAAGGTCACTAAGGTCACCAATGGAAACAAACATACCTGGGGGAACATTCTATGATCCGATATACACACAAGGGCAGAGTATCAAGCTCAATCCCCTTGAAGGCTCCCTGATATGGTAAATCCGAGGTTTTCCAACAAGTGACCCCAGGCTCCTCGACAATGGTCTATCTGAGGTTTATCTTTTGTGTTACGTGCACCTCTGCTATCTTTCCCAATGATATAGGTACGATTACCTCACTGGTTCTGACATGATCTCGTGCTTGACTCTTTTAAGAAGAGCTTCCCAGAGCACAAATGCTACAATTGGATTTTCCTACCACAAGATTCTACTTTCTTTTTAAAACTGTTTTGGAATGTTAATTGCAACCTATTCCAAAACACTAGCCTAAGCTATGTTGGTGGAATGAGCCCTAGAAAATGTAAAATATCTAGATTTATTTTATTAATGCGTTGTTTTTAATTTGGCTGTTGCTTAAGACAAAATGTATGGAGTTGAAACTTCAATGATTTTTTTGACCCGACTCAAAAATACATTAAATGCATCTAAATGAGAAGTGCAACTCTTTTTTTTTCAATGAATTTTATTTAAGGGAAAGATTGAGAGATTTAACAATTTTCAAAGCACCAATTCTTTCATTCATAAAAAAAATCCTTGAAAATAAGACGTTTTTGTAAAGAACTCAATTCGTAAAAATGATCAATTACTCTTTGAAATGAAATTCCTTGAAAAATCCAATCAAAAACTACAAATCAATAAACAAACCATTTCCAAAATAAAACAATATATAAAAACTCTAAAAACATAAATTTCAAAATCAAAGAAAAAATCTAATTTTGAAGTCTATCTAGAATGTTTGCGGATGTTTTCTCCTAGCTTTTAATCAAAATAAGAAAAAATTCTACTTATCTTAGCAGAAATGAAAACATCCAAAAATGCTTTGGTGATATGAGGCTTTAGTAAGTTAAAATATCTTCCAAATTTGCAAATGAAAAAGGAATCTTGGATGTAAGTTGAGGTAAATGAAGGTATCTTGTATGGAGCAACAATAAAGTAGGGAAAACTCTCACTTATAAGATGTAAATAGGATGATGAATCACACAAATGAAAAATTTACTGAAAAGAAATTCACACACAAGATTTGATAACTTAGATAGATTGGGGCAAACACAAAGAAACAGACGATCTGGCTCTAAAAACTTGAGAATTTTAAAAATTTTCAAAAAATTTCGAGGGGTGCGCAGTTTATAGTGGAAGACATAGTGCATGCACACTATTTTGAACTAGAATCTGCGTAGGTTGTTGCACTATTTTTTGCTAAAAACCGCGAAGGCAAGGAAAAACTTGGAAAAAATAAATAATCGGCTTTCTTTTTTATGGATTCTTAAAATTTATCTACCCAAACCATTTTCAAAGAAATCAAAATTAGAAAACTATAAAATTCAAACTGAAAATAAAATAAAGAAAACTAAGTTCTAGTTCCCCAGCGAAGTCATGATTTTGTTATGCAGATTAATCCCTCTTATTGACAAAAGAGATCTCCCTAGTACTCAACGAGTAGATATAAACAAACATCCATTTGAAAACCTTTTTCTCTAGATTAATTGCATTTCAGAACTATTATAAGAAAATAAAGAGGACATGCCCCTACCTTGAAATCCAAATGTTCGATGTAGAGTTTTATCTTGTCACTCCAAAGTGGCTTCTTCAATAAGTAGAACCCGCAATCAAAGACAAGACAAAATAATCAAAGCATCTGCAACATATAATAATCAAGAAAAGCTAACCCAACTTAGTGATTTAGGAGTGTAAGTATTGATGTTATTTCAATAATCATAAGAACAATTCAATGAGAAAAATAGATTCATATGTATTATCATGAATAAAAAGAGTAATCTTACAACCGGATGCCTTGATGTCGTACAGATTTCTCCCAGAGTCCTGAACAATCGTTCCTCCTTCAGTTTGATTAGACTTCCTCTCTAAATACAATCATAGAGTTATGGACATAAGGGTGTGATCATTCTCATGCCAACAACAACTTACTAGTGTAGAAAGTATGCACTCTTGAGAATTTCTTCAGCAATTAACTTGTATGTCTACCCTTCAACATGAAACTTGAGCTCAATTTATATGGAAATGGAAGTAGTTTCAGTTCCATGAAGAGGGGTATGGATTCCTTTCATGAAGGTATTTGAGTTCCATGGACCAAGGGAAAAGCTCCATGAGTGGATGGATAAATCTTGAACTAATGGAAACTCTAGAAGCTTCCAGTTGGGAGAATATTCGACAAGCTAGGCTTCTAGAACTTACTTTTTCTTTTAATTTTCCTTTCGCAAGGGTGCATAGGTAATAGTAGCAAAAAGTGCGGGGGTTGCCGCATTTTATTAACCAAACAATAGTGCATATGTGTAGGGAAAGGCTAGAAAAACTGTGCAGGTAAACTTTTAAGGGTTTTAAAGAGCTTTTCTCCAATTCCAAGACTTGATTCAAGAACTTTAAGGTTTTTGACTTCTAAGGGAACATGATATAGGTGGAGATAGACCCATATGTAAATTCAAATGTCATGGTGACAAAATAACATGTAACATCAACACCCTCCCTTGATGCTTACATGAAAAACACATATTACAACAACAAGGATAATATTTCTAAATGGTCTTCATGAACACTCACATGATGTAGTAGAAAATGTATTGCTTAGGGTTGATGCTTCCACATTAAATCTATTATTTGAACCTTGGATGTTCTTGGTAAGTATGAATTAGACACTAAGAGGGGTTTTGGACATATACAACTTCATATGGTGTCATTTTGGTAGTGCCATGATAAGTGGGAATATAGCACCATTTTGCAAGGGGTGGCCACTATGTCCATTTGTGTCGTCTATTTAAATCAAAGCATCTGAATATGTTTGCAAGAACTTCTTGACCACTTTTATTTGACCATAAGTTTGAGGATGAAACTATGCTCATGTTCAATTAAGTGCCCGAGAGTTTAACCAAATCTTACCAAAATTTTCTAGTGAATGTGGGTTCATGGTTCAACCTTATAGAAGTGGGCACACCATGTAACATTAAAATCTAATCCATGAAAACTTGGGAAATTGTGGAAGGTGTAAATGGGTGTGAAAGGGAACAATAGTGAGCATATTTATAAAGGTGCTTAACTACCACAATTATGATCAGGTTATTTCATGTTGTTGTTATGGCCATTATAAAGTCTATAAAAATATCAATTCATATAGTGGATGATATTAGTAGTGGTTACATTTCCCTAAGAGTATTCTATGTATCCCACTTGTCCCATTGATAGGAAATAAATGAGGCTACACAATTTTGGATTCCTTTTTTCATGCCTTCCAAAAGAAAAAAGGAATAGTACTTAATGCATTCATGGGCTTTGTGAATCCAGAGTGGTCCATAGAAGGAGATGAATGTAATTTCTCTAATACCCTAGATTTTAACCTCAAATGCTATACCAGGAAAGTGTTCCCTTTATACTTTGAGTTATCTCACTACAAATTGTTTCTCTTATGAGGATTATGTCCCTTTTGAATCTTGTGGATGAATTGAACCATAAAGGAATTGTTCCTCCATTCTTCGCAGGATTCTACAAGCTAATTTCACATTGATAAGGTTACAAATTAGTATAGAGCCTTCCAGATATTTCCAAGACAATGTATCTACCACCACATTCTCTTTTTATTTCTTCTAGATGATCTCATAATCATAGCCAAGCATATTAGTGAACCACTTGTGCTACTTTGGTTATGAAAACCATTGTTATAGAAAATACTTTGAATTGTGATGACTTGTCTTGATATGGAAATGTCACCCATTGAGGTACAATCTCTAAGTATCAATGGATTGAATTAAAACCATCATATTTTTCCTATAGGTGTATTTTCCCAAATTATTATCACACAATCATTTATTGGTGGAGGTCAAGGGGCATCCTTCTTGCATTAACACTACTCTTAGAAATCTACCCAAAGCATCACATTGCAAAAGAAAATAACCATTGAAATTAGACTTTACTAAGGTGGGTCTAGTACATATGTCATCCTTTAAAGCTAAAAATGATTGGTTTGTAGCCTTGATCTATCCAAAAACATTTTTTTAGCATGGATGTTAAAGGGGCAAATAATTTCCTGTAATCCTTTACAAACTTTTTTGTGGTGGTCTGTAAATCCTAAAAGCCTTGTAAGCTCTTTAGACTCTTCAATCATGACCAATATTTCATAGTCACATTCTCCCAGTAGGATCAAATCTCACCCTATCATGGTTGATAATATGGACCAACTATTCTACTTTTGAAGCACCAAAAGCACATTTAGAATGTTTTAAGAACAACTAGTTTTTGTGCATGAGTTATAGATTTTTATTTACATGCTCCACATGTGCTCATAAAATTTTCTATAAATGATGATATCATCAAATAATACCAACAAAAAATTGCATAGGAAAGGTAAAAAAATTGTTTTCATGAGGCTTTGAAAAGTGGATGGATCATTGCAAATCCCAAAATACATCCCTAAGAATTCATAATGGTTTCCATAGGTGTAGAAATTTATTTCAGGAATTTTTACCTCTTACATTGTTATCTTGTTGTAGCTTAAGTGAAGGTCCATCTTAATGAAGGATTGGCACCATGAAGCTAATCTATGATATGATCACATATTGGGATGAGAAAGTTGTCCTTGATTTTAAAATCTAAACATAAAATTTGGATATGTGTCAATTTTCTTCATTATTTAAGACCATGACCATGGATGATTATAGAGGGATAATACTTTTATTGATTACCCCTACCTCCAATAACTCCCCAATAATATTTTCAATTTCATTATGTTGTGAAAAATGGTGCTAATAGGGATGTGCATTGGGTGGTTGACTATTTTGAATTAGTGGAATACTATGGTCATGCTTACCTTGCAAAGGGAAAGGCTCTTGGGTATGTCAAATACCTAATGATGTTTAGGCAAAGATCATTTGTAAATTAATGTGAGTTTCCTATTTCCCATGGGGCTTTTCTTCAACGGTGAAGGGTGCACTGCTAAGGCACTCCATGCGATATATCATTGGTTCCAATCCCCTTGTGGGTGCCGAATTACAAAAAGAAGACGTGAATTTCCTATTGGAGGTTGTTGGAGCCCAAGTATGAACTTGGGTTAATTAGAAAATGAATTATAAAAGTAAATGTGAAATGGAAATAAAATTAAAATGAAATTTAAATGCGCATGCAAATGAAAATTAACATATGATGGAATTTGAATGGAGGGAAAAGTTGTTGGTAGATATTTCCAAGAAAATATTAAAATATTCCTTCATGGACTTGGAGTTCGGGGTTTTTGTATGGAGATTTGAATTGAAGAGTCAGTCTCTTTGGGGTTGGAGTGCTACATAGGTTTTGGTGTGCGAGGAGTTATAGAGGCAGTGCAGCCTACTTGATGCCATGGAAGGGAGGCCTACAACCTATGTACATTTTTTTTCCGTGTTAATGAAAGATGGAAACCAAGTTCCAGTACACCCTTGTGTTATGTTGTTGTTCAACTAGTTGTTCAGTATTTGCAATAGTGTTATCTATTCTATTTTCACCAATATGTTTAGTTAAAATAGTATTTTGTACAGAAAATAGTTTATTTTGAAGAAATTTTGTTTATGTACAACAACTTAACAACTTTGTTGTGTGGAGTAGTTTACTGGTTTCCATTTGTTGTTCGTAGCCATGATTTAGTTGGTTGTCCGGTTTTTGCTTTTATGAACGACAATTTGTTGTGTAGAGCATTGTTCTTTAATTGCAACAACGAGTTTTTATGTGCAGTAATTTTGGAAATGTAATGTGTTCGGTAGTTTTCTATGTAATGGTGTGGGTTGCTGGTTTAAGTTGTTGTTAGTCTTATTTGTTGTTTAGTTGTTGGTTATGTTGATATTTGTATATTTTTCTATGATTTATTTTGTTTATTTATACTATTGTTGGTGATGGAACTATTGATGTTCCCTCCACTATCAGTGACTACATTGTAAGTTACGTCATGGTCGGTGCACAACGCTATTGATGATGGTGTTGCCTATGTTTCCAAAACTATCTGGGGTTTTGTAATTGTGCCAGTTTCTATGTGGTGAGTTTAGTTTTTCATTTCTCTTGTTGTCCCTCCTGGCTAGAGGGTAAGGGAATTTCACCAAAAAAATGCACCAGCGAGGAATAAATTTTTGTTAGGTGAAATTTTCACTCCTAGCGAGAGGGTAAGGGATTTTCACTCAACAAATTCACTAGTCATGAACAAGATTCATTGGCCACACTTTGGATAGGAGAACCAATAAAAGATAACCAAATGAAAAGAACAATAAAATTCAACATGCAGACACTAACACAAATGAAAAACCCTAAACAGTGTTACCATAACAGTGGTGGAAACATGGAAAGCATTATCCCCATCAAAGTTGTCACCTATAGTGTTGCACACTGACAATCACGGAAACAAAAATAACGTCATTTTCATAAATAAAACTTAACACTGCAAAAACATAACTTCTACAGAGTACGACACAAAGTATGACCCAAACAGATGGGATTGTTGCTGCACATAAACACACTAAACTAGAAATAAGTACATAATTTTGTTGTAATTTAAACCAGAAAATTGTTGCTAATAAAACATAAACTTTTCTCCTCAACCTAAACAGAAACCCATTTATGCAGAACAAAATAAATGACACACAATTGTAAAAATTGTACCTAAAACAACTTTGAACAACAAACTAAAACCAACACATTTCATTCCAAAAAAAATTGTGCATCAACACATGTTGTTGTAACCTGAAATTGTACAAAAAACTAACCCACAAACTGCTACAATGAACATAAAATTTATGCAAATAAAAACATGACACAAAAAATTGGATTCATTTCATTGGCTGGAATAGAATATACATAATCATGAAACCCTCCCTAACATGGTAGTAGGAAGGTTGCACAGCCTCTCCAGAAACTCCTCACATGCATCCCACAAAACCCTATCTCCAATTCCAATGAGAGACCAAGAGAGAGATTTACATTCGAATCCTCTTTTTAAAAAATCCTAACCCTAAAATTAGGAGGAAATATTTTAACGTTCTCCTAAAAATATTTAGTAACTCCCTTTTCCCTCCATTCACATTTCATGACCAATGAATTTTGTTTTCATTTTATTCTTGTTTCATGTACATTTCACTGGCATATTTCATTTTCATTTCACATTTACATTTACTACATTTCATTTTCTAATTAACCCAAGTTCATACTTGGGCTCCAAAAAAGGTTATGGCGATACTTAGATCGAGAGTATGCTACAGATATAACTTGCACTCCTTTTAGAATATTATTGATGTTGAAGAAACTATATTGATTGAAGGAGCATGGACCTTGTTTTTGGCAGATTCATTTTTTCGGCATTTTCAGGTAACACTTGGAAATAAGGCTTCCATGTTGAGTTTATAATTAGTTTGGGACTTTGTTTAGAGAATATCTCAACCTCCTAATCTATTTTTGGAAGTATTTGGATCTCAATCCAACTATATATATGTATCATATTTGTGTATGAATGATGAAAAATATAGTTTTATATGTGCAAATTAATTTACTTTTCTGTATCATATCCCTTTTGAGACTTACTCCCTCATAAGAGGGAGGGGCTAGGAAAGTGTTGAAAGTAGAGTAGATTGAATTGTCTCATTGATAGAGTGTCTACTTTATTCCATCATTTGAGTGCTTGCTTCTCGATAATTTGATGCTTTGATGTGTGATTACATTTTAGAAACAAGGATTAAACTGCGCATTTCTTAGTGGAAGGAGTGTTATGTTGAGAAGGAAAGTTTTCAAATGTGGATAATTGCATAGGGAAGAGGGAGTATGTGGATCTGAATAGCTAAGTCATGCCATTGCAAGATATGTAGTCCTCATTGTCATTATGGGATTACTTTCAATATCATCAATAACCTCGTAGACTATGATAAGACAGAAAACTATGGTTGTGTGTATCAATACCAGCCAACACAGAGCTTTGTGTGTATGAAACTGAGTTGAGCATTGTGTAGAGTTGTGGAGGAGGTACCATGTAGCTGTGGATCATTCTTTGTTTAATAAGTTGGCTTGTAAAGAATTGAATTTTACATAGCAGAAAATTTGTGGTTAGCGTGGTCACCTATGTTCATTGCATTAGAATTGTGTTTATAGTGCCCCCTACTTGGAGTGAAACGCCATATTTTATTGGTGTGTGAAGAAATGACTATTGGCCAATGTGAAGCTTGAATCTATACATATTAACCTGAACAACCCCTACTAGTGATAGGAGCATAAATACTAGTGAGATGAAATAAGACTAACATCGATGCCTCATGGGACATTGTTCGACATGCATTATGGCAAAGAATTGATACTTTGCATGATATATCTCTACATCATTAAACCCCAAATTTGTTGTTCGGTATCTTGGAGACACTAAAGTATTTATGTTAGAATGTGTGTTGGGGAAACTATATGAGAATGGACTGTGATGATCTACTAATTTCCTAGGTAATTTAAATTTCAGTTAGCATATGCAAATTTATAACTATACTATGTATTTCCATTAATCAACTTTGACTTGGCACACTTGCAACAACGATAAAAAAGTATTGGAGAAACTGTTAGAGTAAGATTCAAACTTCTTAAATGCTTAGGATTATGATAACATGACTCCTCTTCATGTGATGTTTCTCTATGAGTGCAGTGAATAGGCTTAGTTCCTTCTTCAACATAATCTCAAGACTACTAGAAGAAATCACATCAATGTTAATGTTCAACACTACTAGAAGAACTCACCATTTGTAGATGTAAAGAGCACTAATCAACATGTTATCTTAATGGTTGAATTTCTCTTTATTTTTTAGTGGCAAAGGGACATCCCCATCAAACTTGAGCCACTAAATTTAATGATATGTCCAAAGAAAACCTTTAGGTGTGAATAAATTTAATTCTTTGTTTTTTCAACTGTTTATTTTGTTGTATGTATCAGTATGTCATGCCATGGTAATTATGGTTGTTATTAAGTGACATTATTCTGACCAACTATTGTCAAAATTTTGAGTTTGTGTTGGAACTGGTCATTTCAATAATAGGCATATTTATTTGTGGGAAATATTGACTACTAGATATGATGAAGACATGAAACAAAATATGGCATTAGAGGATAATTGTTAGAGCTGCATCAGAAATTAGAGGATGATGGGCAACTAAGTGTGAGTTTGTGAATAGACTCACGATGGGAAACTAAGTGTGAGTTTGTGAATAGACTCACGATGGGAAACTAAATGTGAGTTTGTGAATAGACTCATGAGCATGACGTATTATGTATAGTGTTCCTTGAATTTTTTTTATAGTGAATAACCACTCAATGAATACATTACCATAATTTAAATTAGTGGTTCTCAACGTTTTTTGGTGCCAAGAGAAAATATCACTAAATTGATTATGTGAGTTTTTTATATGTTGATGGGTCTTGTTGTTCTTCGGTACTTCAAGGGCATCGATCACATGCTATTTTTGTGAGGATGGAAATGTGTATTTAAACAAAGGTCAGTTGTAGAATTGGTTCTAAATACACTTAGTAACAAGACAACTTACCGATATAACTATTTAAAATTTGTAGCTCGCTGCATTTTGATAAATGGATGTTAGTCCATATATTGGTTCAGTATCGATATTATCCTTTGGGAGGTCAAGAAGCATCAATTCTGAAAAGTTCATCAATGATGATCTAAGGAAGTTATGTTTTAAATGGAGTTCAAGTGGTAGCTTGAAGTTGATGTGGTGAAGAAAGAGTGATGTCTATGAGATTCCAGAGTAAGCGCAAGGACTAATGAATACCAACCATACCTAGATAAATACTGTTGTTGTAATGTGTGTTTTTCTATATTTGTTACATGTAAGCATTAAGGGAGGGACTTGGAAATAATACTTCCATGTTGAGTTTAGAATTATTTTTGGATTTTGGCGAGAGAATACCTCAACCTCCTCATATATGTTTGGAAGTTGTTGGATCTCAATCCAAATATATATATATATATATATATATATATATGTGAATTAATGATGGAAAAAATAGTCTTATGTGTGTAAATTAGTTTCCTTTTGTAACTTGTTCCTGATTGTGTATTACCGGGTCTTTTAGAACTGAGAATTTGACAGAGAAGAGCAATGTGTATAGCACTGAAAATTTGACAAAGAAGAGTGATGCGTATAGTTTTGGAGTGGTTTCTATAGAGATCATATGTAGTAGACCACCCATAGATGTAACATAGTTTGTCGATAAATGAAGCATCACTAGATGGGTAAGGAATCAAAATTTTCAATTACTCTATCTTGCTTCCTGCTTCAAAAACTAGTAAATATATGGATATTTTCAAGCCGCCTCTTTCATAGAGTTGGATGCAATTCCTAGAAAAATAGAGGAAATGGTAAACAAAAGGTTGGGTGGGAATTACAACTTGGAACTAGTCACATGAATTGCCATAGTTGTCAATACATGCGTTAAGGTTGAACCATCTTCTAGACCAAGTGCGAGTGAGGTAGTTGTAGATCTCATAGAGGCTATTAAACTTGAGGATAATGACTCTTTTTCAAATTTAGAGAAGATTACTATCGAATGTGAAGATTTGCAGACCAACTCGGTCTCTTTGAGTTTGAGTTCTAGAAAATGCTTGTTTTTTCAATTTGAGAGAAGATTGGTATTGAATGTGAAGATTTGCTGGCCAACCTAGTCAATTTGAGTTATGGATGTGGATTAAAAGAAGAGTAGGGAAGAATTCAAATCTAGAGGTCTTGTGGTTTTATAAAATATTTTTGGGCTTTTAGATTAGGCTGAACTGAGATTCATTTTGTATTATTATTATTTTTCCTCCACTAATACAATTTATGTGTTCTCACAATCATATATTTTCCACATATAAAGTTAGATGGTTTCCATAAGCTAGTTTAGTTGTTTGCGTAATCATCTTGTTTTTCGTATAAATTACAACCGAGAAGAATATGTGTATTTGATATAATTGTGTATAATAGTGGGGGTTAAACTAGTTTAAGTCATTTTACATTGGATATGAAAATTATAATCTTCATTGTGATTGTTAACAATGAAATTGACACGATATTGATGAATCAACACAGTGTCCTGGAATAATCACTATCATTCAATATCCATATAGTTCAAGTGTTCCTAATGTTTTGATGTTTTATGTCATGTATTTAATCAACAATGTCAACACATATATACAATATAGTTGTCATTATGTCATTAATACCTATTAACTATTTAATAATAAAGATAATATTTTCAAATTAACTAACTATTTAATGAATTTTATTAAAAAAGTCTTATATTAATCGGTTAATTAATGATAATTTAAAGTAAGAAAGGTAAGATAGAATCCTAACATGTTCTCCCAGACTCTTTCAAAACTATAACTATTTTGAATAGGAGAAGATACATACCTTTGTTTGAAGAATGAATCTTAGTTACTAAATTTGTTGCAATTTCTAGATCCTACTTAATTCTACTTTGGCAACTCCACTCATTCCTGATTCTGTTTAACCAAATCCACAATGAAGGTATCGGGGACAACTCTCCTCGCAACAATAGGCTTAGAGGAACAATCACAACAAACTCTTAGCTTCAATATATTATTGCCAGACTTACATTCTATTTCCTCTCGCCCCTAAAAGATGTCCTCTTCTTACTTCTCTCTTTCTTATATAGAGTCCTTCCACCATAAAGGACTCAATCTCAAGATTTTGCTTGTCATAATTATCTTTTATCTTGGATTGGCTTTTCTTATGCCTTTATTTGCTTTGCAGTTTGTTATTTTAATTGATTTGGAACATGGCACTTCCCCATTTCAAAAAATATCGTTTCATAATATTATCTGCCAGACATCTATTACCAAGACAAAAACATCAGCTACAAGTATCTGTCACAAAGACAAAGACATCGTGTGCCACCCATGAGGGCATTTGTTAACAAAACAAAAACATAATTAGCTATCAAAATAGACATTGACAAAGACATCATGTGCCACCAATAAGACCTTTGTTAACAAAACAAGAACATCATTAACTACCAAAATAGACATTTCAATAATTTCTATCCTGATTACCTTCAATATGCTTAATTTTATAATTAAGATCAAACCCTATATTTTTAATATAATATAAATCTATCTTAATTTAAAACATTTTAATTTAATTTTGATTTACATTTTATTTCTTAAAATCAATTTTTTGCATTTCATAACTTTTAATTAAATTTTATTTACACTAATTTTTTTCCCTAATTTTATTATTTTACTAATTTTGAAAAGCTAAAAAAAAATATTTTTCCACACACTTATGTATTGTAAAATTAATTTCAACTTCTATTCAATTATGAGAATGATATTTGTTTTTTACTCATACAATTATTTGAATAATCAAAACCAATTTATATTTATATTTATTTTTAATAATTACATCAATATAATAACAAACAAAACCATGTATCATTAAAAGAAAATTATTCCCCAAAGCTATTAGTTCTGTCGTACTTGACCTTGTCCTGGAATTGTGACATGTGAAATGAGTAGTCACATAAAACGACAGAGTAGGAACGATTCAGTCGAGTCTTCCTCTCTTTGCCGTATTTTGACCGGACACTACTAGGAATGGACACTTCTCAAATTCCATATGCAATTATTGAGATGCTTTACATTTTTTCTGTGGTGTGCATAGGAATGGAATTTCAAATTTATTTTATCTGTTATATGAAAATTTGAAATTTGATTATGGTTGTTTTGTTTTTTCTGTTTGAAAATTTGATGATGGTTATTTGTTTTTCATATTTATCATTTTATTTTAGATAGATTAGTAAGTATCAATTTTTTTTGCTGTTATTATTATATATAAATTTTATATAATTTTTAAGAAATAAGATTGAAAGTTCTCATTTTTAGAAGAGAAAAAGACAATTGTTCACCAATTTAAAGCTATAGCAAGATTGAAAGTAGTCTCTTTTTGGAAGAGAAAAAGATAATGGTTCACCAATTTAAAACTATAGCACCAAAAATATATTGAGGTTCAAGTGATTTTTGAAAATCAAGAATTCTTAGAAGTAAGGCTCCAAATAAAAAGTTATATAAATTGGGAAAATGACAATATTTGAAACTAAACATAAGATGAATGAAATTCGATTTTATTTCAAGATTCACAATTAAAACCATAAAATAATATGACATATAAGTTAAACAACTAATATCTTAAAAATTATATAAAACTTATTATTTAGTTATTTATAATTATTTGTTTAACACACATGCAAATATTAATGCAAAAATGATAAATAAATCTTTTCACTTCCATTGCAATTGGACGAGACCAAACTTGAAACCTACGCCATGAAAATCTCATGAAAATCTTTATTATCCTTCCCGTTGAATCATAGAAATCATTGGTCGCTCGGGACAACATCGTGTCACACTCATCATTGTCAAAACTATTGAGCTTCAGGTGGAGTCATTTTCGTTGAATGATGAAAGTTCATGGTATATAATTGGTCAAGTTAAAAGTGCTAATGTCAACATAAATCGTTAAAATAAATATCCAATTTAACGACAATTTTCAACATGTTATATATACAATTTGCTGTAATAAACATTGTTCACAAATTTATGCCAAGATATTTTTTGTTATTTTTTTGGGAGGTGTTTCAGAGTAAACGTGCACAAATTAAAATAATAATAATAATAATAATAAAATTATAATTATAATTATAATTATAATTATAATGTTTCTTTAATTTAAAAATATTAATTTGATTTGTTATATTGTAAATTTATTTTTATTAATAAAATAAAAATAAATTTTTATTGTTAAAAATAAATAGAAATTTTATTAATATTTTATTATTGTAATTTTAGTAATTTATATTTTACTAGAGTTATTTTTTATTCTTATAAGAGAAACTAAATCAGAGACAAAATAGTTCTTATCCATAATCCATTAAATAATTGAGGAAAACCATAAGTAGCATATAAAAAGTGACATTTAGGGACATTAAAATATATACAAACTTATACGATTAGGTGTCAGTTTAAAAGAGGTTTACTAAAAATAAAGAGTTTATCCCACAGTTACTAGAATCATCCACCTTTGTAAGAAACAAAATTTTAAGGAGCATAAGCATAATAATAATGAAAAATTATTGTCATCGGATTGATGCACCTTTTATCAGGGTGGCAAGAGCATGGGGTGAACCCATCTCTAGATGTGCTAGATGACCCTCTACATCCACCACTAACATCTTCAACTCCTCGAGCTTATGCATGAGGTTTTCCTTTGCTTCTATTATGTAAATGAGGATTGTACCAAGAAGTAGTTTAATGTGCCCATAAAGGTCAAGAGTGTAGAGATAATGTAATTGATGACTTCTAGTGTTTGTGGTGTCCATAATCTAGGCCACCACACCATCTAGAACATATACAACGTTTGAATCCAATATGCAATGACGTTTTTTACAAAATTCCTCTTCAACTTAATGGATTATGATTGAATTTCAATTAGTGTACAATCTTGATAGTGTCTGGGTGAGGATTTATCACAAATATGCCTCAAGAACCACCTACATTGCCACGTCCACCACCTCCCCCATGACAATAGTTTCGTTATATACTCATAGCAACTAGAGGAAGGAGAAAAGTTATTGAGCTTAAAGAACTCAAAACAGAGGGCAGAGGAAACAAAATCCAAAGAAGAATTATGTTCCTCATCATTAAATGTAATTGTTGCATTAGTTTTTTTATTGTTAATTAGTTGGATTTGATAGATTTAGTGCAACTAAAATAGCTCATAATATAGTGTTTGGTTGAGATATTTTCTCAACTAATTGATTGTGTGTTAAAATAGAATTTATATCTTAAACCAATGCTTGATTTATTTATATGTGATGTTTAATAATATACAAAATAGGTGTTTTTTTGTTTGTTGGTAGTTTAGACTAATCTTAATCACCCACGAGTTTCAAATTGGTGACCTTGCAAACAGAGTGCCTTAACAGTGCACCCCATCACCGACTGCTCTACACCATGTGGGCTATACAAAATAGGTGTTTGGTGTGCAATTAGTTTTCTAAAAGGAAGTTAAATTTGCATAAGGCACACAAAATTCTATTATTCACATCAAATAATAATACAATATAAATAAAAGAAACTATGTCTTGAGATAGCTAATCTATTTTTGACATACTGTTGAAAAGTCAACAAGAAATATGTGTCTAATTTAATTTTCCCTTGATTAAATTGGACAATAAATTGTAATCTTATATCATAATCACTTGTAATAGTTAACTGAGTATGATAGACTCAGTTCGCTCATGAAATTCGAGTTGAGGGTGGTTGGTGAGGCATGCAGAGTGATTCTATTTGTTTTAGAGCCCAAGTTGTAGTTAGTGTATTAGTTTAATGCACGAGAAATTAGTTAACTCAATTAAGTGAGTTAAAATCAGTCTAACTACTTGTAACTGATTGTTGTATAGTGAATTAAATCAGATTTAATTCACATGCAGTGATCTATCAAGTGACTTATGATTTACTATTAATAGCTGCATGTATGTCACTTCTGATGAAGACCAAGTTGAGAAAGAGGTTAAAGGGATGTTATCTATCAGTTGTATTATTAGTAAATTGTCGACGTACAATTAGACAACCATAGGATTGCCCATGATGTATTACGCAGTTTTGGAAGGTTGAATTTCCTAATTAATAGGGATCAATTGTTCTTCGAATTGCGCAAGCAAGGAAGGTTGAGCCGAGGTAGGAAATTGGCTAAGTGTTAGTCGATTTTGTCTGGATCAATGTGAGACAATTGGTAGAGTGCAGTAGACTCTTATGAGAGAGTGCATTGTAATTGTTTCATGATTCCTTGGTTTTATACAATACAGATGGAGGGGTTTTGAGCAGATTACTTTCCCTAGAAAATTTCATGTGTTGTGGATTTGATACTTCTCTTACTTGGTGTGATTATGCGATTGTGTTTAGTTTCCACAAATTAATTGTAGAAGGATTCAATATCTTGCTATAGAATATTGCATGATCAGATTGAACCCATTGGTATACATATTGTTTGTATAATTTCTACATGGTATCAGAGCGCCAGAAATCACTATAGTGGAGAAGAATTGAGTTTGTGCTGAACAACATTCGAATTTGAAAAAATCTTCTTTAGTGCAATAGGTAGACCAAGATTTCTTTTGACGGATTAATATTGGAATATGCACTTGAGGGAAGTTCTAATTATATTGCATGTAAAGAAAAAATGGAGGCTGATGCCAGGGTTCTGGTTTAAACAGATCCTAGCATATAAAAACACGAGTGCTTCCTTCTTGATTAAAAATCTCATCTAATTCTTCATTAAACAAAACAAATGATGTTGTGCAATATATACATAAAGGGAAAGAGAGTCACAGAATAAAAATACTGATTTAAAACATTAAAACTCTTCGGCCAAATATTACAATGGGTGGCCTCTTGGCTCTTGGCCCTTTAGAATATTTCTCTGACTCTCTCTCTATTCCTCACTCTCCTCACCTCTATCAGCTGTGTTTCATCCTCACAAAACCCTCCTATTTATACATAAATAATGAATTTATTTCACTCCATCAATTCCTCCACAAAAATCTCAACTTAAAATCTAATTTAGATTTATCTTTCTTTGGACTCAACTAAGTCTCGTTTATGGAATTCCTCATCCTAGATTATCTACCTAATTCACTCCACTCATATCCTTAATTATCTAAGGAATATTTACAATAATCCTCACATTTATAATTTCTCTCCTAATTTATTAAAAATGAGCAATTTAATTAATAAAATAATTAAAATATCTCACCCCCTTAATTACATAATTGAATAATGAAAATTTAGCTTTGATGCTCCTGCATCAGACTCCCCATGTAGAGAATTTTCCATGGACTCCTGTCTATGAGGTTTGTCGCTTTTCTATAACAATGCGATAGCCACAAGTCCTGATGACTTGCTCCCTCTAGGATTCCAAACTCTGTTCTGCCGCTGGTCCTGTGAAGTATCAACTTGATTTGGTAATTCATCATTCACTCTGTCGATCGGATTCCATCGGCTTCTCCAACACTTTCTTTTTCCAATTCCTTGGAGTAATTCCTCTTTTTCAAACTCTTTCGTCTCCAATTGAGCTGAATACTCAACTTTCTGCAGTGGAAAATAATCAAGAATGTTGGAAATATTGTCATTGATGGAAAAGGAGGCAGCGCTCAAGCAAAGGAGGCAACGCTGAAGCAAAGAGGCAGCAAAGAAGCAAATGAAGGCAGAGGAAACGAATATAATAGAGGCAGAACCGTTATCTCAGCAATAGAGGCAGAAGCAGAGCGACAGGAGCAGCAGAGGTAGAGGCAGAAGCAGAGCCGTTATAAAATTCCGATAATTGCCCAAGCCGGCAGATACAGTCGTATGTATAATTCCGAGAATCATTACCCGATGGGCGTTACATATAATACAGAACCATATTCCGGGAATTGCACACTCCAACCGGCGTTATACATTTAATATAACATAAATATTATTCCGGGAATCGCTTAACTCCAGCGGCAAAGTATACATATATATCAGTTATATAAGTGGAGTGCTTTATTATAAGAACCAAACCTTATACGGTGGGACCCCTCCCCAATCGCAATCGGAGATCACAAGAGCAGCGCAATATGTATCCCACAGGAAATTGCGATTGCGATGAGAATCCAGACCCGATGGGTCTATAAACTACAATTGATAAATCTCGGAACTTAAATAAACAGAGAATTTGCGAATACAATGAAGCCCAGAGCATATAACCAAAGGTCCAAGGTATATATATGGAGCGCACAAAACGAAGTTTTATATGGTGGGACCCCTTCCTAATCGCATCGGAGGTAAACAAAGCAGAGGGACTTGCAACTCAAAGTTGCGGTGGGTAATCGCAATAAGAAAATCATGAGATCGTTCTTGGGCGTGCGGTGCGATTGGAAGTTCCGGACCCGATGGGTGTATTAACGATGGTTTATATATATTTGAATTCCGGCTAATCGCAATCGGAACTCTCCGATTGATCGCAAGTCCTCTGTAATATGCTCCGATCAAGTGGCGGACCCAATGGTGTTATAAGATGGAGTTAATCGGTTCAATCGTCTAGATTTGTGCCGGCTTTTGTAATATCTTTAACGAGTGAAGTGGCGGGACCCGATCAAATTATATGTAGGGGTGTGTGGTAACATCACTGTTCTGATCGCAATCGGAACTTTTCTGTGCTGTCTTAGATTGCATTCGTTCAAGTTGGATGATTAGCTGAGACATGTTTATGGTCATCGCGTCCATTTTATCAATCCCAGTAACAAGTTTTCGTTTTGACACCACGTGTTGTCCACCGACGGATGTGGGGCCCGATGACCCTTTCATGTATTAGCGATTGTTTATATATAAAAGGATTGTTGTTAGATATATAAAACATGGTTGCAGTTGTCTTAAAATATGCCACATGGGTTGTGAACCCTCGGCCCTCGGCTTAATGGGAGGGCGATTATTAATATACAATGACTGAGATCTATGTTCATTCCACTTGCGGAACTTCCACATCAAGAAGACACTCATGGCAGGGAAAGGGTTGGAATTGCCCTGATTTAAAAAGTCAGCAATTGCATTTCATTTATTTAAAAGGCAGAGTTACACGTATGTAGCTGTTACACCCCCACAGAGGACAGAAAATCAAATAGAGCCGAGAGGAGATAAAACACAGTCACAAAAAGGACAACGACAACCAAAGAAAAGACAAATGCGCAGCAAACCAAGAGACAAAATAAGTGAGCTGGAATTCACATTGTAATTCGAATGTAAATGGTTTAATTGTTTTTATTGTTTGTGATGCATTGGCAAGTCTCCGAGAGAAAACAAACTCCCACTGTAATGTTAAAATTGACACCTACAGTCATAATTTCTGAGTAAGCTGATAAAAGGAGTGAGAAGGCAGAAGGAAAAGAGACATGACTTTCCATTTCGAATTCCAAGCAGAATACAAACAGTCATGTGAGGAAATCTATAAATAATATCATCTTGATATGCAGAGAGAGTTTTTTAAAAGCAAGGGAGGGAGCATATATAGAGAGAATGCAGAATATAGAAGGAAGAGAAGATTAAGAGAAGCTACAGAACAGAGTTGATATCTGAGGTAAATCAGCAAACATTCAGTTTTAGAAAATGAGGAAGTTGGAGGTTCCCTATCTAGTTGCAGCTTGATAGCTGTCAGTTGTAGCCGACTGAGGTTGGAGCCTCCTGTAGGTTGGTGCCTGCAGAAAACTGAAGGGATTTGGTGCTTCCTTTCAAGTTGTAGCTTGCAGAATTGAGGTAGGAGCCTCCTGTAGGTTGGTGCTTGCAGAAAAACAGTGGTAAGAGGGAGTTGGAGCTTGCCTTTGCATCACAACAATAATAAGATGTGGTTTTCTCCCTTTATGGGTTTCCACTTATATCTGGTGTCTCTGTGCATGATATTTATGTATTGATCTGATATGTATCATTTGCTTAATACCTGCTGCTCTCATATTAACTCTATTGTTATATTATACTAATACCTGCTGCTTACATTCCAAGATTACTCACATATTAAATTGGATATGAAATGAAGGTGTAAATAAGTTTAATGAAAAGTTTTAAAAGTTAAATGAAGGTGTTAAAATGATTCACTCCCCCCCTCTCAGTTTAACTAAAGGTTCAACAATTGGTATCAAAGCAGGTTCCTTAGTATCAGTCTAACAACTGAAAGGAGTTCCTAGGTTCCCAAGATGGCTAGTAAAGAAGGATGCTCAACCAACAAAGCCCCTTTCTTCACTGGTGAAAATTATTCTTTCTAGAAAATCAGAATGAGGACATACATAATGTCTCTAGGAATAGAAGTCTGGGATGCAGTGGATTTAGGATATGCCCCAAAGGCAACTGACTCAGAGAAAGAAGCCAAACAAGACTTTGTAGCTAACACAAAAGCCATGAATGCCATATTAAATGGATTGTGTGAAGCAGAGTTTATTAAAGTAATGCACAAAAACACTGCCAAAGAAATATGGGATACTCTTGAGAACATACATGAGGGAAACAAGAAAGTAAAGACTGCCAAACTTCAAGTCTATAGAGCTCAGTTTGAGAACTTAAGAATGAATGATGATGAAGATATTTCCAGTTTCTTTCTAAAGGTTGTAGAAATTATTAATAATATGAAAGCTCTTGGAGAAAAAACATCAGAAAGTATAATTGTACAAAATATTCTAAGATCTCTTCCATCTAGATTTAATCCAAAGGTGTCTGCAATAGAAGAAACAGCCGATTGGGAGACCTTGACCATGAACCAGCTACTAGGAAATCTTACAGCATATGAGATGAGGCTCCCACAGAAGAAGCCAAGCACAAGGGAGGCAGCATTCAAAACAGAAAAGAAGAAAGAAGAAAAGGAAGACATATGCTCCTGCTTTGATGAAGAAGAGGCTAAATTTGTCAAGAAATTGGATAGAGGCTCAGGTAGATACAAAGGTAAACTTCCCTTCAAATGCTTTAACTGTGGAAGAGTTGGACATTATGCTGCTAAATGTCCTCACAAGAAAGTAATAAATCAAGCTCAAGAATCAGAAAAAGACACATCAAAGAACTGGCAGAAAGGAAAGAAATTCAGCAGAAAATCCTTCTATGCTCAGCAAGACAACAGTGCATCTGAAGACTCAGATGAACCCTCAAGTGAAGAAGGAACCTCAGAATTTTTATTGATAGCCATAGAAGATCTTGAGGGACTCCTACTAGAAGATGAAGAAGAAGAAGGGGAAGTATACCTTGAGGGGGAGCTAAGAAGTGCTCTGGAGGAGATTGACAGACTCAAACTAAAATGCAGAAAACAAAAAGAGATTATCCTCAAATGTGTTAAAGAAGAACAAAATTCAGAAGTCCTCATGCTGCTGAAGGTAAGGCTTGAAGAAGCCAAGAAGATAGAAGATATGTTACTTCAGCAAATCAAGGATAAAACCCAAGAACAAGAGAAGTTGGAGGAAGAAGTGGTATGTCTTAGGAAGAAACTAGAAAATGCTCAAAGGACAGTGGTTATAAACTCTTCTCAAACAACAAGCTCTAGCAAGTTGAATGATATCCTGGTTGCTCAAAGATCCTCAATGATAAAAACAGGAATAGGCTATGAAGGAGAATCAAGCAAAGGCAAAGAAAAAGAAAACAAAAATATAATTTTTGTAAAAGCAAAGAAAACTGATGAAGAAGCCCAGACAATTCATACAAAAGAAGAAACATGTAATAAGGATGACAGAGATCAGAAGAAATCTCTAGTAACAAGGAATATAATGAATACTAAGATGGCAGAAAAAGAATCATATTCCCCTGAGTATATCAAATTTGGAAGTCATCAGAGGAGATTCTTCCTTCCTATGAAGAATGCCACCTGTTATGTCTGCCACAAGCCAGGACACATTGCTGCATATTGTTATGCAAGGAAGAGTAATTCAGATCTACAAAAGATGCAAACAGTGAAGAGGCTATCTCAAACAAACAGATAGAGAAAACAATCTTACATCAGGTATGCAAATAATTTCTATGGTTATTGTTTTTATTGTAAGGAATTTTGCCATAAAATTATTGAATGTAGAAAGTGTGGAAAAAGAATGATGTTCAACACCTCAAGGAGGTTCATGAATCAAAGAAATTTTGGTCATACTCAAAATTCTGCAAAAACTATGATCAAATGCTTTATATGCAATAAAGCTGGACATATGCCTTCCAAATGTCCTCTGAAAGGATGCAATTCATCACCTCAAAAAAGATATCAAACAGAAGGATTCCTCCAGTGGAAAAAGAAGGAGAATAAGTGTGACCTGGCTCTAACTACTCAAGATCTGAAAAGCTAGTGGTACTTGGACAGTGGCTGCTCCAAACACATGACTGGAGACAGAAGCAAGTTTATAACTCTTGACGAAAAGAAATCTGGCAATGTTATTTCTGGTAATGATAAATCAGGAAAGATCAAGGGAAAAGGCTCAGTCAGCATAGACAATGGTAGAGGAAAAGCCCAAGAGGTACTATTTGTGGATGGACTGAAAGCAAATTTACTGAGTGTCAGTCAGATGTGTGACAAAGGCTGTGAAGTTCTTTTTAGAGCACAAGATTGTGTAGTCAGGTCAAGCACAACAGGAAAGACTCTGCTCAAAGGTGTTCGAACAGAGAACAATGTATACATAGTGAAAGAGGAAGATGAAACCTGCCATCTTAGCAAACTTGAGGAGTCATGGTTGTGGCATAGGAGATTGGGACATCTCAGCTTTGACCATATCATCAAACTGAGCAAGAAGAAAGCTGTAAGAGATATGCCAGAAATAAAAAGGCCTTCAAGTACTATATGCAAATCTTGTCAATTGGGGAAACAGACTCGCACATCCTTTAAATCTAAAGAGGAGCTGTCAACAAGAAAACCACTCCAGCTTGTGCACATGGACCTGTGTGGACCTGCTAGAACTCGGACACCAAGTGGAGAATCCTATTTCATGCTGATAATAGATGACTTTTCCAGAATGACATGGGTTGCTTTTCTCAAAAATAAATCAGAAGCATTGAAAAATTTAAGATATTCAAAGCATTAACAGAAAATCAAACTGGATGCAAGCTGAAATGTATCAGATCAGACAGAGGAGGAGAATTCACAGATTATGACTTTGTAGACCTATGTAATGAACATGGAATAAAGCAACAATTTACTATTGCAGGGACACCTCAGCAGAATGGAGTAGCAGAGAGGCAAAACAGGTCTGTACAACAAATAGCCAGAGCTATGATGCAAGAGAATAATATTTCTCAAACCTTCTGGGCAGAAGCAGTACACACAGCAGTACATATCCTTAATAAAGCTCACTTAAGGCTGAGCAGTGACAAGACTCCATATGAACTATGGCATGGAAAGCCAGCTTCAATAAAACATTTCAGAGTCTTTGGTAGCAAGTGTTACATAAAGAATAATGATGAAAACCTTGGGAAATTTGATGCGAGAGTAGATGAAGGGATTTTTCTAGGATATGCTTCCAAAAGTAAAGGGTACAGGTGCTACAATAAGACTCTTCGGAAAATAGTTGAAAGTATTGATGTGAGATTTGATGAAGAATTTCCAAACAATACAAGAAATACAGACTGCTGCAGTCCATTAGATAATCATGAAGAAGAAGATCAGAATGATGATGAAACCAACAAGACAACAGAAGATGCAGAACTGAGCCCAAAAACCCCCTCAAGATACACTCAGAAGAATCATCCTGAAGATCAGATCATAGGAGACAAGAAAGCAGGAGTCCAGACAAGAAGGCAGCTAACAGAACAAACATAAGAAGTATACATAGCCATGTTATCACAAATAGATCCACAGAAGTTTGAAGAAGCCAGCAAGGGCAAGTATTGGGTAAAAGCAATGAATGAAGAATTGGATCAAATTGAGAAAAACAATACCTGGGAGCTAGTTCCTAGACCTATTGAGAAAAATATCATTGGTTCAAAATGGGTATTCAAAAAAAAAATGAATGATCAAGGACAAGTAATCAGAAATAAAGCCAGGCTGGTCTGCAAAGGATACTCACAAATTGAGGGACTTGATTATGAAGAAACGTTTTCCCCTGTAGCCAGAATGGAAGCTATCAGAATGTTCCTGGCATTTGCATGCTACCAAGACTTCAAGGTATATCAAATGGATGTAAAGTCTGCTTTTCTTAATGGATATCTAGAAGAAGAAGTGTACATGGAACAACCAGAAGGCTTCTCATTGACAGACAAAGAAGACTATGTGTGCAAACTGAAGAAGGCCCTATATGGACTGAAACAGGCTCCTCGTGCTTGGTACTCAAGACTGGACAAATATTTGCAAAAACAGGGTTTTAGGAGAGGTGGAGTAGACAACAATCTATACATAAAATCCCATGAAGATGAACTCCTGATTGTTGTAGTATATGTTGATGACATTATGTTTGGAAGCAACAAAGATGAACTAGCAAAAGGGTTTGCTGATGAGATGAAAACAGAGTTTGAAATGTCTATGATTGGAGAGCTCAGTTTCTACTTGGGACTGCAAATTCAGCAAAAGAGCACAGGCACATTCATTTCTCAAGAAAATTACTTAAAAGAAATGCTGAAAAAATTCAAAATGGAGGACTACAAACCAGTGACAACCCCCATGATCACAGGTTGCAAGGTGTGTGCTGATGATGGGTCTGCAGATGTAGATCAAAAAATCTACAGATCCATGATAGGAAGCCTGCTGTACTTGACAGCTTCAAGACCAGACATCATGCTAGTAGTAGGACTAGTGGCAAGATATCAAGCAGCACCTAAACAAAACCATCTTCTGGCAGTAAAAAGAATACTCAGATATCTACAAGGAACAACACAATATGGGCTTTGGTATCCTAAAGGCAAAAGCTTCACCTTAACAGCGTACACAGATGTAGATTGGGCCAGCTGTGTGGATGACAGGAAGAGTACAAGTGGAGGTGCATTCTCTCTGGGAGAAAGTCTGGTGGCATGGCTGAGCAAGAAACAAACATCCATATCTCTGTCTACTGCTGAAGCAGAATATATAGCAGCAGCAGCATGTTGTACACAAGTCATGTGGATGAAGCAAACTCTTCAAGACATGAAGGTAAGCATTAATGAACCTATCTCAATCAAATGTGATAATAAAAGTGCTATAAGTATATCTAAAAATCCCGTGCTTCATTCAAAAACTAAACATATACCAATCAAGTATCATTTTCTCCGAGAACAAGTGGCTCAGAAGATAGTTAAACTGGACTATGTATCAACGAAAGAACAGATAGCAGATATATTTACCAAACCACTTTCCAGAGAACCATTTGAATACTTGAGAGACAAACTAGGGGTAGTATCTGTAGATACTATTCTCTAATATGAAGAGAAAGTACAGTCTCAGTGGGAGAACAAAACGAAGATATCATTCCAGGGGGAGAATAGCCAGCAAGATAAGCATAAAACAAGTCCACAGGATCACATTATCAATATTATCAGCATTCAGAAGCAACAAGAACCTTTCAATCGTAAAATGCATCATCTCTGTCTGCAATATAGCACATATTACAGGCACTACAAATGAATCACAGCTATAAAACATATATCGGCTCACTATACCAAAGTGTTCTCTCAACAAGTTTCATACATCACTCTGGAGCAGCATAGTCCAATTTCAGCAGAAGAGGACCTAAACGTAACTCAGAGAAAGGAAATGCAACGACAGAACCCATACAGAGATATGAGGCATCGTCCTTTGCCATTGATGTCAAAGGGGGAGGAAGAACAAACAACAGGAGGAAGAGCAGGCAAACAGGAAGAGCAAGCAACAAGAGAAAGAGAAAGCAAACAGAGAAAGTGGATTGCCATCAATGCCAAAGGGGGAGACTGTTGGAAATATTGTCATTGATGGCAAAGGAGGCAACACTCAAGCAAAGGAGGCAACGCTGAAGCAAAGAGGCAGCAAAGAAGCAAATGAAGGCAGAGGAAATGAATATAATAGAGGCAGAACCGTTATCTCAGCAATAGAGGCAGAAGCAGAGCGACAGGAGCAGCAGAGGCAGAGGCAGAAGCAGAGCCGTTATAAAATTCCGAGAATCGCCCAAGCCGGCAGATTCAGTTGTATGTATAATTCCGAGAATCATTACCCGATGGGCGTTACATATAATACAAAACCATATTCTGGGAATCGCACACTCCAACCGGCATTATACATTTAATATAACACAAATATTATTTCGGGAATCGCTTAACTCCAGCGGAAAAGTATACATATATATCAGTTATATAAGTGGAGCGCTTTATTATAAGAACCAAACCTTATACGGTGGGACCCCTCCCCAATCGCAATCGGAGATCACAAGAGCAGCATAATATGTATCCCACAGGAAATTGCAATTGCGATGAGAATCCGGACCCGATGGGTCTATAAACCGCAATTGATAAATCTCGGAACTTAAATAAACAGAGAATTATTGAATACAATGAAGCCCAGAGCATATAACCAAAGGTCCAAAGTATATATATGGAGCGCACAAAACGAAGTTTTATATGGTGGGACCCCTTCCCAATCGCATCGGAGGTAAACAAAGCAGAGGGGCTTGCAACTCAAAGTTGCGATTGCGATCAATCGCAATCGGAAATCGCAAGGGGATCGAAACGTGAAAACAAAGAGTTGCGATTGCGATTGGAAGTTCCAGACCCGATGGGTGTATAAACAGTGGTTTATATATATTTGAATTCCAGCTAATCGCATCGGAACTTTCCGATTGATCGCAAGTCCTTTGTAATATGCTCCGATCAAGTGGCGGACCCGATGGCGTTATAAGATGGAGTTAATCGGTTCAATCGCGTTCGATTGATCGCACGACTTTTGTAATATGCTGCGATTGAAGTGGCGGACCCGATCCTATTATATGCGGGAGTTAATGTATGCAAATCACATCCGTGTTCTGATCACAATCGGAACTTTTCTATTATGTGCCCCGATTGCATCCGTTCAAAGTTCGGACCCGATTGCGCTATGAGACATGTTTTATGTGGTCATCGCGTCCATTTGATCAATCGCAATCGTATGTTTTCGTTTGACACCACCGATCCGCCGACGGAGATGTGGGGCCCGACCCTTTCATGTATTAGCGATTTTTTATATATATAAAAGGATTGTTGTTAGATATATAAAACACGGTTGCAGTTGTATTAAAATATGCCACATGGGCTGTGAACCCATGGGCCTCGGCTTAACAGGAGGGTGATTATTAATATACAACGGCTGTAATATATGTATGTTCCGCTTGCGGAACTTCCACATCAACAAGACACTCGTGGCATGAAAAGGGTTGAAATTGCCCTGATTTAAAAAGTCAGCAATTGCATTTCATTTATTTAAAAGGCAGAGTTACACGTATGCAGCTGTTACACCCCCACAGAGGACAGAAAAGAAAATAGAGCCGAGAGGAGATAAAAGACAGTCACAAAAAGGACAAAGAAAGCCAAAGAAAAGACAAATGCGCATCGATTCAAAAGACTAAATGAGTTGAGCTAGAGTTCACTTTGTAATAAGAATGTAAATATTTTAATTGTTTTTATTGTTTGTGATGCATTGGCAAGTCTCCGAGAGAAAAAAAACTCCCACTGTAATGTTAAAATTGACACCTACAGTCATAATTTCTGAGTAAGATGATAAAAGGAGTGAGAAGGCAGAAGGCAAAGAGACATGACTTTCCATTTCGAATTCCAAGCAGAATACAAATAGTCATGTGAGGAAATCTATAAATAATATCATCTTGATATGCAGAGAGAGTTTTTGAGAGCAAGGGAGAGAGCATATATAGAGAGAATGCAGAATATAGAAGGAAGAGAAGATTAAGAGAAGCTACAGAACAGAGCTGATATCTGAGGTAAATCAGCAAACATTCAGTTTTAGAAAATGAGGAAGTTGGAGCTTCCCTATCAAGTTGTGCCTTTGATAGCCGCTGCCAGGTCGACCGAGGTTGAGCCTCCCTTTCGTAGGCTGGTGCCCGTGTGCCCCAAGGGAGTTGGTGCTTCCTTGCAAGTTGCATTTTGCACTGAGGTAGGAGCCTCCGTAGGTTGGTGCCTCAGAAAACAATGGTAAGAGGGAGTTGGAGCTTGCCTTTGCATCACAACAATAATAAGATGTGGTTTTCTCCCTTATGGGTTTCCACTTATATCTGGTGTTCCCCCGTGCATGATATTTATGTATTGATCCGATATGTATCATTTGCTTAATACTCCGTTGCTCTCATATTAACTCTACTGGTATATTATACTAATACCTGCTGCTTACATTCCAAGATTACTCACATATTAAATTGGATATGAAATGAAGGTGTAAATAAGTTTAATGAAAAGTTTTAAAAGTTAAATGAAGGTGTTAAACTGATTCACCCCCCCCCTCTCAGTTTAACTAAAGGTTCAACAAATAAATCCTTCTTGATTACAACTATAGTCTTTGATTTCTTTTATAGCAACAACTCTCTCGTGCGGTGTTGTACCTACATTCACCAACAAACTATTAGTTTAAAAAAAATAAGACCTTTTGGCCTCTTTTGATGCTTTAGGCATCAATCTCCCATCATCGACTTTCTGGTCTTCAATAGATTCTGTTTCGAACAATTGGCTGCTTCCACCTTCATCCTGCTGGATCAATATTTCTGTCTCCTTTATGTCTCTACGGACACAACTCCCTTGCTGCTCCTGATCTTTAATCTCAAGTCCAAATAATTTCTGCTCAACTTCTCTGACTTCGACATCATAGTTGTTAATGTCGCTTTTTGTACATACACTTACATCATTATCTGAAAAGTTATAACATTCATTCAAATCTATAAACATGTCATCTCTATCATGCATAGTAACTGTAATTTCCACTGGATCAGGTTCTATAAGTTTTACTTCTCCATCAGGTTCCTTAAGCCATCGTTCCAAGAACTCTATTTCCATGTGAAATCTTTTCAGCACTTCATCACAAATTTCCTTCCCAGCATCATACTCCCTTTGGAAATCTTTTTGAGTTGTCCTAGTTTCAGCATCATTACATTGTAAACTTTTTTCAGCAAATTCATGACACAAATGCATTTTTTTACCTCCTTGGAGTATCTCTTCGGCATTTCCATTTTGATTTTTGCTCCATAACAGCTTCAACTTGATGTCTTACCCCAAATAAGAATTTATTTATGATTTCTTCCTATTGTAACAAATAAATACCTTTCTCCTTTGAAAGGAATTCTTCATCAGACTCCACCTCGAGAGTTTCATTCTCCTCTGTGACAGTTCCATCAGACTGTTCACCATCTCTCGCACATCCTGCAAACATACATAAACTGTGAGAGAAAATACAAGGCTTCATAGCCTCATCTGCTTCTCTCGCTGACACATCTTCAGACTCTTTTGAACTATCCCAATAGTTTGTGAGATCTTCCTCATTGATCTCTTCACCCAGAATTTCACCTTGTTCTAGGTCACAAATGGAAGCATCCATTTTTAACTCAACCTCTCTGAGTTCTTCACACCTCAACATCTGCTCGAGCTTCCTCAGCTCTTCCGTCAACTATATGTTTACTTGATTTTCCCTCTTTGTGTGTACCCTCTGCCACTTTACCTTATTTCTCATGGTCCAACCATGTGTTCGCTCTTTCACATTTTCCTACAACAACTCCATTAACAATTCAAGGTGAATTGTTATCTCAGCCTTCTCCTGCTCATAATCTTCATCCATCAACTACTCATATATGCCACTTGCCTTGGAATTTTCCTTCTTCTTCCCTCTGCTGTGGTTTTCATCAAATCTTTGGAAATGGCTATTAATAGTCATCTTCCTCTTCTTTTTGAACTTCATCTGTTCACATGTGGATTTCATTTAATCCACTTCTCAGCAATCCTTCACACTTGCCATTCATCAATGCAAGCTTTCCTCCCGCGCTTGGCTTCTCTTGGTTCTCTGTCTTGGAACCAATCTCTGGACAATTCTCTTGCTTCACTTTGCGGCAAACAACACTTTAGTAATGCATGTGTTACAATTACCAATTCTTTTGGGTGTTGGGCTCTACCGATTGTAAACCCAATTACATTCAGACTTTTTCACTTAGCTTACGACTCTTTGACTTCAGACTTACATCGATTCTTCATCTTGGATGAAAAATACTCAATCTTAACTCAAACTATCCAAACTTTCATTTGACTCTAACATTTGTTTTCACTTCAAGACTCGACCCAATAATTATGGCAATGGATATTTTGACTTAATTCAAGTTATACAATCCTCCAACAATCATACATGCCTAATACATTTTTAGGATGTAAAATCTTCACTTTCTTTCATATTTCATTCTTATGAAAAATCATCAGTTTGCCCTTATCATTTCACATGATACTGAAGTCTTTAGTTGAAATGTGATTCAGGTTTTTCAAGATTTATTTTAAGTTGAAAATAAATAAACCATTCAATCTTCAATGTTCAAAAACACCTTCTTGAATTATCATACCTCATGCTTCTGTCAAGGTTATTTAATAAACCTTTCTCTTTGCAGTCTCAACCCTCTGGTTTCCAATTCATACTGTCATGACCTCCCAAATCCACTATGACAGCATTAGAGTTTAATGTGGTCTCGAAAACCAGGTCTACACGTTGACGCAAAAATGCAACAAATATTCCCTTTCATTAGCTCCAAATTTAAGTGTTATTCTTCCTCACGCTTCCGCGACTTCACTCTGCAACTTCCCAATTCCAAAATGATGTAGGAAAACAAAATTCCCACTTTCAATTTAATATAGCAAGATATTCAATTTTACTAAGGTCTAGATTTGCGCTTCTAACTTGATGGACTTATTCTGTATTCACCACTTAATGGCAATTCCAATTTCCACTCCTATTAACACATATGACAATCCGGCTTATGGCACTGTTTTTATTCAAGCTCCATTCCCAAATACGGACAAAATTCTTTGGGGACATGGTTGTACATCCAACAATGTCAAAATGTTGCTTTGCAAATATGTATTTAGTTTTTAAAGCTAAACAAACTCAATGCAATCTTTATATTTGAATCCATGCTCACCTAAACCAATATAGTTTATAACTCTATGTCATAGCCAAGCAACATGCTAATCACCATAATTTCGAATTCGATTTAATTGTTATGCAATTCACAACAAAACGCAGTCATTACTGTAAATGGGAAACTAACTCACGGAAAATTTCTGCGTATATAACCTCTAATGTCACCGAAACCAATTACACTGCATTTTTGGAAGTGTTCATTGCAAAGTTGTTCTGCGTCACATATGACCCACTGAACGCTGTCAATTTCTTCGTAGACATCAATGCCTCGAACCAATATGTCTTTTCTAGTATTAACATAGCATTAAATTACGATCTAGCTTCATTGAAGGACGTGATACACCTTTACTCCATCCCTCCAGCTTCGAATGTTGTCCTTTGCTTTAGTTCCAGCAACCCGAATTTTGTTTGCTGCAAAAACCCTTCTAATCGCTCTTAACGCTACCAATATTGCTACCAATTCATCTGTTCTCACTTCAATGCTGTCCTTCCTTCAAGTCATAGCATCGATTTTCTCATACATTGCCCAACTCGGCTTCACTAGTGATGTAAACTCCGGGTTCTTACTATATTCGATGAGTCCACCAAGGACCATTGCAATTGTATAACATGATTAAAATTGCATCACAAAAACAGAACTGATTTGATTTTTTATGGAGCCTTCGCTCATATCAAACCAACATTAAATCTTCTTCCAATTACCACCATCCTTCAAACCTTACGACTAAAAGAAATTCCACATAGTGGCACGATCTATTGTGCACGTTGTTTGTTTGCGATGACATGTTATAGTCATAAGTCATCCATTGGTTTCTGGACGTAATTATGTATATATCACAAGTTTGTGAGTGATTACTCCGCGGCTCTGTGTGCGGTCAATGCCACAGACTTATTATAAATCACCCATTTGGTTGTTGTGCGTGTATATATATATATACATATATATCATAGAATTGTGAGTAATTACTCCATGACCCTGTGTGCAGTCAATGCCACAGACTTGTCCTGCGTGGTTTGTATAACACCACACCACGCTTTACTGCGTGCTCATCCCAAATCTCCACGGCTCTGCTTCACTGCATGCGCTCCTTCATACCCAGCTACATTCATACCACAGTTGCGTTCACTGTGTGCTCCTGTCACGGCTGCATTCACTGTGTGTTCATACCACAGTCATGTTCATGCCATAGCTCCACTGCGGCTTGTGGTTTCCAACCCAAACCGTGTCTTTTTCAATCTATGGGAATACAATGCCATAACTCCTCATTCCACCACCTGTGTTTTTACTTATTCACAACAAAAATCATCTCCCTGCAATTTCCATGCTAATCTATGGCATATCAATATACTTGCAGATTCAAAACAAAATGTAGAACATGTATCTTTCTGGCTTTGATACCAAAATGATGCCAGGGTTCTGGGTTAAACAGATCCTAGCATATAAAAACACAAGTGCTTCCTTCTTGATTAAAAATCTTATCTAATTCTTCATTAAACAAAACAACTGATGTTGTGCAATATATACATAAAGGGAAAGAGAGTCACGTAATAAAAATATTGATTTAAAACATAAAAACTCTTTGGCCAAATATTACAATGGGCGGCCTCTTGGCTCTCGACCCTTCAGAACATTTCTCCGACTCTCTCTCTCTATTCCTCTCTCTCCTCACCTCTATCAGCTATGTTTCATCCTCACAAAACCCTCCTATTTATACATAAATAATGAATTTATTTCACTCCATAAATTCCTCCACACAAATCTCAACTTAAAATCTAATTTATATTTATCTTTTTTTTGGACTCAACTAAGTCCTGTTTATGGAATTCCTCATCCCTAGATTATCTACCTAATTCACTCCACTCATATCCTTAATTACTTAAGGAATATTTACAATAATCCTCACATTTATAATTTCTCTCCTAATTTATTAAAAATGAGCAATTTAATTAATAAAATAATTAAAATATCTCACCCCCTTAATTACACAATTGAATAATGAAAATTTAGCTTTGATGCTCCTGCATCAGAGGCAGTTCTGGAGGACAACAGGTTGAAATAATTTATCAACATTGATATTCCAAGGCCTGTAGCAGCATACACCACTCTTTTTGATGCTTGGAAAAAGAAGGTTGCAAATGCAAGGAGGATATTATTAGAGGGAGTTCAAGATCACATTGTCTCAAGTTTCCATGGCAAGACGACTCCATATGCAATGTCGAAGGCCTTGACAGACCTGTTTTCAAAACAAAACTGACCACAGAAAATTGGCACTGAAGGACAAGCTCAGGAAATCAAAATGGAGAAAGGAAACACTATTCCGAAATAATTGATCAAGTTCATCCAATGTCGAGATGAGCTTGGAAGTGTCAGGATTACTATAGCGGATGATGACTTGGTGAGCCTACCACTACTAGGCCTTCCTAAGAGTTGGCATAGTTATCAGGACTCTGTCAATGGGAGGGAGAATATTGGGAGCGACTTTGGTAAAATTTGGTACAATAATAATTCACGTGGAATACCAAGGATGGATCCTCATCCAAGACAGATGATGAGGAAAATTGTGCCTTGGATGGTAATGCAAAGAAGGGGAAGGGAAAGAAATCCTATTCCAAATCTGAGACCGACAAAGAAGGCAAGAATCGTGACATGTCCAGAGTGAAATGTTTTCACTGTCACGAGCATGGACATTATGCCACCAATTGTCCATAGAAGAATAAGAACAACAACAAGTCTTCAGTATCTAGAGCGGGTGATGCTTTGGCTTCACAGTTTGAGTTGGACTTCTCATTCATTGCATGCAAGGTGTCTAGTGCGATGGGATTAGTGTGGTACTTGGATAGTGGTGCATCTTTCCATAAAGGGATACAAATAACTATTTAGTAGCTTGGTGGAGAAGGATCTTCAGATGCACATAGAGATGGGTGATGACGGGAGGTATAGCGCTACCAGGATTAATACAGTTACTTTCTAGAGACAATCAAGTAAACCTTTCTTATTAAAATATGTCATGCATGTACCAAGCTTGAAAAATAATTTAGCTTCAGTTTCTATGTTGAAGGATAGAGGATATAATGTGGTTTTCAGTGAAGGGAAATTATTCCTTTGCCACAAATTCATAGGATAGGTTAAGAAGATTGGGGTTCGTGTGAAGAACCTCTAAAAACTTGATGTAGAAGGCTGTGCAACATTGATGAGTAAAGCAGACAGAGTGGTGAGCCGAGATGAGGGTGAGTTATGGCACAAGAGATTGGGCCATCTACACCACAGTGCTTTGAAGGTCATGCAATAGATTTCTACGGGGCTTCCAAAGGGTACTCTTGCACAGATAGACACATGCAAGGGATGTACCATGGGGAAGTATACAAAGGCCACTTTTCACAAGAAGGCAAACCGAGCAACGGAAATCCTTGAGAGAGTTCACTCAAATGTTTGTGGACCATTCTCTAGGGCTTCTACTACAAAGAACAGGTATTATGTGATTTTTTTTTTATGATTTTTCTAGAAAGTGTTGGATCTACTTCATGCAGAAGAAAGATTAGACGTTCTCAAAATTTTGTGAGTTCAAAGCACTGGTTGAAAAATATACAGGGAAGCAGGTGAAGGCTCGAAGGAGCGAAAATAGTGGTGAGTACATCTCCAATGAATTCAAGAACTTCTGTGCCAAAGAAGGAATTCAGAGAGAGTTGATTGTGCCTCATAACCGACAAAAGAATGGGGTTGCAGAAAGAAAGAACATAACAACTGTGGGTACAGAACGAGCTATGTTACATGATTAGGGTTTACCGTTGCATCTGTGGGCAGAGGGATGCAACACAATGTTATTTGTGCAGAACGATAGTCCTCATCAAATACTTGGCATGAGTACACCAGAGGAGGTTTTTTCTCGTAAGAAATCTAAATTTTCATATTTTAAATTTTTTTGTTCATCTGTCTATTGCCATGTGACCAAAGATGCCAGGAAGAAGCTAGAACCAACAACATAGATTGGGATATTTTTGGGGTACACTGATACTCCCCACAACTACCGAGTGTATTTTCCGAACATCTGGATGAAAATTTTCAGACGAGATGTAAAATTTGATGAGGAGAAAGCCATGTGATTGTTCCTAGAGAGGGAGATTGATTTTCATGCAGATGAGGAACTCTTGGTTCCAAAGGATGATCCTCAAGATGTGGAGAAACCACATGAGGAGGATCATGGAGTGGAAGAAACCACTCATGCAGAGCCATCCACCAGACATGGTAGGAGGCACACCATAGATACTGACAGACTAAGACTTGATGCGGTAGAACATGTATGAGCACCTACATCACTTAAGGGTATTTGAGTTAGAGGATTATGTGATGGGTGACTTCCCAGGAAGTCCGTCCAAGCCTCCGAAGTGATGATTGAAGCTATGTGAGTGATGATTGAGGCCATGCGATTCATTTCACTAGTTTCAATCCCACTTCTTCACTATGTGAGTGTGATTAGTCAGTTACAATTACCTCTCATAAAAATAGTCATAAATGAATGATCTACTTAACTCAGTTGAATCCCAAAAATAATATCTAATATAATACATTGCTAAAAATTTTATACTTATAAATTATTAAATTATTTTAGAGTCAAATCAATTATTTAATCAACTAACTCTAATAAATACATAATATTGTGGATTGGCTCGATGATAGATTGATATTCTTTCTACTGTGCATCATAAAAACTTGGTATCTTTACTCGGTTATTGTAATGAATTGAAAAGATTGATGCTTCTATACGAGTACATGTCTAAAGGGTCGTTAAAGGATGACCTCTATGGTAAATATGCATATAATTATAATAATGATTTCTTTGTTTGTTTTTGAGTTGATCATGGAAAATTAAAAGAAGTGACTAATTTTCATCTATGTCCAGGGGAATCAGAACTAAATAGGAAATCTAGGGTCAAAATAGCTTTGGATGCAGCATTGTGTAGGTTTTGTTCCATTATTAGAATTTTTATAATTTAAATTTTGCTTTTTATGATAATTTAAAAAACTAGACTGATAATAAAATGGTGAGACTTTAAATATATTTTGAAATTTATTTAAACATATTTTAATTTTTTAATTTTATTTTTTTAAATATAATTAATACATTACAAAAATAGACAACACTTGACCATTACCATTAAAGAGGAAAATATATTAAATGGAAACTAAACTAATATCTAGTACATTTGAGCTTCTTTCCAAGCTCTGAGTATAGGTGTAAAATTTTAAAACGAACTAAATAATTGATTTTTTTAAAAATAAACTAAATAATTAGGTTTTTTTTTTTCAATATTATAAACCAAAATTTGATCTACCTTAACCATTATCATCACCAATTAAATCTAAACTTTGCTTTATTCAAATATCCATGACAACAAAATAAAATAAATTGTAAATAATTCTAATTATCATTGGTCACCTTGTTATTCATGTGATTCAAAGGACTTGAATACATGCACGTATTTTGCACCCTGAAGATTATTCACATGGTTATCAATACTGCCAACATATTTCTAGACATAAATTTGAACTCAAAATTGGGTGACTTTGGTCTTTCAAGAATTTGGATTGATGGGGAAGTTTCTCATGTTACAACTCTTGTCAAAGGAACTGCAGGATACCTCGATCCAGAGTATGTTACAGAGATAACTTGCACTCCTTTTGCAATATTCTTGATGCTGAAGAAAATGTATTGATTGAAGGAGCATGGACATATTCAATTTTGTTGGCATTTTCAGGTAATTTTTCTTTTGGTTGTGTTATATCAGGTATTTCAGCACTAAAAAATCGATAGAGAAGAGTGATGTGTATAGTTTCGGAGTGTTTTTGCTAGAGATTATATGTGGTAGACCACCCATAGATGTAACACAGTCTGCTGATAAACGAAGCATCACTAGATAGGTAAGGATAATAATTTTTCAATTATATTTATCTATTTTTTTGGTTTACTGTATTAATTTCATAATAGCTATGTTCACGAATAACATTTATATTATGGAATTGAAATTTTAATTATATAATAGTAAAATAGAGTTTGAATAGATGTCTTTTGGATTAATCACATCATAATGATTTGGTTTATCTTTCAAATTAACTAATGTAATTTTCTGGCTTCTTCCTTAAAATACTACTGATAAGGCTTCTTCCTTAAAATACTACTGATAAGGCTTTTTTGATAATATGGATATTTACTGGCCACACCTTTGATAGAGTTGGATGCAATTCCTAGAAAAATAGAGGAAATAATAGACAAAAAGTTGGGTGGAAATTACAACTTGGAATCAGTCACTCATGTTGCCAAAGTTGCGAATAAATGTGTTAAGGCTGAACCATCTTTTAGGCCAAACGTGAGGGAGGTAGTTACTGTTGGAACATGTAATTCCTACTTGTTTGTGATTTTCTCTATGTATAGAGTCTGTTCCTATTTGATAGGTTAGTTCCTAGTTTGGTGTTGAGGTTGAGATATTCTCTCAACCAAATTATTTTGCGTCTAAGATAGCTTCTCTATCTTGAGACTATTCCTTATGTATATATGTAACTTGATTTAATTAATGAGACAGAGCTTGTATGCTCAGTTTCTAAGTTGGTATCAGAGCCCGTTTGGGCCTGGGCCTGGACCTTGGCCCCTCCTAGACCGAGGGAAATAAGAGATTATATTATTTTATTTTAGTATTTTAAGCTTGTCCATCGATGAAGGTTCTAAAGAGTGGATAGATTAAGCCGAACAGAGTGCACCGTATGAAAGACTGCACGGTGGCGATATGGAATACTGCATGCTAGTTAAATAAGAACGTGGAGCTCAAAGTGATGATCGAAATCCCGTTGGTCAAGATAGAGGAGGAGCATCATTTTGCTGTGAGCCATCGACACTGTAGCACGAGATAGGATTTTTCAGGCGGAAGGAAAGCAATCTAGGTTGGGACTGTTACTGTTCTGTTATATTATGAGAGGAGGTTGGCAAAGATATTGTGTGGGGTGAAATGGCATCTCTAATGCCTGGAATTTTGCTGAAGCTCTTGTAGCACATGAACACTGATGTGAAAATTAGCAGCGATTACCGAAAATTTTTGCTGCCATGGATGACGAGGAGGAGCTATGGCCCAATCATGGCTTCCACATCAAGGTCTATGATTTGGTGCATGCAACATATGCGGCCCTCACTAAAGAGGATCGCCACCTCATCCTCAGAGACAAGCTGAGGCTGGGTCAGTTCATCTACGTGTCCCATCTGGAGGCTGGTTCACCTCTTCCCATCCTACATGGCATCCGACCAGATCTGCGACGTTACCTTTCTATCGACATTGGGAATCTAGAGGACATCTTTGGTTCGAATCCACTCCACTTCCATTGATTCTTATTGCTTGTTTTCAAGTCGTTCTCTCTATATAACTTTCTTTTATATTTTTCTATTAATCGATCGATATATCCCTTGCAGCGGTCGATTGAATGGAGGGAATTTTATGTTTGTGTAATAGGGTGATAACACAAAGCCTCTGAGCACGTACGCACTGAAACTTTGAACAGATGGGTAATAGGTGGTCTGGTTCGAATTCGCTCAGCTTCCTGTTGGAATCGCCATAGTGCGGTGGCAATTCTTCTGTTAGCTCTCGTAGGTCCATTGATGGAAGCCGGAAGTCCTACGATGGTGGAGGTGTGGCGGCCAAGTCTCCGCGACTCATCCAGCAGAGGAAATCTCTTAGTTCTATGGATGAAAAATCGTTGACTGTCTTTCCCCAATATTTTGACGTGGCGAGCTAGACTGGGAAAGCAAGTGAAAGTATTTTCATGAGAGTATGTAAATAGATGGCCTTGAAATTTCAAATGATTACGGCACGCAGAACCTTGTGATCACGCCTTCCGATCAGAAAATCTTCCACCACTCCGGAGAACCGTAACAAGCTCATTGCCTGGAAAAGCATGTGCTTTGTTGCCGAAAGCAAGAAACGTGTTCGGTTTCGGAGGGATCTCTTTGATTTATGATATATATGGTTTTTTTCATATTAAAGTTTCATGTTGCAAAGGTCAGCTGGTGATGCTGGTCACTGGTGTTGTGTTGTGAGTGTGTCCAGCAAATCTGTCCAACAAATTCAAATCTTTCTTCCTTGATATGAATTTCATTCATAGGCATCCATTCAGGCTCGTCATGGTGCTTTCCTGCTTGGTTTCAGTCTCAGAAACAGTGGACTGAACAACCAGTTGTGATAAACTCCAGCCAAATTAATTAGCTAAGGTCACTCTTTCGAGGATTACAACCTATAAGGTTTTCTCTGAGAATGGATGCTGGGATGCTGATATACTTGCAGTCTTTGACGATGCCATTAAGGATGGAGTTGATGTATTATCTCTTTCTCTCGGTGCTTCTTCATACCTTACACCAAATCTATTGACAGATGCTGTAGCCATCGGTGCATTTCATGCGGTACAGAATGATATTTTTTGCTATGTTGGTAATGATGGGCCTTATTCCTACACGGTTTTCAATATTGCGCCATGGATCTTGATGGTGGCAACAATTACTATTGACATATATATGAATGAAGCCGATCTATGTGTGGTTGTTGTTGGTAGAGGAGCCCGTGGGTGATGGAATGTGGTGGCAGTGAGTGCACTTGGTTTTTGAAGCGTCCATATTCATTTGAGTTATAACTAAGTGAAACCACTTCTATTCATGTGCATGTTCTTATACCAGTCGAAGCTCATGCAATGGAAGCTCTGGAAGTCATGAAGCTCCTTTTGACCATATATGTGAGAAGGCATGTTTGGAAGTCTCTTGTGTCGGCACCAGATTTCCATCGATGATGATGGAGAGCTGAATATGGTGCAATGAGCATGGATGTTTGTTGTGTTAGTTGCATTACTGTGGCGATGTTACTGCAGATCTGACCTGTGTGTCATTGCATGCTCTAGAAAAGTGTTGGTAAGCCTTAATGGCTAGTGGCCCCTTTGTGTCTGGTGTGCCTTAGTGGCTGGAGAGCCTTCGTGGCTGTGATAAGCCTTTGTGGTTGTGATAAGCCTTTGCGGCTGTGTTGAGCCTTTGCGGCTGTGTTGAGCCTTCATGGCTGTGTTGAGCCTTTGCGGCTCTGTTGAGCCTTCGTGGCTGAGTTGAGCCTTTGTGGCTGTGGTGAGCCTTCATGGCTATGTTGAGCCTTCGTGGCTATGGTGAGCCTTCATGGCTGTGTTGAGCCTTGGTGGCTGAGTTGAGCCTTGGTGGCCACATTGTATCTCCTCAAGGCTGAGCGCCTGAGTGATGGAGGTGAATTACTGCTTGTCGAAATGTGAACTAGCAAGTAGGTGAAAGGGTGTTGCTCATGCATGTTCATGAAGCAACGTGGAGTGATCAGTTGTTAGTGATCTGATAGGGATCAGATCAAATACAATGTGCAGTGCAGGATCTTGGATCATCTCACAACAACAGTGTGGGCAGTGTTTTGGTGAACTGAAATTAGCGGCAGTCTGTCCGCAGTAGTGAATGGCATGGCCATGTGTTGAACGTTTCAAAGAAGGGAGTGTTTACTCTCTGGTGCTAGTGAGCACAGATTTAGACCCAGGTTGAAGGATTGTGAAGTTAAGTTGGTACTTTTGTCTTAATGCAAAAAAGTCACAGTAATATTTTGAGTTTGGAATGTGTTTTTATATTGTTTTGAAGGGAATATGTCTTCAAAGTTTGTATACATATTGAGATTCACGACCTCAATATGAAGTCATTTTGTTAGAATTCGTGACTCTAACTAATGACAAGAATAGCATGGAGATTCAAGACCAGTACATCCAAAATTCAAAAGTACAAAATCTATGATAGAAATATTCAAGTGAGAAAGCTCTAGCAAGTGAATGCTATGGTGAGCGGCAAAGGAGGATGGAAAATCAAGTTTGTAAGAGTTTGTTTTGTGTGAGTTTCTTCGAATAAACTCATGACCATGAGTATGAGTCACAGTTTGTAATTAGAAGCAAATCTACATGTCATTTATTGTTTGTATGTGCTATAAGACCCAGAGAGACATGCATACCCCTTTGTTATATGTTCCCTCTGTCAGAGAGTTTTAACACCCTGGAAGAGTGTGTCATGCGGGATGGATACACTTGGGTGGACCATATTGGTTTTAGACTCCATAAGGTGAAATTTTATATCAAGGGGGAGTTAATCAAGAGGTTGGATGAGCCATGTATGTGAAGGACTTCCTAGTAGACTAGCGGTTGCAGCGGTTGGAACCCTTGCATTTCGGTAGATGGTTGTTCCTTTATATGGGCATCGACAACAACATGAACAAGATACAAAGTGTAATTACCAAACAGAACCAGTGTAATTACCAAATAGTACCAGTTGTAGATCTTGCAGATAGATATTGAGATAAGTAGTCATTAAGGGGGAGTGTTGGAATATGTAATTCCTACTTGTCTTCAGTTGTGATTTTCTCTATGTATAGAGTTTGTTCCTATTTGATAGGTTAGTTCCTAGTTTGGTGTTGAGGTTGAGGTCGATGTCCATATAAAGGAACAACCATCTACCGTAGCCTTGTTCATGTTGTTGATAAAATTAATGAAATGGCTCTCCAGGTGAGAACCTGGAGAGTGTACAAACACACTCACACAATCTAATACAATGAATCAAGAGAACAACCTAGTACATATAGGCTTTCTCACAATCGGGTGGTTTGAACCACTCCCTGAATATTAGGGCCTCCGTTATGACATTCAATAAGCACTTCCTTAGCATAAATAAAGGACAATGGTTCCAAGGGTGAGAAAGCAACTCTGTCAAGGTTATGGACACCGGTGGGCAACAGAGCTCTGCTAATGGTATTGGAGTCACATTTATACACATCAATAGTCATATTAAACCCTTTTTCCTATATCTCTATTTAAATATCAAATGAAAGTATGAATCCTTAACCTTTGATTTTGAACCTATTATACATGAAAATCATCGTAAATCGATCACATTAGTTTGAGTGGGTAATAAACGCATCTGTACTTATGTTTATCTTAAGCTGTCCCTTCTCCTTATCTTTTAATCATTACAAAATGATTTTATATCTATTTACGATTTATCACGTGAATTGATTTCAGTAACTGCTAAAATTTTATTGAATGTATCATAATTATGCCTGTTTTTTCCTACTGTACAACTGTTGTGCCACACTTTCCTCTCTTAATTGACGGTCAAGGATGACCTATCATCCTTCAGGGGGGCGCAGATTTCTGCATGCAGATAAAATCCCGATATTTCTTTACCTGAATGCGAACCAAATCCCTGCATTCTAGGGAATAACAAAAATTTAACGATATTATTCCAATTCACCGTGTTGTGCTGTTCCATTACAATCATTGTGTGTTTGGAAAGAACTAACAGTGTGCAGAGACGATGGGAGGATGACCAATTCGGAGTGAGACGCAAGTGCTAGTCGTTTCTGATACTGCACGAGATATTTTGGAAAGATTGGGATGTATTACATATTTCATGAGGATGCAACAACCCCATGAAGCAGTGGCCACCGAATTTTTACAGAACTTGCAGGAAGGATACTCCATGGTTAGAGGAAGACAGATAGTTGTAACCGATGAAATAATTGCAGAGGTGTCTAGTATACCAGTGCAAGGAACTATATGGACTCAGAAGAAGGTCAGGCTTCAAGAAGCCATGAATATTTTTCAAGATGACGGATAGACATTGGTTGTCAAAGGCAAAGGAGTTCAGCTAGCATCATTGGGAGAACCATGGACGGAATTGGCCAAGATAGTGCAAGCCTATATAACATGCGATGGAAGGAAAGACGTGGTAAGACCTCGCCACCTTAAGTTACTGGTTGTATTAAAATAGAAATGCATTGTAAATTTTCCTGCATTTTAAAATTCCTTACTGCATGATATTTCCCATAGTATAAGAAAAGCTCAGCACATAGACATGGTGGTCAGCCACCATTGCCTAATTAGATTAATAGTGAGTCGTAGTCTCGCCCAACAACAAACCAGCTGGGAAGAGTTAATATTCTCCATTGATGGAGGGCTACCTTTACCTGCCCCAACATGGAAGAGAATGGCTAGCGTAACAGCTGAGCCATCAATTCACAGATAGTCCCCCCGTTCAAAACGAAGTAGGGGAATGATAGAAGGACTTCTAGGTAGTAGTAGCCATCCCTTGGAATTGCCCAGTTCGGAGGATCAATAGCCTCCACAATTGGAAGGAGGAAGTCCTCGTACTAATGAAGAAGAGGAAATTGAGGGAGAAATTCGTTACTCGGATGAAGAAGAAATGAGCCACCACACCAGTGGTGAGAAACAAACCAGTGCAGAAGAAGGAAATAATGAAGAAGAGGAAATTGAGGGAGAAATTCGATATTCGGATGAGGAAGAAGGAAGCTATCATACCTATGAAGAGGAAAAAGATAATCATAGCAGTGAAAGAGAAGAAACATAGCCTCCCGAAAATACTATTGTAAGTTCACCACAAAGCCCTTTAAGGGAAGACCAATTGGCCCAAATTCTGGCTAGTATGAGTGAACATGTGCAGCCTCATATCCCTTTGGACCTTAACGTTGATATCAATCAGTTGCAGCAGCACTCTGCTGTCAAAAAAGAAATAGCTGAAGAAATGCTGAATGAAACAACAAACCCTAATGAAGTGATAGAGTCAACTAGGGTTGCTTCCCCTGAAAAGCATGAACAAGAAAAGGAGAACACGGAAGAAATATCCCAACCTGAAAGTTCTCAGGGGATTGCAGAGTCAATTGAGGGTATAATTATCGAAGAATTTAGCCAAGGGCATATTAATATTGAAGAATAACCCCAAGAAGAGAACCCAACTGAAGGCACGGCTGATAAGGTCCAAAACCCTGTTGAGCAAACAGGTTTAGAAAAAGGAACAACCATTCCATTAAGAAAAAGGAAGAAAGTAATTGAGATTGAAAAGCTTCAGAGGGAACGAATGAAGCTTCAGAGACTCGTGGAACAACTCAGGCAAACCATTAGGGTTCTTAGAATGAAACAAATGCCTAAGCGAGCCCCCAAGAGAAGAAGCATAGCCACTAAGCGAACTTCGAAAAGAGAAAAGTGGCCGCTAAGAGGAACCCCGAAGTTGCAGAAGTTATGGCTGAGCCTAATTATGGAGATATGGAACAACAAACAATTGTTCCAGCACAAGCTGTTCCAGAGGGACCCTCTTCAAGTGAAAATATGCAAGCTAGTAGTTAGAATAATTTTAGTGACCCTACATTAGCCAGACTCCAAGAGGAGTTGGCACAGGCTCGACTAGAAAGGCAAAGGTTGGAAGAAGACACTATCCCTAGGAAGAGATATCAGGAGTTGCAGCAACAGATGAAGACTATCCATGAAGCAGAAGTTGAAGCCCACGAGAAGTGTTGAAAAGCAGAGGAGAAGGCTGAAAAGGTAATGAATCAATTAAAATTAGCCCACAATCGAATGGACACTCTCTGCTCATTGTACACTAATGTTTTAGCCTATAGATGCCCTGCCAAAAACTATGCTTTATTTTTATTAGAAAGATATTTACAACTAAATATTAAGGCAGTTAGGGCAGGAAAATCTATAGAGCTAAAAACTATAGATGACTTTGTATCATGCTGCAAACTCTATGGGGTAAAGATACAACGCCTTTTGTGTGAGTTTTATTTGCATAATCTAATACTGGAAAATGATTGTGAGTCAAATCCTAGCCATTTTGTGGGAGATATCCAATACCAGGCATTTATCCAAAGGCAGGAAAATGAATTAGATTTGTGGGTTAGGAGTGAACCTCAGGACCCATTTCAATTTTGGGCTAGGCAGAAGAGTTTGATGACAAGGGAAGGTGTTATCAAAGCATTGGGGCTTATCCATAAATTGATTATCTTGAATGGGACAGATTATTTCCTATCTATTAGAAACCAAGCTTACATAGCAGCTAAGATTCGATGGGGAATTTCCAATCGGAATGTGAAAAATAGAGAACCATTTAATTATAAAAAATTTGGGCTAGCTGCAGACCGCTTGGTTTCCTATAGTAATCTCATTTTAAAAGAAGGACCATTCTGGCTAGGGTGTAGGTTTCGAAGCCCCATTGCATGGTATCCTGCTACAGACTACAAAGCCATTTATGAACTACCCGAAGGATAGATAGAGCATGTTTTCAAAGCATTAGCTGCACTGCATGGTTTTAGGCCTTTTGATGAAAAACCTTATCCGGCTTATTCTTTAACTGCTCTCCATGTGAACTAAAGTTTTCATGAGGACATGAAAAATATTAAGCAGGGGGGTATGTTGGGCAGTGGAAAAGGTATGAAATCACTGTGTATTTTCTCATTCTTTTACTGTAGACATAATCCTTTTTAACCTTAGAAAGGTGAATTATTATAAGAATTATGGTAGAATTGTAAAGGTTTATATTTATTGTAAAAAGATGACTAAATATTGCTTTTTTTTTATAAAAAAGGAATTAGATGAAGTGAACAGTTGTACCAAAGGCGAGGCTGAGATGAATGCAATTGTTTTTCCTCCAGCATTAGACCAAATCCTACCAAAAACAATGAAATATGAACGCATTGCTAAGAAAAGGTAGGGGACAGCTCAGCTTCGGTCAAAGTAAACCATATGATAACTAAAAGAAGAGAAGCGAATCCCTCAGGATCCTTCGATCCTGAGGGATCGATGTTCAAGCCTCATCTTATTCCTCGTCTTGTCCGTCAGGGTCTGATATATAAGGCAACGCCTTTAGTGATTGAAGGGGTCATAAATTCTTTATTAAAAATATTTCCTTTGTAATATTGTGTTTCATTGACTCTCGGCTTTAGAGAGCGGTCTCTGTAATAATGTATGCTTATTTAATATAAAAGACGCATTTCATTTCATCTCTCAAGTTCTGATGTAGCCCAGCAATGTTTCACTGGTGCTTAGGGCCCGGCTCTGGTGGAATTACCCTGCTGTTTGTATTTCTAATCTTTACTTACTGTTGTGTGAAGTTGTGTTTAAGTTCATTATGATTGCAGAGTTGATTGATTGTTGTTGGATTGAATACAGATTCGTTGTGAGAATTAACAAATTGCATGGCTATTTTATTATTTGCAGAAGTGTATTCGCTGTTTATTTACCTTGCTATGTTTATAAAGCTTTACTATTCTATATTCAATTCTATTTGTTGTTCTATTGGTTTATGATTCTTTATGATTGACTGTTTTATTGGCTATCGACAGGGTTGAAGTATTGAGATTAGTTGCATGATTACTTTAAGTTTAGAATTGCTGTTCAATTCATGTTTGTTGTTCCATTCCTATTTACTGTTCATTTCTGATTCATAAGATTCAAATTAACAGATAGATTGGCCACAGTTGCTATGTATGCATAGGAATTACTAGTTACTGTTCCTTTCCAGCTTTTGTTATTCGAGGAAGTTCCTTTCAATTATTTTCATCAGCAAGTAGTTTGAGTTTAATTTCATTTCAATTGCTTTAAGAACAAGACCACCAACTGCAGAGGACACTGGTTACTGCTTCCAAGTTCCCAGATTGGTTATCTTGCCTCAGTGTGATTTCAGTTGCATCGATTTCTAAGGGAAGGAGTTATTTCTACTGTATCCCTAATCGATGTTTTGCATATTGATGTAGTTATGATTTCAGAGCATTTCCATTTATGTTGCTGTAATTAGATTTCTTTACAAGCATCCGTTTAATCTTGTATTTAGAATTTTGTACTACATCTTCATAGCATTACTCTTAGTTAATTGCAGCCTTAGATAGAGTACACTCTTGAAATAAAAATTCGCTCCCAGATTGATAATTAATGTATGCTAATTAGGTGTTTAAAATATACCTTTTTATGCTCCAACAGTATGCACCAAACATCTGGGTTGGCTTCCTTACTGTGGTAATTTCACAAGCTCTGAATTTCTAAGTGCATTTCCTCCAATTGGTTTTGGATTTGGAGAACTGCGTATCATCCCTTAGCGCAGCTTCTAACTTCATGGCTATTTCCAGGGCTTCCTCTTGAGAGTCGATCTTTTGTTGTCCCATGGGCCCACACAAGTGTGGTAGTAGCATAGCGATGAACCATCGTAGAAAAATCCCCCATCGTTGATCACCTTCTTTAATCGTTGGTTAGCCTCCCAGATGGACTCTGTAGGTCCTTGCTTAATGTCCTTTAGTTTGACTACACATTGAGCGTATGGTTTAGGCTTTTGAAATTGTTGCTTTAGGGAATTATTGATATCTTGGATGGGTGCATTCACATGTTGACCAATGTATCCCATGAACCAATCCATTGCCCTTCCTTCGAAATCTATCGATAACTGCACTCGTTTGACAGCATCATTGTTCACGTTTTGCGCAGTCCATATAGATTCGTCTACAAACCAGAATCGATCCATTTCTTCATCCCCTACACCCTTGAAAGTAGGCAACGTCATGTGTGTATCCATTTCATCTTCTGCTGATTGCGGGGGAGGCGTAGGATATTTTTTACCCTCGTGGGGATTCAATGCAGGTGTATCTAGGGGACTGGTTCCCCCATGCATAGCCCTTTCTTGGTTACGATCAGATGACTCCCTCAAGGGACTGCATACTGATCTGTCTCCTTCTTGATTAACCCGGTAGTATTTACCACTTCGCGTTGTGCTCCCACTCTGATCGAAGGTCATTCACTCAGTGTGGCCACACAAGACACCTTTTTCACTCAATAAAATCTTAATCAATAGTGGCAGGGTTTTTAGGAAATTACCTCTAAATCCTTTGAAGAACATTCGTTCTGCTTCTGAATATGACACAAACTGACCAACAATAAATTCCGTCACAAAACTGCCCAATATACTGTAAACCCAATGATCCACAGTCCTGTTAATATTATTATCAGTATTCTCTAATTGCCGGACCAACTCGGGGGTCCACTGTGTGACCTGATCGTCTTTCCAGCAAGTCTGAAGTTCTGCCAGTCACGCTAATCACTCTTGTAACTCGTGTGAAAAATAAACAAAGAATATTTCATGCACTTCCATAAAAATATACCTATCTTTCCATTCTTCTATGGACAAATTTTTACTCTTATTTTCTTTTAGGGAAAATTCTTGAATCTATTTTTCAAACCAATCTTCTAACTAAGGCTTTAATGGCCACCAATGATCATGTGGCATTACCTGATCTCTCTCTCAAAATGCTCCCAGTCCTGGCAACATAACCATTTTTTGGGTTAAGGGGTCCTGACCCAGGTTCGGATTTAAGGTTTGCCAACATACCCCTATACTACTAGCCCTTTTAGCAATGACCTACTGCGTAGGCCAAGGTCTCACCCAAAGTAGTATGGGAGGGCGCTGAAACCAAGTTTCTGCACCCAAAGAGAGAGAAAGTAATAAAAGGGGGCACCTTCAGATCTAACAGGCCTATGCTGAATGAGCCCTAACCCATAACCCTTAAAAATATACTTGACAGAATAACTTATGTGAAGCCTGTAAATCGTTAGATAACATATAACCAGAGAAATTACTTAAAACAGATCTATGCATTCAAAATATCACATCCACATGCGCATCAGTAGACTACTAGAAATTATAGTTACAAAGATACCATAAGCTTATTAACCAATAATCATAACATAGAAACACTGAGATATCACAAAACAATCTTATAATGCAATTATAACCAGGTTCCACTAACAGACTTCTTCTTATCGGCTCGCGCACACAGCCAGTGGGGTCCGCACACAACAGGACTCAGGGTGTCTACGCACATAGCCATCAGGAGCCCTTACCCAGAAAATTGATACAATAGATCCACAATTCGTAACTCAGTTCTATCTCAAGATTATCCTACCTCTAGACTTGATTTACCCATCTATTTATATCATGCTAGCCTGCGCTATCCTATGGTCCGCAAATCATGGTTTGTAGACCCTTGGTCTACCATTTTGACCCCTTACAATTCATTGAGGGTTTAACCCACCCCAATCCCCCTTCACTAGACCAAATATTACAAAAATATTACAAAACTGGACAAAATTGGGGCTAGGAAACCTTTTTCCAACACAGAGCTTTGTGTGTATGAAACCGAGTTGAGCATTGTGTAGAGTTGTTGAGAAGGTACTATGTAGATGTGGATCATTATTTGTTTAATAAGCTGACTTGTAAAGAATTTAAGCTTACACAACAGAAAATTTTTGGTTGGTGTGGTCACCTATGTTCATTGCATTAGACTTGTGTTTATAGTGCCCCCTGCCTGGAGTGCAACACCATATTTTATTAGTGTGTGAAGGAATGACTATTGGCCAATGTGAAGCTTGAATCTATGCATATTAACCTGAACAACCCCTGCTCATGGGAGGAGCAGAAATACTAGTGAGATGAAATAAGACTAACATCGATGCCTCGTGGGACGTTGTTCGACATGCCTTATGAAAAAAGAATTGATAATTTGCATGATATCTCTCTGCGTCATCAAACCCCAATGTTGTTGTTCGACATCTTGGAGACACTAAAGTAGTTATCTTAGAATGTGTGTTGAGGAAACTATATGAGAATGGATTGTGATGATCTACTAATTTCCAAGGTAATTGAAATTTCAGTTAGCATCTACAAATTTATAACTATACTATGTATTTCCATTAATCAACATTGACTTGCAACACTTGCAACAATGATAAAAAAGTAATGGAAAAACTGTTAGAGTAAGATTCAAACCTCGTAAATGCTTAGGATTATGATAACATGACTCCTCTCCATGTGACGTTTCTCTACGGTTGCAGTGAAGAGGCTTAGTTCCTTTTTCAACATAATGTCAAGACTACTAGAAGAACTCACATCAATGTTAATGTTCAACATTATTAGAAGAACTCACCATTTGTAAATGCAAAGAGCACTAATCAACATGTTATCTTAATGGTTGATTTTCTCTTTATTTTGTAGCAGCAAAGGGACATCCCCATCAAACTTGAGCCACTAAATTTAATGATATGTCTAAAGAAAACCTTTGGGTGTGAATAAATTTAATTCTTTGGTTTGCAACTATTTATTTTGTTGTATGTATCAGTATGCCATGCCATGGTAATTATGGTTGTTATTAAGTGACATTATTCTGACCAACTATTATCACAAGTTTGAGTTTGTGTTGGAACTGGTCTTTCAATAATAGACATATTTATTTGTGGGAAATATTGACTACTAAATATGATGAAGACATGAAACAAAATATGGCATTAGAGGATAATTGTTAGAGCTGCATCAGAAATTAGAGGATAATGGGAAACTAAGTGTGAGTTTGTGAATAGACTCACAATGGGCAACTAAGTGTGAGTTTGTGAATAGACTCACGATGGGAAACTAAGTGTGAGATTGTGAATAGACTCACGAGCATGACGTATTATGTATAGATTTCCTTGAATTTTTTTTATAATCAAGAACCACTCAATGAATACATTACCATAATTTAAATTAGTGGTTCTCAACGTTTTTTGGTGCCAAGAGAACATATCACTAAATTGATTATGTGAGTTTTTTATATGTTGATGGGTCTTGTTGTTCTTCGGTACTTCAAGAGCATCAATTACATGTTATTTTTGTGAGTATGAAAATGTGTATTTAAAAAAAGGTCAGTTGTAGAATTGGTTCTACATACACTTAGTAACGAGACAACTTACCAATATAACTATCAAAATTGTAGCTCGTTGATTTTTGATAGATGGAAGTTAGTCCATAGATTGGTTCAGTATTGAGATTATCCTTTGGGAGGTCAAGAAGCGTCAATTCTGCAAAGTTCGCCAATGATGATCTGAGGAAGTTACGTTTTAAATGGAGTTCAAGTGGTAGCTCGAAGTTGATGCGGTGAAGAAAGAGTGATGTCTATGAGATTCCAGAGTAAGCGTAATGACTAATGAATACCAACTAGACCTAGATAAATATTGTTGTTGTAATGTGTGTTTTTCTATATTTATTACATGTAAGCATTAAGTGAGGGACTTGGAAATAATGTTTCCATGTTGAGTTTAGAATTTTTTTGGGATTTTGGTGAGAGAATATCTCAACATCCTCATCTATGTTTGGAAGTAGTTGGATCTCAATCCAACTATATATATATATATATATATATATATATTTGTGAATGAATGATGAAAAAAATAAACTTATGTGTTCAAGTAAATTTCCTTTTGTAACTTGTTCCTGATTGTGTATTACCGGGTCTTTTAGAACTGAAAATTTGACAGAGAAGAGAAATGTGTATAGCACTGAAAAGTAGACAGAGAAGAGTGATGTGTATAGTTTTGGAGTGGTTTTTATAGAGATCATATGTAGTAGACCACCCATAGATGTAACACAGTTTATCGATAAATGAAGCATCACTAAATGGGTAAGGAATCAAAATTTTCAATTACTCTATCTTGCTTCCTCCTTAAAAAACTAGTAAATATATGGATATTTTCAAGCCACCTCTTTCATAGAGTTGGATGCAATTCCTAGAAAAATAGAGGAAATGGTAAACAAAAGGTTGGGTGGGAATTACAACTTGGAACTAGTCACGGGAATTGCCATAGTTTTCAATATATGCGTTAAGGTTGAAGCATCTTCTAGACCAAGTGTGAGTGAGGTAGTTGTAGAGCTCATAGAGGCTATTAAACTTGAGGATAATGACTCTTTTTCAAATTTAGAGCAGATTGCTATCGAATGTGAAGATTTGTAGACCAACTCGGTCTCTTTGAGTTTGAGTTCTAGATAATGCTTGTTTTTTCAATTTGAGAGAAGATTGGTATTGAATGTGAAGATTTGCTGGCCAACCTAGTCAATTTGAGTTATGGATGTGGATTAAATGAAGAGCAGGGAAGAATAAATCTAGAGGTTTTGTGATTTTATAAAATATTTTTGGGCTTTTAGATTAGGCTGAACTGAGATTCATTTTGTATTATTATTATTTTTCCTCCATTAATACAATTTATGTGTTCTCACAATCATACATTTTCCACATATAAAGTTAGATGGTTTTCCATAAGCTAGTTTAGTTGTTTGCGTAATCATATTTTTTTTCGTCTGAATTACAACTGAGAAGAATATATGTATTTGATATAATGATGTATAGCAGTGGGGGTTGAACTAGTTCAAGTCATTTTACATTGGATATGAAAATTATAATCTTCATTGTGATTGTTAACAATAAAATTGACACGATATTGATGAATCAACACAGTGTCCTAGAACAATCACTATCATTCGATATCCATCTAGTTCAAGTGTTCCTAATGTTTTGATGTTTTATGTCATGTATTTAATCAACAATGTCAACACATATATACAATATAGTTGTCATTATGTCATTAATACATGTTAACTATTTAATAATAAAGATAATATTTTCACATTAACTAACTATTTAATGCATTTTGTTAAAAAAGTCTTATATTAATCGGTTAATTAATGATAATTTAAAGTAAGAAAGGTAAGATAGAACCCTAACATGTTCTTCGAGACTCTTTCAAAACTATTACTATTTTGAATAGGATAAGATACATACCTTTGTTTGAAGAATGAATCTTACTTACTAAATTTTCTGCAATTTCTAGATCCTACTTAATTCTACTTTAGCAACTCCACTCCTTCCTAATTCCGTTTAAGAAAATCCACAATGAAGGTATGGGGGACAACTCTCCTTGCAACAATAGGCTTAGTGGAATAGTCACAACAAACTCTTAGCTTCAATCTATTATTGCTAGACTTACATTCTATTTCCTCTCGCCCCTAAAATATGTCCTCTTCTTACTTCTCTCTTTCTTATATAGAGTCCTTCCACCATAAAGGACTCAATCTCAAGATTTTGCTTGTCATAATTATATTTTATCTTGAATTGTCCTTTCTTATGTCTTTATTTGCTTTGCAGTTTGTTATTTTAATTGATTTGGAACATGAAACTTCCCCATTTCAAAAATCATCGTTTCATAATATTATCTACCAGACATCTGTTACCAAGACAAAAATATCACTTGCAATCACTTTCAAGTATCTGTCACAAAGACAAAGACATCATGTGCCACCCATGAGGGCATTTGTTAACAAAACAAAAACATCATGAGCTACTAAAATAGACATTGACAAAGACATCATGTACCACCAATGCAAGCCTTTATTAACAAAACAAGAACATCATTAACTACCAAAATAGACATTTCGAAAATTTCTATCGTGATTGCCTTCAATAATACTTAACTTTACAATTAAGATCAAAATTTATCTTTTTAATATAATATAAATCTATCTTAATTTAAAACATTTAATTTAATTTTGATTTACATTTATTTCTTAAAATAAGTTTTTAATATTTCATAACTTTAAATTAAATTTGATTTACACTAAATAATTTTCTTTATATTATTATTTCACTAGCTTTAAAAAGCTATAAAACATTTTTCCACACACTTATGTATTGTAAAATTAATTTCAACTTCAATTCAATTATGAGAATGATATTTGTTTCTTACTCATAGAATTATTTGAATAATCAAAATCAATTTATATTTATTTTTAATAATTACATCAACATTATTAATAATTACATCAATATTATTACAAACAAAACCATGTATCATAAAAAAAAATTATTCCCAAAAGCGATTAGTCCTGCCGTACTTGACCTTGACCTGGAATTTTGACATGTGAATTGAGTACTCACAATAAACGAGAGAGTAGGAACGAATAAGTATATGACTGCCTCAACTTTGATTACCTATTTACTCCACTCCAACTATGCGCAAATCAACAATTCAGTCGAGTCTTCCTCTGTTTGCCGTATTGACTGGGCCAAAGGGAATGTACACCTCTCAAATTCCAGACGCAATTATTGAGATGCCATACATTTTTATGTGGTGTGCATAGGAGTGGAATTTCAAATTTATTTTATCTGTTAAATGAAAATTTGAATTTTGATTATGGTTTTTGGTTTTTCATGTTTATAATTTTTTATATATAAATTAGTGAGTGTCAAATTTTTTGTTGTTGTTATATGTAAATTTTGTATATAAATTAGTGAGTGTCAAATTTTTTGGTGTTAAATGTAAATTTTGTATAACTTTTGAGAAGTAGGATTGAAAGTTCTTTTAGAAGAGCAAAGGACAATGGTTCACCAATTTAAAGCTATACCACGATTGGAAGTAGTTATCTTTGGAAGAGAAAAGCACAATGGTTTACCAATTTAAAGCTATAGTACCAAAAATATATTAAGGTTCAAGTGATTTTTGGAAATCAAGATTTTCTAAAAATAAAGTTTCAAATAAAAAGTTATATAAATTGGGAAAGGAACAATTCAATAACCCAACATAATCCCAATATGTCCGTACATTTTTTACAACCTTCCTCCTTTCTAACTGAATGGACTACATTTAATTTCACTTAGTGTGTCAATCTTGATAGTAAAACTGGTGGAGATTCATCACGAAATATACAGAGAACCACCTACAAGGTTATATCCACCACTCCTCCTGTGACAACAATTATTACATACTCATAAAATCATAGAAGAGAAAGGTTATTGTCAACTAAAGACTGCAAATATAGCATAAACAAAATCCAAAGAAAAAGGAGATGTGTTGGAGATTTAATCTCATTTATTCAGTCTTGTAATCAATGATGTCTCCTCATCATTAACAATTGTTGCATAGTTTTTTATTTTCACATTGGTTGATTTGAGACTGAAAATGTCCAAAAAATAGGCTCATAATTTATCGTTTGCTGAGATATTCTCTCAACTAACTGATTGTGTGTTAAAATATAATTTAATTCTTAAACCAATGCTTGATTTATTTATATGTGATGTTTAATAATATACAAAATAGGTTTTTGGTGTGCAATTATTTTTCTAAAAAGAAGTTAAATTTGCATAAGGCACACAAAATTCTATTATTCACATCAAATAATAATACAATATAAATACAAGAAACTATGTCTCTATATAGCTAATCTATTTTGGACATACAATCTCTTGGTTTAGTGAATATCTCAACCACACACCAATCTAGCAAGCTAACTAGTTGGATAAAATATCTCAACCAAATAGATGTCAACAAACTCCCAAATAATAGGAACAAACTCCTATACATAGAAACCATCACAACTAAGACAAGTAGGAATTATATTTTCCAAGTCATCCCCTTAATGAGTACTTGTCTCGATCTCAATTAACAAGATCTACATCTGTTCAAATATGGAAATTACACCTTCTACCTTATTCATGTAGATGTCATCCCTTGTACCTTGTTCATGTAGACATCATCCCTTGTACATTGTTCATGTAGACATCATCAAATTGTCGACGTCCATATAAAGGAACAACCATCCACCTGAATGCATGGGTACCTAACCGCTGCAACCACTGGTATAATAGGAAGTCCTTCACATACATGGTTCATCCAACTTCTTGCTGAACTCTCTTTGACTTTTTCCTTCACACTATCAGATTATTCCATCTCATAATCCCCGTCTTAATCATAGACTCAATTCTCTGTTTACATATCAATTTTAGATACGAGTACACATACCACCCTCATACCTACTGAGTGGTTGATTCCACAACTTGATGTCACTAGAGAACACATAACAAAGGGGTATGCATGCCTCTCCGGGCCTTACAACCATATTCCCTTTTAAGATACTCCAAGCTTAAGAAGATACTGGGTACATAAAACATTTCAAGGACCACAACAGACCATTACAAAACAATATATGACATGTAGATTTTCTATAATTACAATGTGTTATTCATACTTTATCATGGTCATGGGTCTATTCTACAAACTCAAACAAACTTTCACTATGTTGTCCTTTGAATCCTTTACAACTCATCCTTAATACACCAAACCATTCATATGCTCGAGCACACCACTGCTTTCTCACTTAAATCTTCCCATCATGGTATTCACTCATCATAGGATTTATACTTTGAAGTCTTTGCATATTCATTTTTGGTCGTGGATGTCCATGATTTACATGTCATCAATTAGAATTACGAATTATAACAAAATAGCTATACCTATATTGATTTAGATAGGCTCAATAAGATTCAATACATAAGGTTCCAAAGAAAAAAAAAATTTATCATCCTAATGTCCACATGTTGTCATAGCTCCAATAGGCTGGCCATACCTATTAAGCTATCTCATCAATATGAACCAAATCACCTTAGCTGCCTCCTTTAAATTTCCTTCAATATGATTCACAAAAAAATATTTAGTAGAGCTCCACGCTGGTTTGTTGCATCGCTGTCCATGCTAGTTTATGCGCCATGCTTTTGCATTTATCTCAAAATACAAGCTCGGAAAGTCTCATTGTTGATTTCAGTTGGGGAGAATTCAAATTGCCAGAATGCAGGACATTCTCAATACCGCTCTATGTTCAGCCCTCAACTCGACTAGAAACAAGAATACATGACCTTACACCAATCAGTCAACAATGCACACACTCAGTCAACAATTTTGTTGTTGCAGTCACTAGCCATGCAATAGCTGGATATGACAGAAATTGAGTCAGATGGTCGAACAAAAATCCGTCTAGTAACCAAAGGAGTAGCCAGAAACCAAAGAAAACAATGCACATGGTTGGACCCTACAACACACAATCTTTGGCCGACAGAATGACACTTAACACACTTCGTTTCAACTTGCCCATTTCCATCGCAATATATCCCCCTGCTCATCAATTGACAGACTTCTTGAAAACTGATAATTCACACTACAAGGTAATTCCCATAGTTCGTTTGATCACTGAACACAGGTCAGAGCGTTATGACTAGCGCTTTCTATTCTAAACAATTGAGTTGTGCTCTCTAATGAAAACTCTTTAAGCAGCTCATTTCACATGGCCCGCTCCTTCGCAACTTGATCTCCACAATCAAAGCCTTCACAACAATGCTAAGTCCTAGATAAAAACTAAATTGATTAGAAACTGTAGCTTACAAGTGAGTACTGCACCTAGAGACTACATACAAATGGAGAGTACACTCTACATTCATTAATCAAATGATACAACTATAAGTACATCACAAAGAAGTAGGAAGTTGTAAACAAACTCCTATATCCTAGGAACTAATCCTAACTTAAGGAGCTACGTTACAACAATGTAACCATTTCTCCATTAATATACAAATAATATTAATTATTTCCAACTCTCCCCCTTAATGGAGAAAGGATTACTTTGAATTCCTAACATCCCTTTAAACAATTCAAACTTTATTCTCCCAAGAGGCTTAGTAATAATGTCTGCCATATTGTCACAAGATTTACAATATTCAACAATTATTTCCTTTGACTGAAGTTTTTCTCGAACAAAATGCAACTGAGTATCGATGTGTTTGGTGTTTTTGTGAAATGCTGGATTGTATGCTAGCTTTATGATACTCTGGTTGTTACTTTTAATGATAGTTGCTTCTTTCTGTTCTTCTCCTGCATCATTGAGAAGTCTTCTCAACCAGATAGCTTCACATGTGGCTGCACACAATGCTTGGTACTCAGTTTTAGCTGAAGATAAAGCTATAGTACTTTTATTCTTTCTGCTCCATGCTATGACCCCTAATCCAATACTGATTTCATAACCTATGATAGATCTGTGATCATCCAGGTTAGCTGCCCAATCGGAATCTGAAAAACCTGCTAGAGTAACATTAGATGTGTCAGTGTATAAAATACCATAATCACTAGTACCACAAAGGTACCTCAACACACTCTTTGCTACAACCAATTGAATTTCGAGAGGTTTAGACATGAACTGGCTCAGCACACTAACAGAGTATGCCAAGTTTGGTCTAGTTGTAGTAAGATATGTCAGACTCCCAACTAGTTGCCTATACATAGTGGCATCCACCTCCTTATTGCCATCATCACTGCACAACTTTAGATTCTTCTGCAATGGTGTTGCTACTGACTTACACTGCTCCATCCTGAATCTTTCTAGCAAACTTCTAGAATAATTCCCTTGAGTAAGAAAAGTCTGTCCAAAATCTCTCCAAACTTCCAGACCCAAGCAATAATGGAGATTTCCAAGATCTTTCATTTCAAATACTTGCGACATCTGCTGTTTGATTTCTTTGATCAGAGTATCTACATTACCTGTTATAATCATATCATCCACATAAAAAGAAATAAAAATGATTTGCCTCTGTTTATTATACTTGGTATACAGATTTGGATCATTCATGCTCCTATGAAAACCATGCTGTAAGAAGAATGAATCGATCTTCTCATACCACGACCTGGGTGCTTGTTTTAAACCATATAATGCCTTGTTCAATCTACAAACTAGATGTTCCTGTCCATTTTAACAAACCCTTCAGGCTGAACTAAATAAATCTCTTCTTTCAATTCACCATTCAGAAATGCAAACTTAACATCTAACTGGTGTAGCTTCCACTTATATTTTGTTTCTAAATAAATTAGCATTCTAATGGTATTTAATTTCGCTACAGGGGCAAAGGTTTCATCAAAATCTATTCCCTCTAGTTGTGAATAACCCTTTGCTACCAGTCTAGCTTTAAAATTTTCTATACTCCCATCTGCATTCACTTTAGGTTTGTACAACCACTTACAGCCTATGGGTGTTTTTCCTTCAGGCAGTTCAACTAGATCCCAAGTATGTTTTTTAGTAATTGATTCAATTTCTTCATTCATTGCAGCCCTCCATTCATTAGATTGACTTGCTTCTTTATAGTTTGTGGGTTCTACAATGTTAAAAATACTTGTCATTAAAGTATAGTATTTCAATCTGGTTGGTAATTGTGTCTGCCTACCTGATCTCCTTGGTACGAGACTTACCTCAAATCTGTCTGCTTCAGACTTGTACGAGCTTGCCTTATTGACTACATCACCTGTTTCTTCTTCTTCATGCTCCTGCTCATGATTATCCCCGTTGTTTTCTTCCAAAAATAATGGAATGTGCCATTCATTATTACTGTCATCCTTTCCTTCCTCAAATTTTTCATGAAATATCACATCTCGACTCGCAAATATTTTATGAGTCACTGGATTAAATAACTTGTATGCTTAAAACTCAGTGCCATATCCTACAAAGATACATTTCATGGCTTTAGGATCTAAATTCTTTCTATCTACCTTGGGTATATGGGCAAAAGCTTTTGACCCAAATACTCTCAAATGAATCACTGCTGGTTTGAATCAATGTAATGCTTCAAAGAGAGTTTTGAAGCTAAGACATTTAGTAAGACTCCTATTCTTTAAATAAACAACAATGTTGATGGCTTCAACCCAGAAACCATTTGATAGACCCTTACCTTGAAGCATACTCCTTGCGCACTCCACAAGAGTTCAGTTTTTTCGTTCTGCCACTCCATTTTGCTGTGGTGTATGAGGCACTATAAATTTTGAACAATCTCATCATTTCAACAAAAATCCATGAACTCTCCAGACCTGTATTCTCCCCCTTGATCTGAGCGGAGAATTTTTATGCATTTTCCTGTCTGCTTTTCTAGCAAAGTTTTAAATTCTTTAAAACACTGAAAGGTCTGACTCTTTTACTCAAAAAATATATCCAAGAGATTTTAGTGCAATCATCAGTAAACATAAGAAAATAATATGCACCACTTAGCGACCTGGTTTGCATAGGTCTGCATATGTCTGTATGCACCAGCTCTAGAATATCTCTTCTCTTTCTATCAATATGTAAAGGAAATTCCTCTCTATGAATTTTCCCTAATGCACATCCATCACAATCCAACTGAACACTATGAAAAACAGGGAGTCCATCGACCATACCTTTTCTTTGAAGTAACATGAGGTCTTGTAAATTAAGGTGACCGAATCTCTGGTGCCATAGGATTTCGGCTGTCAATCCTGTTGCGACCATGGATTGTTGTGGCATGCTTTTGAAATTTAGTCTGTACAGGCTCCCCACACGCACTCCTGATGCAACTATTTCCATATTGCTATCCTTTATGACACAACATGCCTTGAAGAATTCAACTAGCAGATCCTGATTTGTTATCATAGATACAGCGATCAAGTTTTTCCTAATCCCGGGTGCATATAGTACATTCTTAATATGTCTAATGTCACCATTAGGCAATATTACTGGAATATCACCATACCCTTTTATCTCATATCCCCTGTCATCTCCTAGAAAATTTTTAGATCCACATGAAGTTTCTTCAAGAAATTCAAACCATTCTTTCTTACCTGTCATATGTGAGGATGTGTTAGAATCGACATACCATATGTCGTCCTCATCTTCCTTAGAAACTAAAAGCATACAATCAGCTACAAATAGTCAAGTTTCATGACTATAGTATTCATATTCATTAACAAAATATCTTTTGTGCCTACTCTGATTATTTCTTGCTTCGACTGTCTGCCTCTTAAAACAATCCCTAATTTCATGGCCAACTTTCCTACAGTAAAAACATTTCTTGTTTGAAAATTTGTTTGTAGACATACCTCTAAATGGTCTCTTTTGAAACGTGCTACCTCCTTTTTGTTGCTATTGTGACTACCACTACTGTTGTGGTTGCTTCCCTTTAAATTTTTGCCTCTTCGCCATCGAATCAAGATCATCACTCTGCGGTCTTAAATTCTGTCGCCGCTCTTCTTCTTGTAGAAAAATTCCTGTCAATTCTTCAAATGCAGGGGCTTTATCCCTCTTTGCCAATCCTGTAATGAACATCTGATATTCATCCTTCATTCCATTGAATGTAATTGTGACTAGATTGGAATTGGACACCTTTTCTCTGATGTCTCCCAATCTGTCCTTCAGGTATTTAACCCTTGCAATGAATCTAGCAGCAGATTCATTTTCCTCCATCCTCATCGCAAACAACTTGCCTTTGAGTGACAAGATGCGATTTGTATTTTGTGTTTGGTATAAATTCTTGAGCGTCGTCCAGATCTCAGTAGACTATTTTCCTTCTCTAATGTGTGTGATAATATTATCCTTGACGTACATCTTCAATATGACTTTTCTTTGTTCTCCCTTTTATCCCAGTCTTGTATAAGTGCGGCTGTTCCTGTTACAATTTTTGGTTTCTGCTCCTCACCTGTGACAATCGACCATGCATTTTCTCCCTCAAGCATTTTCTGTAGCTTGAATTTCCAATTGGTGAAATTGGACCCAACGAGTTTGCTAGACTCGTTGAGATACGTTTCAATAGTATTATTCATACTAGAATGATCTAATTCCAGACCCTCCGATGATTATAACTAGTTGAATAATTACAAGCTACACTAACAAAAATTAAATACATACCAGATCTTGATCATTGATCTATCTCCAATCTGGCCCGATCTTGTGAATGTAACTCAGATCCTCCACTTATCTGAAAATTACTGTGTCTGTGACTTGAATTTACCACCAATGGGCAAATCCCCTTTGCAGAACTACCAACCAATGTATCTGTGACTCAGATCTACCACCACCAGGAAAATCCCATGTGCAGAACCACCAAAAAATGTGTCTGCGACTCAGATCTACCACTACTGGGCAAATCCCATGTGTAGAATCGACAATAACATCTGTGACTCAGATCTACTACCACCAGGAAAATCTCATGTGAAGAACTGTCAAAGAGAGATATTGGCACTTTTCTGAGGCAAATATCCATGCCAAATTAAAAATCTGTGTAAGTAAACTAGATTGGTGCGGGTATGGCCCTGGCAGTTGCGCTAATTGTGCTTTTCGGTGCGACTGTCAGCAGAAAAACTGCGCCAACCCTTCTATGCTCATAGATTCCAAAAAATCATCCAAGACCTGTGAGTCAGGTGTTTTTTGCAGACCACCTACTCCTGTGAGCACTAAGCTCCTGTGTGCATCGTAGCCACTAAGGCTTTATAGCCACTGAGGCTCTATAGCCACTAAGGCTCTCAAAACAAATCATGATCACCCGGTCTGAGCTTTGATACCAATATAAAAACTAAATTGATTAGAAACTGCAAGTCACAGGTGAGTACTGCACCTGGAGACTGCACACAAATGGAGAGTAAACTCTACATTCATTAATCAAATGATACAACTATAAGTACATCACAAAGAAATAGGAAGTTGTAAAAAAACTCTTATATCTTAGGAACTAATCCTAACTTAAGGAGCTACGTTACAACAATGTAACCATTTCTCCATTAGTATACAAATAATATTAATTATTTCCAACTATCCTTTGGGTGAAAATGTGAAGTTGGGAAACACTTTTTGCCCTTTTTGACGTTTTAAAATTGTAATTTTCTATTTTTTTCAACTTCAACTCCACTAAACTCATATTTTTATCGCAAATTATGCTTTGACATAAAAACAAGAATTGTAGAGAATTGTCTTATCTCCATACCGATATTTAAAAAAAAAAAATATTGACATATAGATGGGTAAATTTGTTGTTTACTAACTGCATATACTTGAAATTTTCAGGCAAACATAAATAGTCACTTTATTATCCTTTACTTTTTTTAGGGAAGGTTATTCATTTTTTGGAAAAAAAACCATAGCATCATAATCTGCATATATTGCACTAGTGCACAGACTATTTTTTGGTAATTTTCGGATCAAATCACTATTTTTTATTATTTTTTGAAATGGACGAAGACAAAAAAAAAGTGATGTTTCAGTACATTTTATTATCCTTTGATTTTCTTTTCAATGTGATCGTCAATAAGAAAAATGAGAGTACCCTTTTGAAGTAGACAGGGAGAGGAAGTGCACTATGATTTTTTTAAATTTTTTGGTGTCCTCGTTTGAAAGTTATTGAATTTTCATTCAGTGCAATTTTTCGAACAATGAAATTCCACAGTGACATAGTTTAGTAAAAAATTAATAAAAAATTGAATTTTTTAATGAAACTCCATAAATCTCACATCATAAAAAACTAGATTTAGAGACGAATCTAATGGTACTTGGTCCGACATATAACATTTTTTTTTTGTAGGTGTTCCGTCCCTCCAAAGTTGCAGGTTTCTCAAAACTGCAGAGTTTTCTGAGTTTTTTGTTGACCAGAAACTCTCGGCCGAGAAAAACTCTCGGCCGAGAAATTTTTAAAACTCTCGGCCGAGAGTTTTAAACCAATTTATGCGCGGGAAAACTCCCGGGCAAAAGTTTTAAAAACTCTCGGCCGAGAGTTTTTCTAACTCTCGGCCGAGAGTTTTGTGACACAACTCTCGGCCGAGAGTTTTCAAAACTCTCGTCCGAGAAAATACGAAATATTTAAAATCTCTCGGACGAGAGTTTTGAAAACTCTCGGCCGAGAAATTTAGTTGACTTTTTTTCTCGGCCGAGAAATTAAAAAATTCTCCCGAATTCTATCTCATGCCAAAAATTGTTTCCCAACTTCGCGTTTTCGCCCCTTTTCACTCACCAATAGACCCTACGGTGGGCGCCAAGCTCTATCCTCTCTCTCCAGCTCAATCCATAGTAGGCTCTCACGGTAGGCTCTCATAGAAACAACAACGACTGTGTTTTTGATAAATACACACTAGAATATTATCTTGGTCAGTAGCTCTGATCTGTGGATTGGGCTTATCTTCACCTTGTGCTTCCATTCAATGAAAAGAAAATCTCACTCCCTCACACTGCCATATGAGGGGATACATGCACAACTAGACTCTAAATGCATGCAATTTCTCACAAAAAAATTGAAGAAGGCATCTTTAAAGATGAAAGAGAATGTGAAAGGTGGTACGTTCCAAATCTCATGCCATTCCAGGGCAGATGCAAGGTTTGAGTCGATGTGATTCGATCTACCGCTTTAGAAGAAAGAAACCCTTAGAGATCTTGAAATTTCAGGGATCTTGAAATTTCAAGTTGAGGCAGTAAAATTTCTACATTGGGTGAATATTTTCTTGAATAAAAACTTGATTGATGAAAATTGGGAACCTAAGTGACGCCGAGGATTTTAGTAGTTATACTTAAGGATGATGGAAAAATTACTCACAAATAACACTCTCTATTCCCCATGGAAGCTCTGATATGAAGTAAATTTGTATCAGGCATATAAAATTATATTATTTACATCAAATAATAATGCAATATAAATACAAGAAACTATGAATCAAGATAGCTAATTTATCTTGGACATACTATTTCTTGGTTGAGTGAATATCTCAATCATACAACAATCTATCTAGGAAGCTAATTAGTTGGAGAAAATCTCTCAACCAACTAGAGCTCAACAAACTCCCAAATACTAGGTGTTAGTGTCAGTCTTTGCAGCCCTCCTCCAGTGATCAAACATGCTCTTAAAAAGTGATTTTAAGGTGTCAAGGTCAAATTTTGTCATTTCAGTGAGTCTTCAAGCAAAATTTGGTCACTAGGTATTAGGTCTAGGGTTTGCTTTTACTCCTATCAAAGTTGTTCAAATGTCGGTCCATGTCGCCATTCAGCTAAGTGTACCATCATTCAGAGGGTTTTCATCATCATGCAAGATTCCAAAGGGTAATTTTACACCTTGTTCATGCTTCAGTTGTGCCTAGGTAAGGTTCATTTCCATCTCCTAGGGTTTTGGAGGTAATTTCTCTTGGATGGTCAAATCATCAGCAAAGCTTGTATCCTGATGTTAATACACCTTCCCCTATCCTTAATGTACCTATTAAACACTTCCCATCACCGAGATCCCCCAAATTCCTCATTTTCGCACAAACCCTAGTTTCTTGCTACAACTTGGCAATTTTCTAGGCTAGGCATGTGTTTTGCCCTTTTGGACCGCTTCCCCTCACTCAATCTTTGAAATTCTACTTTCTCCTGCTTCCTAACATCCATCCCTACTTCCCAAAATTTTCTAAAGAATTTATAAGCCCCTTATCCCCTTCATTTCACTTCATTTTGACAGATCCCCGGTTCCACACATCGGGATAGGTTTTACTTCAATGATGTTTCTGAGAAAGAAAAGATGAATTTGGGAAACTTGAGAGCGGTTTTTGTCCAAATTAGGCCAAGGAAGAAAAACCTCCTTCACTTTTTACACAGGTGTCATGGTTTTAGAGAAATGTCAAAAATACAGTTGCCTCAGGAGAATTGATGCACCTCTGAAGTGACCTTGTGAAAATCAACTTTTCTCCTAGCTTGGTTCGGAAAATGACTTGCTTGATGAGTCAAATGATAACTAGACACAAAGAGCTTTCCAATGAGCTATCATGAGCTCAATTTTAAGTTGAGGAAGACCTTCACAAGTTGACTGCAACAACACTCTGCCTTGAGGCAACCTCATTTTGCACATTTTGACCAGTCTTGGGAGATTTGACTTTTGACAAGGCAAATGAGCTCCAAATTGAAAAATTCAAGTTGGGTTGGAAATTAGACTCAATAATATTTCCAACGAGCTATCCTATGCCCAATTTTGACAATGGGAAGGCCTCCAAAAGTCTCCTCAAAAAATGCGCTACGCATTGAGATGAATTTTGGAAATTTTGCCTTAAAAAACAGAGTTTTCAGTCCAATGCACCGCGCCACTTGGCTCTCGCTTTTGATGGGGGACTCATTTTGATGAAAAATCAAAATTTTTAGATTTATCATGTAAAAATATGCATGCCTACCAATGGCCAAGAAATTTTGACAGGTTTTGAGCCCCCAAAAAGGTCAAAAACACCCCAAAAATGACCTTTCTGCCCCTTTTTGGACACACAGGAAGCAGTGTTGGGTGAACTCAACTTTGGAGGGGAAAATGGAGGCCAAATTAAAAAATTCCACTTGTGCTAGAAAGTAGATAGGAAAAAATTTCCAACAAGTCCACTTGGAGCAAATTTGGACACCGGGAAGGCCTCCAAAATCAACTACAAAAAGGCGCTACGCATAGGGAAATCAGCGTGGCACATTGGAGGAATTTTGCTCATTTTTGGTCAAAAACTCTGTTTTTCGCCTAGTTTCTTGACAGTTTAAATTTTCTCCTTCTTAATTTAAAATTCATGATGTAATTGAATGTAATTTTATGGATCTTGATGTAACTATGCTAAATTTTCATTCATAGAGGTAGATTTATCCATGGAAAAGTAGTTTGTAACTTAATGAATCAGTTCCCTAGTTTTTAGAGGCAAGCTGTTCCACTGCCTACTTTTTAGTTATCAGTTTAGATTTTGTTGGAAAAGATCCTAATCCTATGAGCTCGACCCATAGAGGCTAGGATGAGTTTTTGTTTGCCTATATCTTATGTTTTATCAGTCATTAGCATGGTTGGACTTTTGGGAATGCTTTGAGCATTATTGTATATTCATCTCTGCAATTTGGCAAAGGAATAGACCAGGGTTTGAAGCACTTTATGGGATTCTTGTGGCATCTTGATTTGGTATTGTGTTTCCTTCTGTAATTGCAAGTTTTACATGTGATTTATGTATGCCATTATCTTTCTTTGCTTCATCTTAACTAAATCAAACAAAGATTAAGGTAGAATCCATTGAAATTGCAGTGCTCTACCTAGGGTTTGCTTAGTTATCTATGTTTTCAGCTGTTTGAATAGGATCCCTGAGACTTTCATGCCCAAGCTCTTCATCTCACTCAATTTGAAGTACTAAACCAATTTCCTACCTTGCCCCATAGAGATCTCTGCAAAACTGAGCATCATTCCCCAGACCCAAATCTGCCTTTCCATTTGAGCCAACAAAACATCATTAAATTCAATCGAACTCTTTTGCACACATACCTAACCTAAAATCAGTCTTCACATCAAGTCATATCAAGCCTCATTAATCATTTTTTGCTGAGATTGAAAAGGAGAGAGCCCTCTCCCGACCTGGTAGAGCTAGCTTCCAGGTTAAGTGTGGTTTGATGTTACCCTAGATTCTACCTTTCTCAACCTAAGGTAGATTTAGGCCCTAACAGAGTGGCGACCATATTGGAGAAGAAAAGTTTGTTGTTTGCTTTATAAACTATAGACAGAGCCTGAAGTTAGCCAAGTAGCCTTCGAAACACTCTTGCTTTGCATTAGCGAAAGTAGATGAATGCTGCTTCAGTCAATCTCCAGTTTAGTTTAAGAACTGAACATCTAGTTTCCTCAGTAAAATGTAATCAAGTTAAGATCTAATTGTTGATGGTGGACAATGATCAGACACCGCAAGGCTGAAATCATTCACCTGGTGACTCTAAATCAGTTTCGAGATTAGATCCAAGGACTCCACTGGAGGATGAACCTGACCAGCAGAAACATGAAAGGACAATATGGAAAGATCAGGTATTCAAGTTGGAATTTCATCCAAGACATTTTGTTCTTTATCATAAATTATTTCTTCTCTTTTCCTGAGAATGTCAAGAAGGCTTTGCAAAGTATATTTTATTTGAGAAAATATCCTCGGCCTGCATTTGATTCCTTCCCTTTGAAGATTGTGAATACCAAAGATTTGCATGCTTTTGAGCTTGATCAAGACCTTTCTTCCGAATCTTGTGATGACCATCTTCAAACTGATGAACCTCAAGAGACCAAGACTGATTTTGCAGCATTTGTACATACCCCTATACCTTGTAAAATTCCAGATCGTTACAAGCCTCTGATTTTTCCTCCTATATCCCATGCTTTCCCTAAAAATCATGATCTATATCTACCAAGATTTGATGGTGAACGTGGCAATATCACTGCTGAGAGACATGTATTGAATTTTGAGTCCTTTCTTGACCTTTTTGAAGTTGAAGAAGAAGATGTCTGTATTAGGATTTTTTCTCTTTCTTTGCAAGGAAAAGTCAAGAGTTGGTTCAAAACCTTGCCTGATGCGAGCATCTCAGATTTCCAGCAGTTCGTCAAAGTTTTCCTCGATAGGTGGGTGGTAAGACAAAATCATTTCTTGATTATAGAAGAGTATAACCAGCTGAAAAGATTGCCAGGGGAGACAGTACAACAATTTTCTGCCAGATTCAACCAAGTTTATTTTTCGATGTCGATTAATATAAGACCTCCTGCTGGATTCGCTCTCTTGCACTACCGTAAAGCCTTTGATCCGGAAATGGAGTTTCAGCTAAGAGAAAGGAATCTTGCAACACTTGAAGAGATGCAGAATAGTGCAGTAGATGTAGAGGCTCATTTGCTGATTCGAAGGGAAAAGTCAAAGGAAGAAGAGATGAAAAACATAGATCCATAGGAATCGACATCTCTAGAGGTAAATCTTGACATTTTGGTAAGTGCAGTGGAAGAGATGATGCAAAATATCACCACAAGGAATGAGTATAATGTTCAAGCTCATCACTCGCTGATTGAAAAAGAACAAGTTGCTAATCCAAAACATCTTCTTTCTTATCCCAGTCATCATAGATCTGATAATGATTGTTTTATAGATCATCTTGGAGAAGATAGATCTGTTGATATGACATGTATGCTTGATGATGTGTTTTATACTAATGATTTTCCTCAGTTTGACCAGTATGATGACGATTATGTTCTCCAAACAAAAGCTAATCTTGCAGACAAATCAACAGCTAGTTTGTGGAAGGAGGAAGTTCACTTTCAACAGCTTGAATACATTGATCAACCGATGCATATTAGCTACGGAAATGACGAGGAAAGTGCAACAAATTTTGAAGTAAGTGAAGGATCTTTGCCTTTTTGTTTTGATTCATTTCAGTTCATTAGAGACAACTTCCATGCAATCAGAAATCAACTGTCGACAAGTCTTGATATGGACCATCTTGAGGGCAATGAAAACCTTGTTCAAGACTTCTCATATCCAGATTTGCAGCCCCTGAATGCCATTGATTGTCAAGTTGCAGATGAGGACTTGGAAGCTGGCACATACGATCAAATGATGCAAGATGATTCCGTACCATTTTGTTTTGAATCATTTTAGTTTTTGAAGGGTAAATTGCATAGTATCTCTTCAAATGAGCAGCCTATAGGAAATCATGCAATCTCATCGGAGCCAATATAAAATGGGTTGTAGCAGTATTTTCAAGTTTTTCATGATCCAATAGCTGATGTTTTGGATGATGTCTGCAGTCAAAGTCCTTCTCCATTGACTACATGTGAGCTTGAAACGTGTGCTGATATAAACTTGATCTGGCAGCTGGTTTCTTTGTCATTTTTAACAGGAGTCTCGTCACAAACCTCAAAAAAAAGTTTGCATTCATGGTATGAGGAGAAGAGAAGTAATCCATTGGATGAGCTAAGTCCCAATGTGCATGAACTTCAAGATCCTTATGCAGTGTTTTTGGAGGTGGATAGAGAATCCGTAGTATTCAACGGATCTATTCACAAGTTTTCATGGGAGTTGCCTTTCAGTAGTTCTCTCTTGTTTTTCATAAGCAAGCACTTGCGGAGAATTCAAACAGAAGCTGAAATAATTACTTGGTTGCATTGGTTGTTTCATTTCACTTGATCAAGTGATGAATGGAACAACTAGAGTAGGTTGTATTGAATAAGCTTCATATTGAGCATATTTTCCAGTTTGTCGGTTGTGTTTAAGTATCAAGTTAGTTTTTAGTTGAGTGAGAGTCAATTTGTGTCGTCAAGTCATCAGTTTTTAGTCATGCATTTCAGCTTGAGTTTTTGACTCCATTGCCCAATGGATGAAGGCACTTGTCTGCTCTCCCAAAGATCTACCGTTCTTGGCACCTCCAATTAGCTATCATCCCCATTGGAGCCAATGTTAGTGTCAGTATTTGTAGCCTTCCTCCAGTGATCAAAAATGCTCTTACAAAGTGATTTTAAGGTGTCAAGGTCAAATTTTGTCATTTTCAGTGAGTCTTCAAGCAAAATTTGGTCACTAGGTATTAGGTCTAGGGTTTGCTTTTACTCCTGTCAAAGTTGTTCAAATGTCGGTCCATGTCACCATTCAGCTGAGTGTAACATCATTCAGAGGGTTTTAATCATCATGCCACTTTCCAAAGGGTCATTTTACACCTTGTTCATGCTTCAATTGTGCCTAGGTAAGGTTCATTTCCCTCTCTTAGGGTTTTGGAGGTAATTTCTCTTGGATGGTCAAATCATCAGCAAAAATTGTATCCTGATGTTCATACTCCTTCCCATATCCTTAATGTACCTTATTAAACACTTCCCATCACCGAGATCCCCCAAATTCCTCATTTTCGCACAAACCCTAGTTTCTTGCTACAACTTGGCAATTTTCTAGGCTAGGCCTATGTTTTTCCCTTTTGGACCCCTTCCCCTCACTAAATATTTGAAATTCTACTTTCCCCTGCTTCCTAACATCCCTCCCTACTTCCAAAAATTTTCTTGATAATTTAGAATCCTCTTATCCCCTTCATTTCACTTCATTTCGACAAATCCCCAGTTTCACACATCGGGATAGGTTTTACTTCAATGATATTTATGAGCAAGAAAAGATGAATTTGGGAAACCTGAGAGAGGTTTTTGTCCAAAATAGGCCAAGGAAGAAAAACCTCCTTCAAAATTTACACAGGTGTCATGGTTTTAGAGAAATGTCAAAAATACAGTTGCCTCAGGAGAATTGATGCACCTCTAAAGTGACCTTGGGAAAATCAAGTTTTCTCCTAGATTTATTGTCCAAATGACTTTATTGATAAGTAAAATGATACCTAGACACAAAGATATTTCCAATGAGCTATCATGAGCTCAATTTTGAGTTTAGGAAGACCTTCAAAAATTGACTGCAATAGCACTCTGCCTTGAGGTAGCCTCATTTTGCACATTTTGACCAGTCTTGGGAGATTTGACTTTTGACAAGGCAAATGAACTCCAAATTGAAAAATTCAAGTTGGGTTGGAAATTAGACTCAATAATATTTCCAAAGAGCTATCCCGCACCCAATTTGGACATAGGGAAGGCCTCCAAAAGTCTCCTACAAAAAGGCGCTACGCATTGAGATGAATTTTGGAAATTTTGCCTTAAAAAACAGAGTTTTCAGCCCAATGCGCCGTGCCACTTGGCGCTCGCCTTTATGGGGGACTAATTTTGATGAAAAATCAACCTATTTGGATTTTTCATGGAAAAATATGCATTCCTACCAATGGCCAAGAAATTTTGACAGGTTTTGAGCCCCCAAAAAGGTCAAAAACACCCCAAAAATGACCTTTTTGCCCCTTTTTGGACACATAGGAAGCAGTGTTGGGAGAAATCAATTGTGGAGGGGAAAATGGAGGCCAAATTCAAAAATTCTACTTGTTCTGGAAAGTATACATGCAGACCTTTCCAACAAGCCCACTTGGAGCAAATTTGGACACCGGGAAGGCCTCCAAAATCAGCTGCAAAAAGGCGCTACGCATAGGGAAATCAGCGCGACGCATTGGAGGAATTTTGCTCATTTTTGGTCAAAAACTCTGTTTTTCACCTAGTTTCTTGACAGTTTGACTTTTATCCTTCTTAATGTCAAAATCATGATGTAATTGAATGTAATTTGATGGATCTTGATGTAATTATGCTAAATTTTCATTCATAGTGGTAGATTTATCCATGGAAGAGTAGTTTGTAACTGAATGAATCAGTTCCCTAGTTTTTAGAGGCAAGTTGTTCCACTACCTACTTTTTAGTTCTCAGTTTAGATTTTGTTGGAACAGCTCCTAATATTATGAGCTTGACCCCTAGAGGCTAGGATGAGTTTTTGTTTGTCTATATCTTATGTTTTATCAGTCATTAGCATGGTTGGACTTTTGGGAATGCTTTGAGCATTATTGTACATTCATCTCTGCAGTGTAGCAAAGGAATAGACCAGGGTTTGCAGCACTTTATGGGATTCTTGTGGCATCTTGAATTGGTATTGTGTTTCCTTCTGTAATTGCAAGTTTTACATGTGATTTATGCATGCCATTATCTTTCTTTGCTTCATCTTAACTAAATCAAACAGAGATTAAGGTAGAATCTATTGAAATTGCAGTGCTCTACTTAGGGTTTGTTTATTTATCTATGTTTTCAGCTGTTTGAAGAGGATCCCTGAGACTTTCATGCCCTCTCCAACTCCTCATCAGTCTAAAAGCTCTCCATGTCACTCAATTTGAATTACTAAACCAATTGCCTACCTTGCCCCATAGAGATCTTTGCAAAACTGAGCATCATTCCCCAGACCCAAATCTGCCTTTCCATTTGGGCCAAAAAAACATCATTAAATTCAATCAAACTCTTTTTCACACATACCTAGCCTAAAATCTGTCTTCACATCAAGTCATCTCAAGCCTCATTGATCATTTTTTGCTGAGATTGACAATGAGAGAGCCCTCTCCTGACCTGGTAGGGCTAGCTACCAGGTTAAGTGTGGTTTGATGTTACCCTAGATTCTGCGTTTCTCATCCTGAGGTAGATTTAGGCCATAACACTAGGAAAAAACTCCTATACATAGATAGAAGAAATTGAAGCAAAGCCTTCCAAAGAATAAAGGAAGGAAAGATAAAAGCTAAGGGGAATAGACCATGCAAAGAAGTAGGAGAAGAGAGGTTCTAGCTGAAAATCATGGTGGGAGTGAGGAGCATCAAAAAGGTAAGAAATTGAAGTAAAATAAAAACCATAACATCACATTTAGTGCACTCATCAAAATCTTTGGATTGTCTAGTAAAAGTTTGATTAATGTCATTGAGCTCATAGGTTCATTCTACAACCTAGTATGAAAGAGATGTCTAAGTATGTCCATGTTCAACTTGGAGTTAACAGGTGTCTCTTAAAAAAATATTTAAATAAAATAAACATAAATAATGTTATATCAACTTTATAGAGAAATAAACTAGCAGTTGCCCCAAAAGGTGCAAAGTGAGGCCAATAGGATTTTTAAATCAAAAAAGTTGTACACGAAAATAGAAATTGATACGTTAAACTTGATTTTTTTTGTGTATTTTTTTCTTAAGTTTATAATATGTAACTATATTAGAGTTGTCTAACAAAAACATTCTCCAATATCATTACAACCGCATGGTGGAATATTAAAGTAATCTAACTAATAGATGAGGTGATATTTTAATTTACAAAAATTGAGTGTGTCAAGGATCCATTTATGCATATTGGGTGGTTTTAATAGTTAGGAATGAACGCCTTCTTGTAAAAGGTTAAAAGTTCAAATTCAAGAAGCTAGAAAATAGACATCTAGGAATCAAATCACTAGGCAATAGAAAATAGTTGTCTATTTATATTTGTAAGAGAGATATTGTTTTATATTGAAGATAAATTTTATATATTTTATAATTAAATTTTCATTTTCAATATAAAATAAAACTAAATTTTATAAGTTTATAATTTCACCAAAAATAATGATACTTGATTTAAAAAAGAAAAAGAAAACACACATGTCAAGAATAAGTGCCTTCCATGTTATAATGACAGAAAAAAAAAGAAAAAGTATAAGCAGCACCTTGCGTCTGGCATGACTTGCTACAAAGCTCATACATAGGATGTTTAATTGATGAATAAGCAACACCTTACATTTGGCATGACTCGCGGTACATAGCTCATACATTGGAAGTTTGGCATGAATGGCTACGAAGCTCATACGACTACACTCCATTTCACCGAGGGCTTCAAAGTAGTCACGTGAATATCAAAAACCATCACAATTGTCGAATTGTGAATCGTATTTGATTAAAAGTAGGGGTGAATTTAGTAATCATGATTTAAATAGGGTAATCAAAATGATAAGAAAATAAGCATTTCAATTTGGTAACTATAATACTGTAAAAAAATAAAATTTAAATTTGGTAACTATAATACTGCAGATAAATCATAAAAAATTAAACCTATAAAAAAATTAAAACAAAAGATTAAAAATATAAGAAAATCTTAATTTGGCATATAAAAATTAAAACTATAAAAAAATTAAAACAAAAGATAAAAACTATAAGAAAATTTTAATTTGGTAACTATAATACTGCAAATAAATCATAAAAGAATAATTAAAACACAAAACACGGGATTAAAACGATAAGAAAATTTTAATTTGGTAACTATAATACTGCCGATTAAGAAAATCTTAAAATTGGCCATTCCCTTGGTGTCTCGTCAATGGCTGACAGACCCATTCCCTTGGTATTTTTGGTTGCATGAGAAGCCTTCTCCATTGTAGTGTCTTTCATTCCCTTCACATTACAAATTATACAATAATACCATCAACACCACAATAATATCAATCAATAATAACAAGTTTTTAAAGCTAGATACACCAGAGAATCACAATATAAATAAGTAGAGAGATTGTTGCTTGAGATGTTTGTTGAGCTTGTCCAGCCTTTTTATCTGCCATCTTGATGAGAATAAGAATAGATCGGCGGACCTCTTCAACTTTAATGCAACTCTGCAAAATATCAGTGGGCAGGTAGCTTGAGATTGATTGACATTTGTCTTTATGTGACACTGCGCTGGACAGATGCCTATCCCATATGGGGATAAAGATGGATATATAGGCATTGACAAATAGTATGAGTAAAAAGTGAGGCGTTTCTCTGCGTTTGCTTGATTTATTTAAGGTAAAACAAAGGTTTTATCAAATTTTTTCTGCACTTAGGGCATGAATATTCCTGTACCAATCCCAGTGACTTAGAATTGCCGAAAGTTCGCTTGCAAAGCATAATTATGGTTGCATCCTAGCCATTAGGCTGCCTACGCGAGTCACATGAATGACATCTAAATTTTTGTAGAGGGCTACCATGGGGCTTATCGAATAGAAGGGGTTTATGGTGTTTCCCACATTTAGTCACCGCGGCAAGACCAACATCACTGCCACACCACCTATCTTAAGCGTGCGCTTGACCTCGTAGGCGAGCAGTGCAGGCACCAGGGTTTGATCGAACGACCCCGAGAATACCAAGTCAAATGAATCATGAGCGAAGGGAAGATGGTTAATATCGCCCTTTCTCACCAACGGTGTGAACGACTTGCTATCGATTCCTATTACGCCTAACAAGCCATTTTCCCGCAGCGTCAGCACTAGTTGTCATGAGCCTGCACCGACGCAGAGTGCTTTGAACCTGGGACGAAGGTGACCGCACTCGCTAAACTTCTGAAAGATTTCGAAGTAAAATTCCACCTCCCTTCTCCACACCTTTCTCGCCCAGATCTTCTTTGGGGCATGGGATTCGATCCCTAGATGCACATAGGGTCTGGGTTTGTAGAGGGAGTCAAAATATATGATGCCAATACTGAAAAATAAAAATGAACGAAAGATAAATTACCTGTAGGTTGAATGACCAGCAACGTAGTTAGGTTATCATAGAGCTCGACATAAAACATATTCTAAAAATACTAATTGTGGTTAACAGAGAGCGAAATGGAAAGTTAGAAGGTTTTCCACCAAACGGTAAAATGACTTCAAGAAAATGAGTTCTTCCCCATAAAATCTTAAACAGTAGGAAATAGTAGCAGGAAATTTCATAGGAGAAAATAAAAACTTACTATAAAATAAAACAGCAAGCCTATCAAGTGCAAAGGAGTTCGGTAGCCTAAAAAATGTGTGTAGATGTTTCATTTGGAGAGAAGAAAGGTAGACGAAAAAGAAAGTGTATTGATTCAAAATAGAAGGCCTATCGACCTAAATACTTAAAAATTAAAAAGGAAAAATATACACATTATATAAAAGAAATTGAAATAAAGTATGACATTTGATCCATCTAGTCTCTTGCTAGACCCGTGGTTAAGATGGATCTATACTGGTTCATAGTGTGGTGTAGATGGCACATTGAACCAGGATGATCTTAAATGAATTTTAGAGTAGGTGGTATGCAAGGACGGGTGGTGGTGTGAAGCCATGTCATGTCTTATTCTTCCTTCACTAATCACCTTACGGGAAATGGATAAAACAACATAATATACATATCCCATTAAAATAAATTTAAATAATAATGATTCATATTAATTACCATAAAAAAAAAATGTAATTAATAAACAAATAAAATCATAATAACTTTAATTAATAAGCTCACACACACACACACACACATATATCCATTATATTTTAGAAAAATTTATTTAAATTTATTATATATAATACTTACAATAAATTCATTTTCTAAAGGAATTATATATATATATATATATATATATATATATATATATATATATATATATATATATATATATATATATATATATCACATTAAAAAATTAAATTAAAGATATGAAATATGTCAAAAACAATATTCAAAATTTTAATGAAATTAGAAATATTTTTTTTTATAGATATAGAGATGTAAAATTTATACAAATATAAATAATATTATTAAGAATAAGTAAAATTCCATTATAACTTTGAATTATACCAAGTATCAAGAGAATCAAAATTTTAAAATATAAACCTTTTTTAAATTTTAAAAATATATATATAGATAATAAAAACAAATTTTATTTAAAATTTTTGATTTAATAATTCTTACCTCTAAAAGAAATATAAAATTTTACTGAAAAATGGGCAACTCATTAAGAAGTAACTTCATATATGCATGTATCCTCATTGAAAGACTAAGGGCACAACAAATAAATAGTTATACAAGTTTTCAACCATTTTTAGCTTCATAAATGTTGTAGCCAAAAGGCCGCTTGTTCCCACATACGCAGAAACTTTATACTTTCTGCCCGTTCCTAGGATTTACTACTTGTAAAAGAGTATACACTCCAATTTACACGCGGAAATAAAATTTGAGGGAACCCAAATCAATCTTTTGCTTATGCGCTTAAAACCTTTAAACACTTTCTCCGCTGTATGTGACTACTTCACACTTACCAAGATTCTACACAATTACCTTTATATCGCAGTCACCTTCCTTACAATTCCCGTGGAATCACACTTCCCTTGTATTGAAAATAACCACAAATAACTTATCACTTTAACAGTAAACATATCTCTCTGCCGATGCGAACTTTCACTTGGCTGTGTTATAATCTCCACCATTGATCTATGCCAGATCCAACGGTCCTGCTATACCTATTCGCATATCGTAGAACTTATCAGTTCACAGATCACAAAACTTTCCATTGCGCACGTCACGCCTTTTAAATCCACCGTTTAACCTTTATAGCATATTCCATGCGCTATGCGATACACGCTTGGACCTCCGCCCAAAACGTGGCTCCTCTTCACTACATCGCAACTTCGCCGCTTTAACACTATTGCACTTTGCAACTTCACTGCTTTAACATTGTTTCACTTCGCAACTTCGCTGATTTATTATTCCACGCTAACTGCTCCCCATATCGCATGTGCTATGCGATATGTGCTTGGACCTCCACCCAACACATGTCCACTTCACAACTTCCCCAGTTTAACTTGTGAATTCAATCTTGGACCAATAATCTTCGAAACTCATCTTTGCGGTTTTAATCTTCACCGTCCATTCCCTTCCTTTGGAAATATTTTGAAGGCTCTGCTTCCTTAGTATTTTTCTCCTATTTCTTTGACCGCCACTGCTCTGCATCTCCATTTCCTTCACGCTATCCTTCTTGAGCTTGTTCAGTATTTAAAAGCGCTAATCTCTCCTTAGCTTGTTCTTCTGGTTATTTGTATAACCATTATGCTGTCTCAAGCCTGAATACAGAACACTCTTCTGTATTACTTCTCTGAATCCAGAATTTGGATTTGTTTCTCCTTCTCGACCTGCATACACATTTACTCACTCCAGATTGGAATCATACATGATTCTACCCAGCCATTAAGTCTTCAACCACATAGTAAGACTTATTCTTTAATCAGAATTCATATAACAATGGTTTATTACAAAGAAAACATAATTTGCTCATTACAGATCAGTCAGCTTGTAACACAGACATAAAAAATTGCATGAATGTAATTTATCAATAATAAAACAGATGTACAGATATAAGAAAACTTGTTTACATTCTATCTTGGGCCTGCTGGTCTCCTAGCATGGCCTTCTCTTCCTACAGAGAACCCTCTCTGTCTCTCGACTCTCTCTCTAGGCCTGATCTTCTTTCTTTAATTTGGCCTCCTTACTTCTAAGCTTACAATTTAATTTATAACATAATTCAGAGCTTATCTAGCTCTCAATCAACTCTTGCAAACCTGTAACCACTTTTATTTTAAGGAAATCCTAATTTATGAATCTCCTATCTTCTTAGCATAAACAACAAATATTATCTCTAATATCCCATTTCTTAAGGGGATTTGTTACATTGACTCAACACTCATTGACACCTAACAACTAAGAATATTCCCTATCAATGCTCACTAAGAGATAAAATAATTTTTACATGAGTTTTACAATGTCTCTTTACAATAGTTCCTCCTTGAACAAATGTCAAGACCCTAAGGTCTGATTTTTACTTGGATTTTTGACTTAGAACAGATGCTCCTGCATAAGATTCCCTAGGTGAAAATAATCATGATCTCTAGATTATGTGTCTTTAATAGTTTTCCTCTTGGATCCCAAACTATGTTATGTAGTTTGTATTTGGTTGTTTTTGTTGTTGTTTGTTGCTGTTCTCTAGGTATCCATACTTTATGCTGCATTGCTCCACTGGCTATGCTCTCACATTCTTCTACTGTCTTTTTCTTGCTGCTGCTACTTTGCTTCCTAGCTGTTGTCTTCTTCTGAGACACCTTCAACATCAACCTTCTTATTCTTTCAATATCCATGTCCAGTTTATATTATAATTTTTACTCAATATGCCAATTGTCTTCAAACTTTTGTTTGCTATCTTCTCTTTGAAGTTGTTGGATTCTTACTACCACCCTTACATCCTTACCGTCTTGTTGCTTCTAAAATTTCATCTCATCTCCAAACAATATATGTTAAATATCTTTGACAAAAACATCATACTGAGATGCTTCCATTCCAAACAGTTCAACAATTCACTTTCTACCTGATTCCTTTCAAACACCTCATCACTATGTTGTTCATCAATTCCAACATATCTTTCTTCGTCTTCATTGACAACCCTCAGTAATTGTCCTTCAATTCCTTGACTAATCCTGGTAGTCGGTTCAACTTTCTTCAATTCTAAGACTGATTCCTCTTTATCATAAGACATGCCCACCTCACCTTTGCCAATTTTCAATTGTACATTCAGAATATTCATTCTTTGACTTGCTAGTCTATTCTCAAGAAGTCTTAGCTCATACAAAAAATATGTCATCTCACTTGGAACTTCTTCAAAAAACTCTATACAATCCTCACTATCTTCTTCTTTGTCACAAGTACAATTTCTTGGTGACACTTCTTCCTCATTCTTCATCAGAATAAAATTATGATCCTCTATCTCTGTGACAGCTTTAGATGTCTGTCGAACAGTCTTCTCTTGGTCAATCAGATAAGCCAATTCTTCCCTATCCTCAACAATAACAGGTTCCTTCATATGAGACATAACTGTCTCACCTTCCTTGGAGATACTTTCTTCACTAAGCAAGGAATTTATGAACTCCTTCTGTTGAAATAACTCAACTTGATCTTCATCTGAAAGACAATCATCATCATACTTTGCTTGACAGTTCACAACTTCATTCAAGACAATTCGAAGAGATGGATTTCCTTCTGCAACACCTGCAAACACAATCAAATTATTAATCTCAAAATCATAAGACCTAATGGTCTCATTTGATGATCCAGAGACCAAATATTCCTCTTGTTGTTCTAAGTCCTCTACATGACTCAGAAAAACTTCATTGGTCTTCTTATCAACCTCCTAAAGAACTTCACTTGGTTGCTTGATATCCTTTTCCACTTCTTCTTGCTTTTGGTCATCATCGTGAGTCAAACTTCCTCCGTTTTCAACTTTAGCATGGTGAAAATCAATAGCTCCTCCCAACTGTGTATGATCTTCCATATGAGATCTAACTGTCTCAAAACTCAGATTCTGCCTCTCTTCTTTGTCTTCTTTGACATCACCTGCAAACATACACAAATTATTAATTTAAAAATCATAAGGCTCAATTTCCTCGATTGATGTTTCAGACATCACTGCTCCATATTCAAGTTCAAAAGAAACTTGTTCATCTCCAACAACTTTGTCTTGCTGTAGCTCAACTCCTTCGAGCTTCTCTGTCCTCAATTCAACATCCCAAATCTACTCAAGCTTCCTCAACTCCTCTTTTAACTGCATCTTCACCTGTTGTTCCCTCTTCTATTGTAGCTTATGCCACCTCATTTTATTTCTCATTCTGTAACCAAATCGTTGGTCTTCTTTACTCCTCTGGAACAATTTTATCAACAAATTAAATTGCATTCTTATCTCAGCCTTTTATCTCTCATACTCTTAATCCATGCCATCTTCTTTGACATATTTCTTCACCATTATTCTACCATGGCCTCTCTCAGAACCTCTACTATGACTATCAGTAGTCAACAAATTAAATTGCATTCTTATCTCAGCCTTTTCTTTCTCATAATCTTCATCCATGCCATCTTCTTTGACATCTTTCTTCACCATTCTTCTATCGTGGTCTCTCTCATAACCTTTTCTATGGCTATCATTAGTAATATTCTCCTCTATCTCTATGAGTTACTCACTCACTATTAGCTGCAATTAAGCCTCTGCAATAGCAAGTCCTCCCTACTACATTTACCTCACCAATATTTCCTCTGTACTTGGGCACTAGTCCACTCTATGGAACTTTATTTGAGCATTCCTATGCTCCTTCTAGGCTTCAAATCATCTGTACTTTTAATAACACAAATTTCCTCTTGTATTTTAATCACAAATGAAATAGCAGGTTCTGGCCACACTCTTCGTTCTCTCAGAAATCCTTACTAGCTTCTTTCATCACTGCTTCTTAAGGTTGTGATCTTCTTTTGCTAAGATACTTCATTAGCTGCAAATATCAATCTTCAATCTGTCTTTTATCCTGCAAAACTCAAATCAAAGTTAAATAAAACAATACCTGCATTATTTCACAAGAATTCTCCATCCACTCTTCACATTCGAGTGAATCTCCATTCTCCACAAGAAAGCAACCATTAATGTGCTTTCTTTATGCTTCTGCAATCTCTTCTTAAGTTCACGCTGAATCTTATTTTGTCCTGCTACCAAATTCCTTCTACATTGTTTAGCTTTGCAATCTTCATTTATAATAAATCTTTTACATTAACTTGCTCTGATACCAAATGATGCAGCCAAAAGGCCACTTGTTCCCACATACACAGAAACTTTATACTTTTTGCTCATTCCCAGGATTTAATACTCATAAAAGAGTATACACTCCAATCTACACGTGGAAATAAAATTTGAGGGAACCCAAATCAATCTTTCACTTATGCGCTTAAAACCTTTAAACATTTTCTCCGTTCTACGTGATTGCTTCACGCTTACCAAGATTCTACACAATTACCTTTATATCACGGTCACCTTCCTTACAATTCCCATGGCATCGCACTTCCCTTGTATTGCAGATCACCACAAATAACTTATCACTTTAACAGTAAACATATCTCTTTGCCGATGTGTACTTTCAATTGGATGTGTTATAATCTCCACTGTTGATCTATGCCAGATCCAACGATCCTACTATACTTCTTTGCATATCGCATAACTTATCACTTCGTAGATCGCAAAACTAACCATTTCACATGTCGTGCCTTTTAAATCCACCGTTTAACCTTTATACCATATCGCATGTGCTATGCGATAGACGCTTGGACCTCCGCCCAATACGTGGCTCCTCTTCACCGCATCGCAACTTCACCGCTTTAACACTGTCACACTTTGCAACTTCGCTGCTTTAACATTGTCGCACTTCGCAACTTCCCTGATTTATTATTCTGCCGCTAACTGCTCCCCATATCGCATGTGCTATGTGATATGTGCTTGGACCTCCACCCAACATGTGTCCACTTCGAAAATTCCCCAATTTAACTTGCGAATTCAATCTTGGACTGATAATCTTCGAAACTGATATTTGTGGTTTTAATCTTTGCCGTCCATTCCCTTACTTTGGAAGTCTTTTGAAGGCTCTGCTGCCTTAGTATTTTTCTCCTATTTCTTTGAATGACACCGCTCTGTGTCTCCGTTTCCTTCACGCTATCCTTGCTGAGCTTGTTCAGTATTTAAAAGCATTAATCTCTCATGAGCTTTTTCTTCTGGTTATTCGTATAACCATTATGCTGTCTCAAGCTCGAATACAGAACACTCTTTTGTATTAATTCTCTGAATATAGAATTTGGATTTGTTTCTCCTTCCAAACCTACATACACATTTACTCACTCCAGATTGGAATCATACATGATTCTACCCAGCCATTAAGCCTTAAACCACATAGTAATACTTATTCTTTAATCATAATTCATATAACAATGGTTTATTACACAGAAACCATAATTTGCTTGTTACAGATCACTCAGCTCATAACATAGACACAATACAATCGCATGAATGCAATTTCTCATTAATAAAACAAATGCACAGATAGAAGAAAATCTGTTTACATTCTATCTTTGGCCTGCTGCTCTCTTGGCATGGCCTTCTCTTCCTACAGAGAACCCTCTCTTTCTCTTGGCTCTCACCTCTCTCTCTTGGCATGATATTCTTTATTTAATTTGGCCTCACTCTCGGCTCTAACCTCTCTCTCTAGGCCTAATATTCTTTCTTTAATTTGGCCTCCTTACTTCTAAGCTTACAATCTAATTTATAACATAATTCAGAGCTTATCCATCCCTCACTCAACTCCTACAAACTTGTAACCACTTCTATTTTAAGGAAATTCTAATTATGACTCTCCTATCTTCCTAGCATAAACAACAAATATTCTCTCTAATATCCCATTTATTAAGGGGATTTGTTAGATTTACTCAACACTCATTGAAACCTAACAACTAAGAATATTACCTATCAATGCTCACTAAGAAATAAAATACTTTTTACATGATTTTTACAATGTCTCTTTACAATAGTTCCTCCTTGAACAAATTTCAAGACCCTAAGGTCTGATTTCTACTTGGATTTTTGACTTAGAGTAGATGCTCATACATCAAGAAACAAACACAATATTCTATTTTCTACCAAACAACAACATTAGGTTGTAGCCAACATAGTAACAACATCAATAATAAAACACAACTAATATAGTAAATATAATCATTAGCAGAATTAAAGAATAAGATACACAAAACAGAGTATCCACAACATTAGTAAAACAAAGTATCGACGATAATAATAAAAGAATTATCAACTTCAATAGTAAAATAAGAGTATCTCACTAAAAACAATAAAATATCAAAAACTTTTTAATATAAGAATGACAATATCAACTACAACTTACATAAAAAATAGAGTATCAACAACCATGCTCTAGCAATACAAAAAAAAAACTACTTTTATTCCATTACCCTCTCCTTGTTGTTATAACCATCCATGACTATTCTATTACATCTATCTCAATTCTGTTGCCTCTATGTCTCAATAGAATAGACAAGTTATGTATTTATACATGAGTTTCAGTTGGTTGATCAATATAAGAAAAATTAAGTTGTCCCTTCAATGAAAAACCATCGAGTTTCCATTGGGAAATAAGACAAATTTTGAGGTGGTCATTGACTCTTATAATTTTAAAAATTGAAGCGGTGTTGTTCTATGGTGGTTCCACCCCTTCAAAGTTCAACTGGCTAAGGTAGTTCTATCTCTTCCATGCTTAATGGGTTTAGGAAATGTTTCTCCTTCAGTCATGAAATAATCAATATCACTGATATTATCCCCCTTAATTATTGCACCAACACCCAAAAAAACATTTTTTTCTTACACAAAAATGTTGTTACACCATACACATCCCTATATTTTTTTAGTGAATTTGAAACAACTCTTTCTCCAAGGGTTTTGTAAACATGTCTACAAATTGATCTTAAACAAATTTCATCATTGTTACTAATTTTCGAATGAAGTGATACTTTGTATCAATGTTGCTTACCTTTTTTTTGGAAAACATGATTTCTTGATAACGCAAAGGAAAATTTGTAATCCGGAATTATGAAGGAACACAATAAAATACATAAATACACATAAAAGCAGAGATGCAACAGAAATAAGACTTCATTTCATTAATATCACATAACTGAAGTATGCTTACAGACATAATGGAAATAAACTAGCTAGGGCACTAGTAGCTTATCTCTGAGAAGAGATATGATGACTACATGCCTCTAAACTGTGTTACAATGAGGTTCAAGGGCCTTTTTATTAGTCAACAACATGGGAAAACCCTAAGCATACAAAAACCTAACCCTAGGATATGAAGCACTAAAACTATGGGCCCCATTTGGGTAAATTGGTACATCAACTTCTCGGGGACGTAACTTTGGCATATGATCTCTAGTTGACGCGCACAAGACCTCGTTAGAAAGATATATTCAAGGAATAAAAAATTTGAGTGACCAAAATTAATCGTCAACCCATTTTGGTCTGATATTTCCTAAAAAACGTTGTTTATGGCCTCAAAAAGACTCCAGAAGTTCAAAACCCAAAAAACTGCCAAAAATAGTAAACTGTGCTACAATTAAGGAAATTGAAAAACTAAAAGAGAAAATGGTGGGGCTCCAAGTGGAATAGTTAGGTGGCCACCATTATCCACTTGGATCATTCCTCCTCCCTTAGGAAGCAATGTTATCCATTGCGTTGAGTTCCTCCATGAGATGAGGAAACTTGGTCCCTAGTGAGCCAGTTGCCTTGGTGCAGGATTTGCCCAGCTTTGACAACCTAATATAGTTGGATCTTCTGATAGTGAGTGTTCATTATTTTCATTTCCATTATACGATCCATGGTCGCCTATTCCATGTAGTCTGGTTTAACTCTATTGGTGTGAGTTGTTTTGCCATGTCGGAGGTGTCTAGTAGAGGTGGAAAGTAGGGTTGGAGGTAGTCCACATTCAACACTGGGTGCAGACCAAAGAATGGTGGAATAATGAGCTTGAAGGCAATGTAACCTACAGCCTTAGTGATGGTGTATGACCCATATCGGAGCAGGCAAAGATTGTGGTGGGGTCCAGCGAGGCACTCCTTCTGTAAATGTAGCCACACTTTGTCGCCCACTTAGAAGTTGTGTGGAACCCAATGTTGATCATGTCGATGCTTGTACTTTGCATTGGCTCTGTCCAATATGTCATGAACACATTTGCGAATGTGCTGAATGCACTTAATGAAACTATTCACATTGTCAGCTTTAGACTGGACATTAGCCAAATCAGCCTGAGCAGCCGTAAATGGCATGGCTACATCAATGGGACATAATCGCTGGAATCCCAAGCCCACCTAAAAGGGTTTGTGGCCAGTTGAGATATGGAGAGCACGGTTATAGTTGTGTTGTACATAGGGGAGGCTCTCATCCCATGTGCATGGATTCTTTGAGTTGTACATGTGTAGAATGTGTACGATCATCATGTTGATGGCCTATGTCTGGCCATCAGTTTGGGGATGGAAGGCTATGAACTTGGTGAGCTTGGTGTCTAGCATTGACCAGAGGCTGGACCAAAATGCACTGAGGAACCTGTTGTCCCGATTTGAGATGATAGACTGTGGGATCCCAAAGTGTACCCACATTCATTCAAAGAAGAGTTTAGCAGTGGTTTCTGTTGTGATATTCTTGTTGCAGGTCGTCATAATGGCCATCTTCGAGAATATGTTAATGACCATGAAAAAAAAATCATTTCCATGCTAAGTAGAAGGAAGACCCGACATGTAATCCATGGAGATGAATTCCCAAGGTCTACTAGGGGTAGGCATAAGATTATATAGGCCTTACTTCTTGATGGTCGGTTTGGTAATGGCGCAGGCAATACATGATCTGATGTACTTCTCGACATCTAGTCGAATTTTCAGCCAATAGATATACTTCTGAAATACTGCCACTATTTTCTAGACCCCGAAATGCCCAACTACCCGACGGTAGTGCGCTTCCAAAATCATCTTGGCACACTCGCTTGAAGGAATATAAAGGTATCCCAAGCGACATAGCAGTGCATCCTGGAGGTGAAAATTTGGAACTTGCTTACCCTCCAAGAGCATCTTGTATGCTTGGCTGAATTCTGGATCGCTTTTGTAGAGAAGTGGCCAATTAGAAGTCTCGTGCCCACAAGAGTTGAGCACGATGGTTAGCACCACGATTGGTGGTCGGCAGATGCAGTCTGCAACATTATTGGTGCTTCCCTTCTTGTTCTTGATTTTCAAATGAAACTGTTGCAGATATGTGGACCACTTTTGATGAATATTGTTCTGCAACCTCCCTTGTGTCTATATGAATTGTAGGGGTCGGTGGTCTGTGTGGATGACCACTTTCTTCCCTAAAATGTAATGCTACCATTGTCGGCAAGCCTACACAATGGAATACATCTCTTTTTCATAAGTGGGATACTTCTAGACTGTGTCAGACAGTGTCTCGTTGTGACATGCCATTGGATGTCGTTGTTGAGTACGAACTACCCCAATAGCATAGTCTGAGGCATTTGTGGTTGATCTCAACTGGTTGTTGCAAGTATAGTAATGTGCGGACTAGGGAAGAGTAGAGGTGATGTTTCAACTCTACGAATGCCTTATGTTGAGATTCAGACCAAAATAATTTTTCTTTCACTCCTCCCTTGGTGACCTAGCTCGAGGGCCAAGTGATATGAGAGAATCCCAACACGAACCTGTGGTAGAAATTGGAAAGACCTAGAAAGCTGTGTTGCTCTGTTAGAGTGGTTGGGGATGGTTAATCCCGAATGAATTGGATCTTGGATGGATCCACATGCACCCCTTCTCGTCAATAATTTATCCCAGATATTGAACCTGGGTCATGGAAAAAGTGCACTTCTCCAAATTGGAACACAACTTGTGTTGCCGTAGTGTTTGGAGGACCTGTTAGATGTGGTGGAGGTGTTCTTCCCAAGACTGGTTGAAGATCGAGATGTCATCCATGTACACTACTACAAATGAGTTGGTGAATGTGTTGAGATTGCAACAAGATGATGAGCTTAGTGAAAAGAGTCGCCTTCACTAAGTGGGCCCGCAGGCTATTTTTGGCACAAGTATATTTTTAGACTATGTCTATTTTTAGACATGTTGATCATATTCTATGAGTTGCAGGATGCTATTTGTGGATGGTTGGTCAAGTTGGAAAAATAGATGGACTTCTATTTTTAGACATATTGGGCGGAATCTATTTTTAGATTGCCAGTCTAAAAATAGATATGTCGAATATTATTAGCTCTTAATAATATTTGGACCATAAACATTATCTTATTCTCTTGGAGAACTTCAGTTAAGTGCAAAGATGTGGCACAGGAGCTGACAGGAGGAATTATGATATTCCTGAGGGTTAAGTGGAGCTATTGCATGGAGACTTTAGTTAGAACTCATGTGACAGAGTTTGGTGGAGTTATTGAGGTAGTTGGCAGAGTTGTGTTTAGTTTAACTGCGTTAAACATAGTTGAGCTAGTTGTATCTAGTCTAACTGATTGATACACTAGTGAGAGTGGTGTGAATTAATTATTAATTAATTAACTAATTATTAACTCATTAATCAACTAAATTTTACATCAGTTAACTACAGTTCATGGACAGTTTCAGTGGAGACCAGTGAAGAGGTAGGTGAAAGAGCAGTGTGACTATCAGTTGTGACTATAGTGTTGCATGATTTGCAACACACAGTGGTTCGATATGCCAATGAGGATTTCATGAGAAAGGCTCGACCAATTTGAGTTCATTCAGAGCCATTCTTCAGCAGTGATTGCGCAGTAGAGGCAAGCTAGCAGGTGGCAGAGATTGGAGCATAAGATTTGCTAGATTGGACCTGATTAGTGTGTAGCAATTGGAGATTGTAATGAGAGCTTGTGAGGAGCTTTGTATGATGATTGTTACATGATATCTATGACATATAATATACAGATAGTTGGGGGTTTTTAGCTTTAAGATTTCCCATAAAATACTGTGTTCATATGTGTGAATGTTTATGGTTTCAATGTGTGCATGCAATTGATTTTATTTCCGCAAGTAATGATCAATGGTAGAAGAGATTTTGTATTGTGCATGAGGTCAAATAGTGTGTGATCAGGAGAATCTCGGATGTATAACATATTAGTTATACAAATTTCTACAGAATGGCCGTAAGATGTCGTCCATCAACCTCATGAAGGTTGTGGGAGCATTCCTCAACCCAAAAGGCATAACCGACCATTCGAAAAGGCCCTCCTTGGCTTTGAAGGAATTCTTCCACACATCGGAGGGTCCGATTGGTACCTAGTGATACTCGGACTTCAAGTCAATCTTGCTGAAATATTTTTCCCCCTTGAGTTGGTCCAAAAGTTCATCAATCCATGGGATCAGGTACTTATTACAGACATTGATATTTTTCAGCGTCCGACAGTCAATACGGAGTCTCCAAGTCCCATCCTTCTTTTGCACCAAGATGATCAGGATCCCACGGGGCAATGAACTTGGACAGATGTGGCCTTTTTGCAGAAGCTCTTGAATCTGCCTCTTGATTTTGTCGTTCTCCAGAACAGAGTGCCAATAGATTGGTCCATTGGGCAGCAACGCACCTGGGGTCAGATCGACGGGGTGCTTGACCTAACAGTGCAGAGGCACTGATCTAAAATTGGATTGTATTTTTTACACTATGCAAAGTATCCAAATGTATATAATTTTGTGTGCAAATGGTTCTCCTTAAGTTGCAGGTTAAACAAATCTTTCTGGATTTGTTATTCAATTTTCTGTGTGAGGATTGATTAATTAAATTTACTGTTTAACATTTTACAACAGCAATAAATAGAAAATAAACTCACAAACACATTACTCAGCTATTTGTTGAGCAGTTCACCCCTCCTGGGCTACGTCTGCTGGTCCATGCCTTCCAAATGGCATGTCCCTCTTGTATTAAATTGATAAAAATGCATATACAAGTGTAAATATGCCTCAATAGGAAAATATGACTGTAAATTCAGCTTTAGAAGATATGAAATAGCTAAAAATTCCTTTTCATTTACACTAAACAGTGAAATATTATCAAATACAGTGCCTTCTCCATGATGGCCCTGATGTCTCTTTGAACTCCCCTTCATATTTTCGAGCTTTATAAGTTCTCAAAATGTTCTAAAACCTCTTCCATTAGGTTCAGAAGATAGAAAATAGCTGGAAATGGCTTTTGTTTCACACTAAACAGTGAAATATAGCCCAAAATAGTGCCTTGTCCATGATGGCCCTGATGGCTCCTTCATCTTCCTCGAAGGAACAAATGCTGGCCATCACCTTTGTTCAACCTAAAACCTATTCCAAACTGTTCAAAAGGTCTAAGAGACCCAAAATTGACTAAAATTTCATCCAATTTGGTTCAATAATGAGGGAGTTATGTCAAAAACAAAATTTTCCCAATATCCCTAAACAAACTCCACCAAATGTGGAGCAACTGAAGATAATTGGAGTTAAGTTTGGGGAAATGCCCCAAATCTGGGTGTGCTCCTCTAAATTCGGCAGAACCATTTGTGGTTAAATTAAATGCTTGTAGTGGCGGTCACATGATGCCTCCGCCCAAGCCGCCAGCTAAACCGCATTTCAAACCATTCCCATTTAATGTTGGCAGTAAACCTGGCACATGTCACGGTTTTGTAACCGTCCCTCTCCGTGAGTTTAAAATTTACGCCAAGGTTCTCAAAATTAGGGCATATGCATTTTAAAATGTGGGGGCTGGCCCTAAGGGGTTGGCCCCCGTTGCCGCCAACCCAAAATTTACTAATGGTTAAATAAAAAACATTGAACAATAATGTTAAGTATCTATGTGTAGCCCAGATGGTTAAGTGCCTTTGCCCACATCCACCAGGTCTCGGGTTCAAATCCGCACGACTGCAAAATTTTAGCATGCCCTTTAACCTCTGGCCTCGGGCCATGTGGCGGCTTCCGGGCCTTCCACGTGGCAGCCTGTGATTGGCCACAAAACTCTAAAGTCAAACCACCATCAAATAAGGAGATGCTACTTGTCTGAAAATCATTCGCCCAGATGGAATATTCTTTTTAAAATTTTTCCAAATTACAAAAGTCAAACTTGGTCAATTGAATTTTGAAGTTTACTGGAGATTTCAAACATTCATAACTTTCACATATGACCTTGGTTTTGAGAACCGTTCATGGTGCCAGAATCGCAGTGACGAGACCTTTTCGGTCGTTCAGAATGAAATCACTTTTGAACACTTTCATTTTTGAGCAATTGGCATAACTTGGACATGATCTCTTGATCAGGCACCCCTATGGGTGAGGTGAAGATGTCCTTGTACTCCTCCATGACCTTGTCAATCTGTTTTTGTTGTGTGGAGGAGCTCTTTCTGGAGGTCGTGGCCACTATATTATTCTTTCCATGAGGTTGGATTATTAGGAAAACAAATTTCCCAATTTTGGAAATGAGCTTACTTCATTGTTTTGCAGTAACCAAAGAGATGGCAGTAGGTGGTGCTATCTTTGGTATCCTATACAACTTATTTCCCAAAGTAACAATAACAATGCGAGGTCGGAACACACACACAACATGTCAGTTCCACAAGTATGGTTGGCCTAATAATACACCAGAAACATCAAGAGGAGAAATGTCACATAATACCTCATCTGTGAAGGGCTTGATGTTGTAAGGAAGGTGGCACTGTTGGCTGACTTGGATATCTCGTCCTTGGTGAAGCCACCCGATGGTGTACGGTTGTGGGTGTGTTTTAGTCGACAAGCCTAACCGCTTCACGACCTCTATTGAAATGAGGTTCTTTTGTCTCCCACTATCGACAATGAATTGCAGTGGTTAACTCTTTACCCACATCTGGGAATGGAAGAAGCGCTCCCCCTCGTATGGATCTTCTGGTTCCTCCTTCTGGATCTTGGTGGTGGAAAAAGTGGCATTGGGCTTTGCAACGCTAACCTTATTCCCTTTACCATTCCCCTTGTCAAGTTTTGATTCAGAGTCAGAGCATGTATTTGATTCAGAAGCCTTCAACTTGGCCACTAGTGACTTCTTGGCCCTGTTAGAAAATTAAATATTACAGAGCAATGAAACACATAAAATATGTAGAAAACACAAGCACACAAAACACATAAAACTAGAGAGACACAGATATACGTGGTTCACCCATTTTGGGCTACGTCCACCCCGAACAGCTAGTCCTTCCTTTCTATTATCCAGAAAAATGAAGAGACACAACTACAGTAGATCCGCTGTAATATCCTCTGTTCTCTCTCACAGTCTCCCTATCTGTTTCTCGCTCTGAGAATACAGACACGATACACAACCAAAATACAATACCCTCATAAAAGCGAGGGGTTTCCTTCTAGGGCAAAAAACCCTAAACTAAACATAACTTCTACCGTCAGATCATTTGCCTAATGAATGGCCCAGATTGACTAGAAATTACTATACTTTTACAAGGAAATTTTACATCTGTTTTTAGCTTCGAGGGTGTTGCCCCTGAAACCCCCCGCCATGGGGGGGCCCCATAAAGTCATAGCCGCCCCCCCTGGACCCCCCAGGCAGCGTTTAATTATGGGCAGCATTTCCACCCCCATTAAGGTATAGGGGTCCAATGCTGTGATACAAAATAAACAAGATAATCAGGCTCCACATCCAACAATCTCCCACTTGGAGACTGATTGTAGAAACTCCACTACTGCTTCATTTGCTGGACAATGACTCCTCTTTGGACCTGGCTGTTTCTCATCTTCATCGTCATCCTTGAAGACCCATTGAAACTGAGCATATTCTCAGTTTCTCCCTGGTTACAACTTTTGTTAGCATATCTGCAGGATTCTGGCTAGTGTGTATCTCTTCTAGCTTCAACTGTCCATCTTCCAATACTGACCGTATGAAATGGTACTTGAGTTGTATGTGTTTATTCCTGGAATGAAATGCTGAGCTCTTTTCAAGATGAATGGCACTTTGGCTATCACTGTATAACGTGCCCATATCATGCTTCTTACCCAATTCATCCATAAGCCTTTGTAACAAAATCATTTCTTTACTAGCCTCTGTAGCAGCAACATACTCTGCTTCTGTTGTTGAAAGTGCAACAACACTCTGGATTTTTGAAACCCAGCTGACAGCTGTTCCACCTACAGTAAATACATATCCTGTAGTGCTCCTCCTATTATCTCTGTCACCTGCCATATCTGCATCAACATATCCTTGTAGAGGAATGTTTGAACCACCAAAGCATAATGCTTGATCTGTGGTACCTCTCAAATATCTGAGAATCCATTTTACTTCCATCCAATGTTCTTTCCTAGATTGTTCATGTACCTGCTTACAATTCCCACTGCATGTGCAATATCAGGCCTTGTGCAGACCATTGCATACATTATGCTTCCAACTGCTGATACATATGGAAATTTAGACATATATTCCATTTCTTCTTGGGTCTTGGGGCAGATCTCCTTACTAAGTTTGAAATGGCTAGCAAAAGGTGTACTAACTGGTTTTGCATTCTGCATATTAAATATTTTCAACACCTTTTGTATGTACTCATTGTAAGACAGTGTTAATTTGCGATTTTTCCTGTCTCTAGTTATTCTCATACCAAGGATTTGTTTTGCAGCTCCCAAATCCTTCATTATAAATGAATTTGCCAATTTTCTTTTGAGCACATTTATTTCCTTCATGTTAGACCCTGCAACAAGCATGTCATCTACATACAATAACAATATAATATAGCTACCATCATTTTGCCTTTTCAGATAAACACAATGATTAGAGTGACATCTAGTATAACCTTGTTCAGACATAAACTTGTAAAATTTTAGATACCACTGGAGCCTATTTTAAGCCATACAAGCTCTTCTTTAACCTGCACACTAATTTTTCTTTCCCTTTGACCTCATATCCTTCTGGTTTCTCCATATAGATCTCTTCCTCCAAATCTCCATGGAGAAATGTTGTTTTTACATCTAACTGTTCAAGATGTAAATCTTCCGCTGCTACAAGACTTAAAATAGTTTTGATTGAAGTCATCTTAACAACAGGAGAAAATATTTCATCAAAATCAATACCTTTCCTCTTTGCAAACCCCTTCACCACAAGTCTAGCTTTGTACCTCTGTTTTCCTCCATCTTCTTCCTTCATCCTGTAAACCCATTTATTTTTCAAGGTAGTTTTACCTGTAGGAAACTTGACTAAGTCCCAAGTCTGGTTATGCATTAAGGAGTCCATCTCTTCTTCCATGGCTAGCTCCCACTTCTTCTACTTTCAACCTGCATTGCTTCTTCATAACATTCAGGTTCACCAGAATTAGTTAACAATAAATAATATAATGAAGGAGAGTATCGTTCAGGCGGTCTACTTATCCTGGTAGATCTTCTAACACCACTTTCAAGTGTTTGAGGTGCCTGTTGCTGTTGTGGTGGTTGCTGTTTTTGTGGCTCTTTATTATTATTTTTTTCAGGCACCTTTACCTTTTCTACGATCTCATCAAGAACTATGTATTCTTTGTTTTCTTTTTCCTGTTTATTTTCCTACAACTGATGCTTATACAATACATTTTCATTGAATATTACATCTCTACTCCTAATGATTTTGTGATTTTCATAATCATATAAGCGATAACCAAAATCATTAACACCATATCCAATAAAGGTACATTTCTTTGATTTTGACTCAAGCTTTGTTCTGTTTTGTTTATTAATATGGAAAAAGGCCTCACAGCCAAAAGGCTTTAAAAAAGAGTAGTTAATATTTTTATCTGTCCATGCTTCCTTTGGAATACCACCATCCAAGGAACTTGAAGGCCCTCTGTTTATTAGATAAACATCAGTATCTACAGCATTTGCCCAAAATTGTAAAGGCAATTCTACATGCAATCTCATGCACCTTGCATGCTCCATGATTGTTCTTTTCATTCTTTATGACACACCATTTTCTTGTGATGTTCTTGGAACTATATTCTCTCTTCAAATTCCATGCTCTGAACAGTACCTATCAAACTCTTTGCTGCAATATTCACCTCCATTGTCTGATTTGAGACACTTCAAATTATTTCTTGTCTCAATCTCAACCAAAGCTTTCCATTTCTTGAAAATATCAAATACATCAGATTTATTCTCAATACAATAAATCCATGTTTTTCTAGTTGCATCATCAATAAAAGTAACATAATAACGAGAGCCACCAAGAGATGATACTTGAGCAAGTCCCCATACATCTGTATGCACAAGCTCTAATTTTTCGCTCTTCTTTTCTTTACCAACTCTGAGAAATCTGACTCTGTTTTGTTTTTTGTAAATGTAGTACTCACAGAAATCCAAATCAACATTCTTCAAACTCGACAGAAAATTCCTTGAGTGAAGAATCTTCATACCCTTCTCCTCATGTGTCCGAGCCTATGATGCCATAATGTTGCATCTTCTCCTTTGGAAGTTAAAGCATTAACAGAGTTAGTGTTAGAAAAATATATATTATGGAGCAATGCAACACATAAAATATGTGGAAAATACAAGCACAAAAAACACATAAAACCAGAGAAACAAAGATATACGTGGTTCACCTAGTTTGGGCTACGTCCACCCCGAACAGCTAGTCCTTCCTTTCTATTAACCAGCAAAATGAAGAGACAAAACCTACAGCAGATCTGCCGTAATATCCTCTGTTCTCTCTCATAGTCTCCCTCTCTTTTTCTCGCTCTGAGAATACACATACAATACACAGCCGCAATACAATACCCTCATAAAAGCGAGGGGTTGCCTTCTAGGGAAAAAAACCTTAATCTAAACATAACTTCTACCGTCAGATCATTTGCCTAATGAACGACCTAGATTGACTAGAAATTACTATACTTTTACAAGGCAATTTTACATCTGTTTTTAGCTTCGGGGGGCGCTGCCCCCGAAAACCCCTGCCAGGGGGGGGCTCCGAAAAGCGCTGCTGCCCCCCCTGGACCCCCCACAGCAATGATTAATTACGGGCGGTGTTGCCGCCCCTTTTAAGGTATAGTGGTCCAATGTTGTGATACAAAGTAAACAAGATAATCAGACTCCACACCCAACAATCTCCCACTTGGGACTGATTGTAGCAACTCCACCGCTGCTTCATTTGCTGGACAATGACTCCTCTTTGGACCTGGCTGTTCCTCATCTTCATCATCATCCTTGAAGACCAATTGAAACTGAGCACATTCTCAGTTTCTCCCTGGTTACAACCATTTTTAGCATATCTGCAGGATTATGGCTAGTGTGTATCTTTTACAGCTTCAACTCTCCATCTTCTAATACTGACCGTATGAAATGGTACTTGAGATGTATGTGTTTAGTCCTAGAATGAAATGCTGAGTTCTTTGCAAGATGAATGGCACTTTGGCTATCACTGTATAGCATGCCCATATCATGCTTCTTACCCAATTCACCCATAAACCTTTGTAACCAAATCATTTCTTTACTAGCCTCTGTAGCAGCAACATACTCTGCTTCTGTTTTTGAAAGTGCAACAACACTTTGGATTTTTGAAACCCAACTGACAGCTGTTCCACCTACAGTAAATACATATCCTGTAGTGCTCCTCCTGTTATCTCTGTCACCTGCCATATCTGCATCAACATATCCCTGCAGAGCAATGTTTGAACCACCAAAGCATAATGCTTGATTTGTGGTACCTCTCAAATATCTGAGAATCCATTTTACTGCCATCCAATGTTCTTTTCTTGGATTATTCATGTACCTGCTTACAACTCCCACTGCATGTGCAATATCAGGCCTTGTGCAGACCATTGCATACATTAAGCTTCCAACTGCTGATGCATATGGAACTTTAGACATATAATCCATGTCTTCTTGGGTCTTTAGGCACATCTCCTTACTAAGTTTGAAATGGCTAGCAAAAGGTGTACTAACAGGTTTTGCATTGTGCATATTAAATCTTTTCAACACCTTTTCTATGTACTCATTCTGAGACAGTGTTAATTTACGATTTTTCCTGTCTCTAGTTATCCTCATACCAAGGATTTGTTTTGCAGCTCCCAAATCCTTCATTGCAAATGAATTTGCCAATTTTCTTTTGAGCACATTTATTTTCTGCATGTTAGACCCTGCAACAAGCATGTCATCTACATACAATAATAATATAATATAGCTGCCATCATTTTTCCTTTTTAGATAAACACAATGATCAGAGTGACATCTAGTATAACCTTGTTCAGACATAAACTTGTCAAATTTTAGATACCACTGCCTTGGAGCCTGTTTTAAGCCATACAAGCTCTTCTTTAACCTATACACCAATTTTTCTTTCCTTTTTACCTCATATCATTCTGGTTGTTGCATGTATATCTCTTCCTCCAAATCTCCATGGAGAAATGTTGTCTTTACATCTAACTGTACAAGATGTAAATCTTCCACTACTACAAGACTTAAGATAGTTCTGATTGAATTTATCCATCTTCTTCCTCTATTTTCCTCCATCTTCTTCCTTTATCCTATAAACCCATTTATTCTCCAATGTAGTTTTACCTACAGGCAACTTGACTAAGTCCCAAGTCTGGTTATGCATTAAGGAGACCATCTCTTCTTCCATGGCTAGCTCCCACTTCTTCCTGCTTTCAACCTGCATTGCTTCTTCATAACATTCAGGTTCACCAGAATCAGTCAACAATAAATAATATAATGAAGGAGAGTATCGTTTAGGGGGTCTACTTATCCTGGTAGATCTTCTAACACCACTTTCAGGTGTTTGAGGTGCCTATTGTTGTTGCGGTGGTTGTTGCTGCTGTGACTGTTGATTATTATTATTTTCAGGCACCTTTACTTTTTTTAGTTATCTCATCAAGAACCATGTATTCCTTGCTTTCTTTTTCCTGTTTATTTTCCTGCGGCTGATTCTTATACAAGACCTTTTCATTGAATATTACATCTCTTCTCCTAATGATTTTGTGATTTTCATAATCATATAAGTGATAACCAAAATCATTAGCACCATATCCAATAAAGGTACATTTCTTTGATTTTGCCTTAAGCTTTGTTCTGTTTTCTTTATTAATATGGACAAATGCCTCACAACCAAAAGGCTTTAAAAAAGAGTAGTTTACCTTTTTACCTGTCCATGCTTCCTCTGCAATACCACCATCCAAGGAACTTGAAGGCCCTCTGTTTATTAGATAAACAGCAGTATCTATAGCATCTGCCCAAAATTGTAAAGGCAATCCTGCATGCAATCTCATGCACTTTGCACGCTCCATGATTGTTCTGTTCATCCTTTCTGACACACCATTTTCTTGTGGTGTTCTTGGAACTGTCTTCTCTCTACGAATTCCATGCTCTGAACAGTACCTATCAAACTCTTTGCTGCAATACTCACCTCCATTGTCTGATCTAAGACACTTCAACTTCTTTCCTGTCTCAATCTCAACCAAAGCTTTCCATTTATTGAAAGTATCAAATACATCAGATTTATTCTGAATACAATAAATCCATGTTTTTCTAGTTGCATCATCAATAAAAGTAACATAATAACGAGAGCCACCGAGAGATGATACCTGAGCAGGTCCCCATACATCTGTATGCACAAGCTCCAATTTTTCGCTCTTCTTTTATTTCCCAACTCTGAGAAATCTGACTCTCTTCTGTTTTCCATAAATGCAATTCTCACAGAAATCCAAATCAACATTCTTCAAACCTGGCAACAAATTTCTTGAGTGAAGAATTTTCATCCCCTTCTCACTCATGTGTCCGAGCCTATGATACCATAATGCTGCATCTGCTCCTTTGGAAGTTAAAGCATTAACAGAGTTAGAAATACCATTGCATAAATACAATGTACCAACCTTTTCACCTTTTGCTATTACTAGCGCTCCTTTGGTGACCTTCCAAGTTTTATCTGTGAAAGTTGTCACACAACCTTCACTGCCTAACTGCCCTGTTGAAATCAGATTTTTCTCCAGATCTTGAACATGCCTTACCTCCTTTAGTAGCCATTGGTTTCCATTCTATTGTTTTACAAGAACTTTACCCATTCCAACAATTTTACAGGGTTTATCATCACCCAAACGAACTTGTCCAAAATCTCCTTGAACATAGTCATGAAAATATTTCTTATCGGGTGTGGCATGGAATGAAGCCCCTGAATCTACAACCCAAGAATCAGTAACATTTTCGAAAGAAAGAATCAAAGCATCTTGTAACACATCACTTGTCACATTTGCTTCATGATTGTTTTCTTGCTGTGTGTCTCCTTCTTTTCCCTTCCGAGATCTACAGTCTTTCTTTAGGTGTCCTTTCTTTCCGCAATTCCAGCACACTATCCCCGATCTAGACTTGGATCTACCTTTCCTTGATTTACTGCGATATCCCGAGCTCTTTCCTCTTTCCATTCTTCTTCCCCTAGACTCTGCACTCAAAGCATTACCTGATGTCTCATCGGAGCTTTTCCGTCGCATTTCCTCGCGAAGGATAGCACCAACAACATCATCAAACTTTAAAGTACTAGATCCAGAGACAGAGTTACTAATGGCCATTACTAAACCATTCCAGCTTTCTGGTAATGAGCACAAGAATAACAAAGCTCTAACTTCATCATCAAAGTTTACCCCTACAGAACTTAACTGACTGGTAACTGTATTAAATTCATTTAAATGGTCTGCAACAGATCCACCTTCCGACATCTTCATATTAAATAGTCATTTCATAAGAAATACCTTGTTTGAGGACGAGGGTTTTTCATATAGTTTTGCCAACGTCTGCATCAAACCCTCTGTTGTTGTTTCCTTCGAAATATTGAAGGCGACTGACGCCGCAAGGCACAACCGTACTGTTTCGAGTGCCTTTCTATTGAGAATGTTCCATTCCGCGTCTGTCATGGCCGTCAGCTTCTTTTTTTTCCGCTCAATGGTAGGTACAGATCTTTCTGATACAGATAATCTTCCATTTGCATCTTCCACAGCGGGAAGTTTTTTCCGTTAAATTTCTCGACCCTAAACTTACCATCGTCCGCCATTGCTCCCACTCGAACCAGGAACCCTTCTTTCCTGCGAGTTTATCAGCCAAATATACCTTCGGCTCTGATACCAGTTGTTAGAAAATTAAATATTACAGAGCAATGCAACACATAAAATATGCGGAAAATAAAAGCACACAAAAAACACATAAAACCAGAGAGACACAGATATACGTGGTTCACCCAGTTTGGGCTACGTCCACCCCGAACAGCCAGTCCTTCCTTTCTATTATCCAGCAAAATGAAAAGACAAAACCTACAGCAGATCCGCTGTAATATCCTCTGTTCTTTCTCACAGTCTCCCTCTCTGTTTCTCACTCCGAGAATACACATACATGATACACAGCCAGAATACAATACCCTCATATATACAAGGGGGTTGCCTTCTAGGGAAAAATACCCTAATCTAAACATAACTTCTACCGTCAGATCATTTTCCTAATGAACGTTCCAGATTGACTAGAAATTACTATACTTTTACAAGGAAATTTTACATCTGTTTTTAGCTTCGGGGGCGCTGCCCCCGAAAACCCCCACCAGGGGGGGGCTCCGAAAAGCGCTGTTGCGCCCCCCTGGACCCCCCACAACAGCGATTAATTAAGGGTGGCGTTGCCGCCCCTTTGAAGGTATATGGGTCCAATGCTGTGATACAAATAAACAAGATAATCAGGCTCCACACCCAACAGCTTGGCATGCTGCTGTTGTTGCTACTACATATTCAGCTTCTGTTGTTGATAATGAAACTATTGGCTGCTTCTTGGAAGCCCATGAAATGACTCCTGGTCCCAAGTGAAAGACATACCCTGATGTGTTGTTTCTGTCCTCAACACTTCCAGCCCAATCACTATCAGTGTAACCAATCAACTTAAAATGATCAGTTGTGGAGTATAGAACACCATACTCCTTTGTTCCATTTACATACCTTAAAATTATCTTGCCTGCTTGCCAATGTGTCTCCTTGGATGTCTCCATGAAGCTGGATATTAAGCTTACTACATACATTATATCAGGCTTAGTTGCAGTCAAATACATTAGACTTCCAACCATACTCTTGTACAATGTCGGATTGACAATCTTGCTACAATATTCCTTGCTCAACTTCAACCCCATGATAGTTGGAGTTGATGATGGCTTGTTGTTCTGCATATTTAACCTTTTTAAAACTTCTTCAACATACTTTTCTTGGGAGATAAAAATCTCCTTTTTTGTTTGCTTTACTTCTATGCCCAAAAAATATCTCAGCAAACCCAAGTCAGTCATTTCAAATTCACTTTTCATGATTCCTTTAAAATCAGTAATAAGAGAAACATCATTGCCTGTAAAAATCAAATCATCTACATACAAAACAAAAATAAGAATTTTACCATCATTTTCTTTGATGTAGAGTGTGGGTTCACCATCACACTTGTCAAACCCATTGTCTATCAAGTAAGGATCAATCTTGTTGTACCATGCTTTTGGTGCTTGTTTCAGCTCATAAAGAGCTTTCTTCAACTTACACACTTTGTGTTCTTGGCCTTCTATTTCATAGACAGGAGGTTGTTCAATATACACCTCCTCTTTCAACTCTCCATTCAAGAACACTGATTTCACATCCATTTGATAAACTTTCCACTTTTTTTGTTTTGCTATAGACAACATTGTTCGAAATGTATCCATCCTTGCAACTGGTGCAAAGGTTTCCCCATAGTCTCTTTCTTGCTGCTGTTTGTATCCTTTGACAACTAGCCTTGCTTTGTGCCTTTCTATCTTTCCTTCAATGTTGCTCTTGGTCTTATAGACCCATTTCACTCCAATAAATTATTTTCCTTGTGGGAGTTCCACTAACTTCAATGTGTCATTCTTTTCTATTGCTCCTATTTCCTCATTCATTGCTTCAACCCATTTTTCTTCTTTTACTACATCGTTAAAATGGATTGGGTCATCAACATGACAAAATAAAGGAAATAAAGAATTTAGACCAGCATTACTATCAACTTCTTCTTTCTCATAAATTTCATTTAAATATGTGAATCTTGGTCTTCTTGTATTTTCTAAAGATGTGATTGGAGTTGCACTTGAACTCGAGGGAGTTGCTGGTCCCTATGGTGTGCTTGGAGAAGCACTTCCTTGATTTTGCAATGTTGTTATGTTGCCTGCTTGTGGCGTGCTCTGTTGAGCTTATGTAGGTGGAGGAGGAGCCACTGTTGAGGAATTGCTTTCTGCAATCAATTCCTCTTTGTGTTCATATGAAATGCATGTCTTTACATTCACTGTCTTCTCTAAACTTCCATCCCAAGCTTCTTCTTCTATGGACTGAACATCTATGCTGATTATTACCTTCTTGGTTGATGGATTATAGAGCTTGTAAGCCTTGGATTCATCAATGTATCCAACAAATATACACTTCCCCCCCTTGCTGTCCAACTTCTTCCTTAACTGATCCGGACATGTGCATATGTCACACATCCAAGCACTCTCATGTGAGTGACAACTTGCTTTGTTCCACTCCATGCTTCTTCTGGAACTTTGTTCATAACAGCTTTGGTTGGACATCTATTTAAAATATAAGCTGCACAATTGACAGCTTCTTCCCAATACTCATTTGGCAAATGCTTTGCCTTCAACATACTTCTTACCATGTCCATTACGGTCCTATTCTTTCTTTCTGCATCACCGTTTTGCTGAGGTGTATACCTTGTGGTAAATTTCTTGTGTATTCCATGATCCCTGCAGAAATGTACGAATTATTTGGAGATATATTCTCCACCTCTGTCAGTTCTCAACACTTTTATGTAGCGTCCACTTTGCTTCTCAACAGGAGCTTTGAAGTGGTAGAACTGTTCAAAGACCTCACTTTTCTGTTTTAGAAAATAGACCCATGTATTCCTTGTGTAATCATCTATAAATGTCAAAACATAATGACTGCCAGCTAATGATGGCGTTTGCATTGGTCCACATAAATATGAGTGGACAATCTCCAAAGGTGCCTTTTGCCCTTATACTCTTTCTGTTGGAAATGATTCTCTGTGTTGTTTTCCCAAGATGCAGCCTTCACATAGGCTTTCTGGATTTTCAATGAGTGGTAATAGCTTTACCATGTCTTTTCTATGCAACAAATTCAAACCTCTGAAATTGAGATGTCCAAATCTCAAATGCCATAACTAATTCTCATCTTTCACTTCTTCTTGAAAGACTTCTTGTGTGACAACTGCTACAACACTTCCTTCCTTCAAGTCTGATATGATCTTAAGAGGAAGCATCTTATTGCTTGTCATATGCACTTTTGCAATGAGTTGTCTACCTGGAGGTATATCTATGATTGTGCACACAACATTTCTAAAAAACACATTATAGCCATTTTGCACGAGTTGTCCAATGCTTAGAAAGCTCCATTTCAGGCCAGGTACATAATAGACATCTAGAACAAACTTCTTCTCTCCCTTCTTTGTTAGTATATTTACTCTTCCTTTTCCTATGAAAGAGACTTTGTTATCAGTCCCTGTTGTCACTTCATATTTTACACTCTCATCTAGATTGGAAAACATTGTTATGTTTTTAGTCATATGGTTACTACACCCTAAATCTAATAACCACATGTCTTCTTGTTTTTCTTGTGCTACATTACAAGTTAAAAGCACATTTCCATGGATTTGATTTCTTTTGTGAAATTTACACTAGGTTTACTACCCATGTCGTTTTTCTTCTTTCTACATTCATTTGCATATTGACCATACTTTTTGCAATAATGATGTTGGACTTCAAATTTATCATACCTCTGTCATCGTGCTTGATTCTGGCTTGAGCCTTGGCTTGGATTCTGATTGCTGCCCCTTTCACTTGTGCTTGCAGGGCTGCTTCTTCCACCTCTGTGTGGGCTTCTTCCTCTTCATCGGTAGTTTTATCTTCCTCGACCTCTACCTTGACTAAAAGACATTTGTGTCTTGAATGCATGCTCCGATGAGGAGTTTGTTTCTCTGTTCAGTCTATGCTCATGAGACATCAGTGATGCATGAAGCTCATCCACTAAAAACTGTGAGAGATCCTTTGTCTCTTCTACGGCCACTACTATGGCATCAAACCTTGATGGTAAAATTCTTGAGACTTTCTCCACTATTCTCCTTTCTTCAAGTGTCTCTCTATGAGACCTGATTTGGGTAACCAACCCAATCACATGTGTGAAGAATGAGTCTATGTTATCGGACTCTTTCATACAAAGAGTTTCAAAATCTCTTCTCAGCGTTTGAAGTTTTGTTGTCTTCACCTTTTCCATGCCTTGATAGGTTGTTTGGAGAGTATCCCATGCCTCCTTAACCTTTGTTATTGTTGCAATCCTTGGGAAAATACTCTCATGTACTGCTTGGAAAATATAGAAGAGGGCTTTGGAGTCCTTCTTATTTTCTCTCATCAAATCTCTTTGTGCTTGTGTCAAAGCATTATATGTTGTTGCATCTGCTGGTTCTTGGAAACCATTTTCCACCAGCTCCCAAATATCTTGTGAGGAGAATAGGGCCTTCATTGTAATCGCCCAATAATCATAATTCTTCCCACTGAACTGTTGTAGTTGGGGATTAGTTACGCTTGTGCCTGCTGCTGCCATCTTAACTGTGTAATAAAACCTTCTCATTGTTGGAGAATCAGCTTCTCAAACAACCTTTTAGCTTCTTCGGTAAAGACTCATTCTTTCACTGAGAGCCTAGACCTACTCCGATACCATGTTGGAAATTCTGAATAAATCACACACAGAGGAATGTGTTCCCCTTTCAACACAGAGAATGCACAAATTGCAGAAATAACAGTCATACAATTCACACACATACAATGAGATACACAAGAGAGGAATTCATTTCAAATTTATTCAACTCTTCTCTAAAATTCAATTCATCTCTCTCTCTCTATCTAATATATGGAAATTACATTGGTTTATACAAAATGGACGAAGCCTGAACATTTAAAGCAATTCAATGCTGGATCAGACGTTCAACAACCAAATCGTCCTTTGGCTCTCGTTCGGCTGTTTATACACGAAAACACATACAAAAACACATAATAGCAGACCTGAAATATTATTGGTTCTGCTTGCGTAACCACATCGCATCCGACGCCTCATCGCAAATCGCATACCAGCGATTTCAACTTTTAACATTTGTGCTTATGGGAAAACATAAGAATTTGCGATTGCGATGCAATGTGAAGTGGCAGATATCGCATCGTAATGTAAACCATTTAACTTGCGCAAGCTTATTCATAAAACTCCAGAGCTTGTGTTGTGCGCTTTGCACTATCCTCCTGAGCTTGACACCTATCTTTTGCGATCGCATCACAAACAAAATAAGATAACTTGTGGGCGGCTTTAAAAAGGTAAAACTTAAACTTTGCAAAGTGTGAGCCGCGGGCGGCTTAAAAGCGGTAAGTGTGAAATAAGAAATGCAAAAAGGTAAGGAAATAACGAAAATATAAAGGTTTACATGGTAATGAGGCAAAGGGTTGGTGGGTCCCGCCGATATCGAATCGGCGGGGAAATAACTTTCGACGGAAGGCTTAATGGGTAAAACTTAAATGTTGCGAAGTGCGGGCTACAAGCACTTACACGTCGGGTGGTGCGGTAAGCGAAGAAGTAACGAAATGTGGAATGTAAGGGTTTGTGTGTGGTTTACAATGCGGTAAGGGAGGTGGGTCTCGCCGATATCGCATCGGCGGAGATTTAACTTATGGCGAAATGTTAAGAGGTAAAGGCTAAATGTTGCAAGCGGCGAAGTGCGGGCAAACAGGTAAGTCAATGGCGGAAAAAGAAATAAACACAAAGTAATGGCTTCGGGTACTATCTTTGTGGATTTTGCGTGAAAACGTCTCCAGATTTGTAAACTGCGCTGTGTCCTTCATGCACAAAAATTCAATGATAGCAGTGGTTGGGAGTATTTCCAACAAAGGCTGCCATCGATAATGTTGACGTAAGTATACCTAGTGGTACTCTACCTAGCTTCCTCGCCCATGTCAGGAAAGGAATATCTAGATTTATATAAAGAAAAGTGGTAGGAATAGTTTCGATAGTCTTTCCATTGAACTTTATGTCAAAACCCCTTTCCATTACAAGAACTAAAACTTAATGTGTGAAAGTCAAAAAGTTCATTCCCTCCAACATCATTGCACACTCCCTAAGATAACATAGATGATACAACCTGCCAATTGGGAAAGTTTCCTTCCACATTTCCACGGCTCTTATCAACATTCCTTTGCACTTTTGATGCAATTGCTAGTATTTAACACAGTTATGAAAAAAATTATATAACGGTTCATATTTGAAATCATTCTTACGGAAACATCAACTAAGACGAATTCGATATTCACTGCTCTCACGGAGACGTTCCAACAGCAATTAGGGAATGTGACACGAGCATTTTTGGAATAAAGAAGTTGATATGCAGGCCATTGCCACGTAAAGTGAAACTACTAGAAGGTGCAATACACTTGATTATAATTATTTTAAAGAAAATATATTCGCGGATTGGGTTTCTAAATGCTTTAAATTTACTTTTTCTGAATTAAATCTACGTGGAGAGATGTGGTTTCCATTTGGATAATGGTGCAAGTATTTGTTTTTTCAAGAGAGTTCGCTGTTTTCCAAAAATGGATGATCCTATTTTACGTGTACTTTTCATATTCCACTGACCAAAGTTTTGGAGACTTATAATATATTTTATTTTTTTTGTGTAACTTTGATTTATTTAGAAAAATAAATCACCGTAATTCCAATTGAACTTTTACGTAATAAAAAAATCACCATCATAGAAAATGAAACAATTTCAATGCCCCCATATACATGACTTTATTGCACTGTGCCTTTGGTTTCTCAGGTTTTCTATCGTACAGCAGAGAAGGAGCTCACCAGTGAATATTGTTTTGGATTGAGTGTGTTTTTTTTAAGGAATTGTCTACTGATATATTAGAATAGCTCAAATTTTCAAATTTGAGAAACACGGGAAGCATCCAACGTTAAATGTAGTTTAAGGTTGCTGGTTCAGGACTATTATTGCAATCACATACCAGAGTTTGATAATATAATATATTTTTTCGTTAATTTTGTCCAAGGTTGAGGTCAGGTGTGCCATGTGAGTGGTTTCTCATTAATCTAAATAAATGATTTTAGAGTGAAAGCACTTAAAATTGTATCATGAAATTTTTGAAAAAGGATATAATAAGTATAATAGTTAGATTAATTTTGGAATTGTACTTTTAAAAATCTAATAATTGTATTTTTAAATTTATATATAAATTTTTTAGAATTATTTTATATTAAATATATTATTATTAATTTTTAAAAATATATATTTTTTAATATGTATTGAAAATCCAAAACATTTAACCTATAGAAATTCAAAACTCTAATTTGTTGTCAACCATGTTTGACAATAATTTTATGGAAGTTTAAATACTATAATTATTATTTACTTTATTTATAATATTTAATAATTTCTCGAATAAGTATCATTTATCATATATTGAGTTGTGAGTGATATGTTCATTTCTTTTTTATTGAAAGATTATAGTTATATATAATTTTGTAATTTTAATATAATTATTATTAATGTCTTATAAAGTTATAAGGGAATTTTAATAAAAAATTTGAAAAGTTAAAGATAATAATATGTATATTTTATATTAATATAAATTTATTTTATACTTTGGGTCTATTAACTATATAGAATGATGTAAATTTTCTAATTCTAAAGTATTTTTTATGAGTTGAAATATTTTTTAATATTTTTTATTTGTTTATTTTTAATAAGTGGTTTTATTCACATTCATTATAGTAATCTAAGGCCTTGACAGGCGAGTACTCTAATAGCTAGAAGAGGCTGAGGAACAACCCACTGACCCAAATTAGTCTCGCCCTCTGGGAAGGAGAATACAAGGAGAGGCACAGAGGGGAGAGCGTTGCTAACAAAACCTGGAGAAAATGATACACTGTTGCTCTGGAAAAAAAGACATTAGGCCTCGAACACATAGAGAATAACAGAGAGACAAACAAAAAAAACCAAACCAGAGACAGAATAACTAGAGCCCGGGGGAATGCTGCACATCAGCTTTGTCATTCAAATAGTCTTCGACACTTATAGGTCTGTCCGAAGTCCCTTCATCCGAACAGAAGATTTGACGGCGATGAGTGGAGGGACCAACTTTGTAGCAGTCGAGCTTGGATGGGCGTTGAGCGCCTTCTTCTACCTTTGGGCTCTGATGGAGGTGCGCCACAAAGCTTCTCTTCAAAATGGCATAGTGAGGGGAGCTTCTGTCTATGAAGTGCATGTGGTGCACTTCCATCACGTACGCAACAAATTTCTTAGTCAGAGAATCAATTTTCCTCTCAAGCTCGTTGTTGCTATCCTTCTGCTCTTGAAGGGCGATGGCTAGAAGCGTCTTGGTGTGCTAATGCAGGTCAATGGGCCTACTGTACAAGTTTTCCCGTTGCCTAGTTAGCCCAGGATCTGGGATCCATCTGAGTGAAGCGTCGATCGCCTCCGAAGGCGTTTCTCTGCGATGGTTGTGGGCAGCGCTTTCCATGTCAGCTATATGCCTCTACATATCAGGGTCGATATTGTTCACATAGGTGCTGGTGGAATTTTTGGACATGGTCTCAGCCCGAGTGACTGGAGGGCGAGAAGAGTTAGCCCAGAAAGCACGACGACCACGGCGAGTAGGGGGAGGCGAGTGACAGCGGCAAGCGGCCATGGAGTCAAGGCGAGGAGGAAGATTGGAGGGTGAGGTGTAGAGATGAGGGAGGCAGTCACTATGAGACAAATTCTAGGGAGGTCGAGTGGAAGCAGGGTTTAGAGGCCAAAGAGACAGGAGTGAGGTATGAACAGGGGGGAAGGAGATGAAATAGGCAGGCGAGGGGTGAGAATTCCCAGGTAAGCCACTGGGGAGCATGCTCGATGGGGTGTCTGAATCATGCGAGAAATTAATACTTGGAGTGGGTGCGTACCTCTGAGAGCAGATCATCGACGAGTCGCCGAAGGGATCAATTGTGGGAAGGTAGGCTAGTGGAGGTTTCATGATTACATAATCGATTGGAAGGGGAGATGGAGGAAGAGGCCAGCTCAGCCTGCTGCAAATCAAGAATGCTGATGTGTTGGCATTGTGTTTTGACGGATGGCACCACTATGGATTCCCAGTCAGTTGAGGTGAGTCTGTTGGAGTCTCCGACGTCAATGTTTGCCAGGAAGTCGGCCAGCTTATTGGCCTTTCTCCTAACAGCCAAGAATTATATGCCTCTGGTGTTGTCAATACTATCCTTGATTTTTTGGAGGATTTTGTTGATGAGCCAAAAATCAGACACTTGTTGAACGCTACGCCTTGTTGGATTTTCGGGAAATCTTGGGTAGTGATTATGAGTAGAAATATTTAAAAAGGTTTACATTCTCCATAAAATATTGTTTTGATGTTTTTACTTTGGGAAATTTAATATAATATTATTTATATATATAAATTTAACATTTTCTTATATAAAAATATTTTTAGTTTTAATTTTCTAGCATGGATTTTTTGTGATATGTTTTAGAATTATTTTAGTTTAATTTTTTAATATAATAGGCATAGTGTATATTATTGTTTTAATATGTTTATTAAATAAATTTAAATATAAATTTTGTTTTTATTTTCTATTTTTTTAAAGTAAATATCTTAGTAGATCCACAAGTTGGTTTATTAGGAGAGCCTAATCTCTGAAAGGATTGAGTAAAACTGAAAAGTGTTTTAACAATCACAACTCAACAAATTGAACTAACCATCTATAAACTAACATAAAATTATATACCAATCTAATAAAAGGATGAAAATTCATTATTTAGTTTTCTTTTAATTTAATAAACCTGAATTAAAAAAGTGTAATTTTATTATGTTTTATTTGTGATATAATAAATTAAATTTAATGAATTATTTATATTACTTATTTAATATTTAATAATGTTCTTTCGACTACTTATTTAATAATGTTTTATTATTATTAGTTTTTGATTTAGTATTTCATTACCACCTCTCTTTCATAATAAAACTTATGTTATATTTTTTTACTGTAATTTTATATTTAATGCTTCTATGTTATATTTTTTAAATTTAAATTTAATACTTAACGTGTTATTTATTAAAGTTACAATTAAAATATTTATTCTATATTCAATCATAAAACACTTCTAAATACAATAATAACATTTTGAATATCAAAATATTATTTTAAAATTAAATATATTAATGTTAATAAAAATATGTTTTTTCTCATATCTCCTCTTCTTGCCACCTCACTTCAGTCTTTTAAAACTTAAAATAGCAACCAATAACCCACCACCCCTATAATACATAATCAATATTAATTCATGTCTCATTAATTTTATATCATCTATTTAGTTTAATCATTGTATTGGTTTATGTATCAAACCAATATATAACCACTCAACAAATGGTTAAGTTTATAATAATATTTGAGTGTGACAAATTTTTTGATGAGATAGAATGCAAGTATAAGGTGGAAAATCTAAGAGAGAGTTTTCCATCTTCAACCCTCTTAGGATCCCAAGGGTAACAAGCTCTTTCATCACATGGTGCTCTAGTGATTACTTGTTATCTTGGCAATGCTCATTTTCTTCTTAATACTAATCAAGATAGAAAAGTGATTTTGGTTTTGGAGATTTGAGTTCCTCACCTGATTATAATATCAAAGTTTCCTTTTCCTCTCTATATCTTTATTTCCCCGCAATTTCTTCTTAAATTTGGAACTTGAATTAATTTTAATATTATTTGGACTTTCTAAGATAATCTCATTCTCTATTTCCCAATGGTATTGCCAACACTAGGCATCCTTATGCCACCTTTGATTGAGATGAATATGGGAGATTTGGTTGTACAGTTAGAAGCAATTTTGGGAAATTCTTTAGTGTCCATGTTGTACACAACTTCTTCGTATACATAAGATACCTAGTCATATACATGCTTTCAATGGGGGGAAAGTTTGTTTTAACCACGAGGATAAGATATGGATTATTTCCTTCAATCTTAAGGACCTAGGTTATAAATTTCTTTTGCATTTGTTAAATATTCATCCATCACTCTCTGGATATACAGCAATATTGAATGTCACATTCATATAAAATAACAGTCTCAAAGAGCAGATATTTTCAATCTCAAATCGAGAATTTTACGGACTTACAATTGTTTTCAAGCCCATAGTAAAATTTCCAACCTCCATTTATCTTTTTTTCAATGCTATAATTCCAATTGAGCTTATGATGGATGTAAATTATTAGATATTTGTATGGGGGAACTTCCTCCAGGGAGATATTGTTATAAATGAAAGTATCATATATGATCTTTTTGGATTTAATTATCATGACTTCATTTTCATCGGTATTAACAACCATATCCATCTTGAAGTAGAAATATTGGAGGATTATGAGTTGCTTGTGAAGATCATAATAGTTCATTTGCAAAAAAACAATAATGTTAGTAGAAAGGAGAAGAGTTATGACCATACTACTTAGCGTGGGGACAACACAACTTGTATATTCCAAACACACATTTAGCTTAGATATCATTTTTTGGGATTCAATTGCATTAAGTAAGTCATTCATCTATGACCATTGTCATGAGGTAGTCTTAATTGACTAATTTCTCATGGTTTTTGAATATTCCACTTAGCACTCATTACATCGGGTGATCCTCACAAGGGTGAAGTAGTGGGATTGAAAATAATGAAATGAATCACATAATGTCAATCATCACTTCCAGGGCTTGCATCGGTAACCAGGACTTCCCGGGAGGTCACCCATCGCAGAACTCCTCACGCAAGCACACTTAACTGTGGAGTTTTCCCCACAATCAAGCCCACTTAGCTTGCTACCCTAATTTCAAAACCTTAGAAAGTATTGTGCCTCATGAACCATTCAAGTAGAGCTCCCTTGACTCTTTATATTTAAGTATTGAGGTTTTTTCACATTGCATTCTATTAGATATCATTTTTTTGGATTTAACTGCATTAAGTAAGTCATTCATCTATGACCATTTTCATGAGTGGTAGTCTTAACTGACTAATTTCTCATGGTTTTTGAATAGTACATTTAGCACTTATTGCATCGGGTGGTGCTCATAGGGGTTAATAAGTGGGATTGAAACTAGTGAAATGAATCACATAGCGTCAATCATCACTTCCGGGGCTTGCACCCGGTAACCAAGACTTCCCACAAGGTCACCCATCCCAGAACTCCTCTGGCTCAAGCACGCTTAACTGTGGATTTTTCCCCACAATCAAGCCCACTTATCTTGCTACCCCATTTGCAAAACCTTAGTAAGTATTATTCCTCATGAACCATTTAAGTAGATCTCCCTTATTCAATCCCACTTCTTCACCCCTGTGAGCATCACCCGATGCAATGAATGCTAAGTGGACTATTCAAAAACCATGAGAAATTAGTTAGTTAAGACTAGCTCTCATGAAAATGGTTATAGATGAATGACTTACTTAACGCAGTTGAATCCCAAAAAAATAATATGTAATATAATGCACTCTGAAAACCCTCAATACTTAAACACTTTTAGCTTATCAATGTATAGGCAAAAAAGAGTAAAGGATAAGGGACACACTTTCTTGAATCCAATATTATATTCGTTTCATCCAACCAATAGTCAATGGTACTAATTTTGGGAACACCATTGTAACAATTCCCAAATTGAGACAAACTGTTATCTCTTCTAACATGTTCCATAGCTTTGTTCTAGGAATAATGTCAAAGGTTTTTATAAATTTAACAAAACAATAGAAGAGATCAATTTTATTAGCACAACATTGTAACAACCTTGGTGAAAATTCCATGTAATAAAAGTTAATAAAGGAAAAATAATAACCACGGTTATGGGACACTTATTCAAAGTTGAATGTTGGGGAAAACATCCTAGTGTGGGTGTTCATTTGGTTTATTATGGCTAAAGAAATAGGAAAAGGAAATGGAAAAGGCTTTGGGAAGGAAAAATGGATTTTTTGGGAATTTATTTATGAAAATAACGAAAATTAGGAGAAAAGGAAGGTGAAAGGTCACAGGTTGCATGTGAGGAGGACAATGAAAGAAAATAATGGAACGTGAAGAAAATAGAGGCCTTATTGATAAAAAGGCTTCAAAGGACCAATTGTTACCTTTTGTGAGTTCAGTTTTGGAGCTCTCTCTCTATTCTATCTCTTTCATCTATTGGACACTTAGATTTTTCTTGCAACATTTAAGCTTTGGATCAAGAAAGGAAAAGAAGGAAAAGAGGAAGTAAAGATCAAGAAAGGAAGAGCAGGATCAAGCAACTACAATGAGATTCTTTGAAGGTATCGATTTTCATGTGTGGTTTCCTTGCTAGATTTTGCATTCATGGTGTTGCATGTGTGTTCTTGGTTCTATTTCTATCATTGGATGGGTTTTTTCCAGGTGTGACAATGTTTTTCAGCCTAGCCTTGCCATTTTTGGATAGCCATGGGTGATGGGCTGCTCATGTTTTGGTTGAGCTGGATTGTCAGATGGATTCAAAGTTGAGTGAGGTGGATGCATGAAAGAACACGTCCCTAGTAACTCTTGAACTAGAATGTGAATGGTGGAAAATCCATACTTTTTGTTGCCTCGATGGTCTTGGGAATCCTCAACCGGTGAATGGCGAGATATATGGTAAAGCCTAGAAGTGGGTGCTCTCCATCCGACTTAGAAATCCTGGGATCGGATATATGGTAAATCTTGGAGAGTGGAGTCTCGGTTAGGGCCTAGTGATCCAGTGTGGATTTCGGTAAAGCCTAGAGACTAGGAGACATGAAAATTTCGTATGTTATAGTTGGAGAAATTCGGTGGTATCTATGCTTTTTTTGGCATAGTGATTTTGTGGAGATCATGGTAACACCTAGTATTACATGTTTCTTGTTTTTGCTTAGTGATCTGATGAGGATTGCAGTAAAGACGGTTTCTATTGATGAGGGTGAGGTGGTTTAGTGTCATGAAAGCCTAGTTGGTTATTTTAGTTGGAGTCCTACATTCATGCTTGGAATATGGCACGGGGGTGATTGGTTGAAGAGAGATTTTACTCAGCCAATCTATGGTTGGGTGGAACGTGGTAGTCCCATACCGAGTTGGCTTTCACATCCATTAATAAAAAGTCCTTTCCTTAGTATTTTGTTTAAACTTATTGATCTATATGTGGATTTTATGGCCGTTGTATCCTTTATATTTATATTTTTATTATGCTCATTATAAGAATTTATTATGACAATGATGATGTATGTATCTCATCATGTTTTGATCTGTAAATGAATGAACAACATGTATCTATGACCTAATAGATGATAATGCAACTAATGATATAAGGGAACAATGCTTCTTAATGATTCTTAGATAAGTATGAGAACCCTATACTCAAATATGTTGTTTAAACCTGTAGATTACATATTTTTGACATGTTTGGCGAAATGTCTGTCATGGCTAGTAGGGGTCTAGTTAATTCCTTGCTCAAATAATTGCATTCATATCATTATTTTGTTGTTATCTTTCATTTTTGAAAGTGTCATGGAGTTCTAGGTAGTGACCTGGACTATGGGCCTGAAAAAGTCACATAAAAATTGGGGTGGCAGGATCATAACTACCGAGAAAATTCCCCAATCGCATGCATACCATGTTGTGCATGCGACTAGAGGTTTCCAGTCAAACTATTTCCCATGTCAAGGGAGATATTGGGGGAATTGATGCATGAAAAGGTCTGGTTGGATCAAGGGCTAACCTCCTGGAAGGTTGGGATGGCTTCTGGGTGTCCTGTAGCAAGTACAAAAGGTATGTGTAGTTGTGTGGTGTCAGTTCCACTTTCTTAAGGTGACATGGGAGGTTGAATCAGATCATAGTAGCCTCTCGTCACATGTTTATCCAGTTGGTCAGTTAATTGGGTAGATATGGGAGGAGGGTGTTACAGAGTGGTATCAGAGCATAGTTCACCCCTTGGATTGTATGTGCGGTGTGTGTTGGTCATGCATTCATGTCGGTTTCACATGTGTTACTCATCCTTGTGGTCTATATGCGTGTTGCATATACATGGTGTTGGTCATGGTTGTAACGATGTTTCTATTTTAAATTTGATGGGGTTGTTGTGGAATGTTTTGTTATGAGTGTATGACTAGTTATGTGTTTTTCATACATGTCAAGTGATTACATGTTGTCAAGTGTACATTAGTATGGATTTTGTTGTCATGCATGATGCCATGCTATGTGTAGTTGATATGGCCATGCATCGATGAATGGACTCTCGCAAAATGATGATTTTGTGTTGATATACCTATGTGTTATATGTTTATATGGTGTTATGACTATGTTTATACATGTATTACATTGATTTGGTTGATCTTACAAATGAGATATCCTCCCCAAATTATACTGAGGTACATTGGTTTATTTATGAATTGGTTTAGCTGACATAATATGTGTTGCAGTGAAGAAATCAAAGATGACTAGCAAGATGGTAGACTACAAAGATTCTCCCTATGAATTAGATGAGCAACATGGTGTTGGGAACTCATCTAACTTAGCATAAATACCAGGATGTTTGAAGAAAAAAATAAGGAGTTGTAAAGTAGATAATGACAGAATCATGCATGCATAAGAGAAACACGGAGAGGTTAATGCAATACTCCTTTAGATTTTTTGAGAATTGAAGTTACAGGGGCCACTTCAAATCAACCATGTGAGGAAAAAAATAATGCGGCATATGGAAGTAGGTCTGATTGTGGTCACAGGTCGGATAGAGATGACATAGTGAGAGATGGCAAGCTATTGGATACACTAGATAGGAGAGGTGATGGCCACATGTACTACTCTAGTTCTAGTTCTGACAGGCACTATGATCGTCATCATTATCATCCTTACAGGAGGAGTGATAGGGGATAATTTCCAAATGAATTTAAGAAAATGAAGCCACCTACTTTTGATGGAGATTTGAAGAAGCCAGAAGATGCATAGGCTTGGATACTTGGGATGAATAATTTCTTTGAGTTCCATAATTACACGGATAATATGGAGGCAAAAGTAGCTATTTTTAGTCTGAGAGGTAAAGACGATATCTGGGGGGAAGATGTGAAACGATTTAGGGACATCAGGACATATGACTTGACTTTCCATGAGTTCAAGAAACTTTTCAGGAAGAAGTACTTGTCAGAAAGGTACTACGACAGTAAGGCCAAAGGATTCTATGAGCTAAAGCTAAGATCAATGATAGATGAAGAGTACATGACTAAGTTCCTCGAGCTATTGAGGTATGTACCGTATCTTAAAGATGAGAATGCTAAAGTTTAGTGATTTGTCAGTGGATTTCCATTAGCATTTAGAGATCGGATTGAGTATGATGATCTTCATTCACTTGAGGAAGTTATTGGGAATTTGAAGCATTTCTATGAGAAGTCGAAGTGTTAGAATGAATCTCAGAAAGGATGGAAAGGGAAAGATAAAGGTAAAGGTAAATGGCAGCTGGAAATAACAAGGCCTTAGAATGCAGAAGAGAAAGAAAATGTGGCAAAACAAAAGAATTTCAATGCAACTAGACAGAGACATGTATCACAAAAACAACATAGAGGTGATGGTACTAGTCAGTTGGAGTTTTGGATATGCGGTAAGGAGTATCTCAAGAGATAATTGTCCTCAAAATCAAGGTTGTAGGCTTCATATCTATAGTTTCAGGTTGGGGATGTTGGGCGGATCATTCCTCATATCTATGCAGCACTGTATAACAGTCAGACATACCATCAGGCGTCTATTATCGAAATGGACAACAAGATTTTTGATCAAGTTGTTTCTATTTTTATTGACCCCGGATCTAATTATATTATTGTTAACCCTGACTTGGTGGATAAGTATGGTTTGAATAAATAAGTGCATGCAGATTCTTGGTTAGTGCAGTTGGCTACATGTACAAATAAGTGAGTTTATCATTGGGTAAGATCTTGTGCATTTGAACTGAATGGCATGCCTACATCAACAAATTTGAATGTATTATCGTTGGGTTTGTGTAGAGCATGTTTTTGGGTATGGATTGGCTATATCTTCATAGGACCAAGGTGTATATTTATGACAAGGCTATTGAGTGCCTGGACGACAAAGGGGAACAAAGAGTCTTACAGGTTAAGAAGAAAGAAACATCAATGAGGATGGTTACAACTATGTAGGCCAAGCGTAGTTGCGAGAAAGGGTGTGCATTATTTGTAGTGCACATTTCTAGTGAAAAAGGTAAGGAAGTTGAGGATGAAGATGTTTTTAATAGGTATCCAGTTCTACAACAGTTTCAGGATGTATTTCCCGCAGATATTTCAGATTTTACGCCCCATAGAGAGGTAAAATATTCTATTGAGTTGGTACCAAGAGTAGCACCATCATCTAAGGAAAATTATAGGATGAGCCCTACATAGTTGGTAGAAATGAAGTTGCAGTTGAAGGAAATGTTGGAAAGGGATACATTAGGACAAGTGTATCACCTTAGGGTGCACTGGTATTTTTTTTGAAGAATAAGGATGGTACTCTCAAATTTCGCATTGATTACAGACAATTGAACAAGGTGACCATCAAGAACATATATCCATTTGCGGAGGATTTATGACTTATTTAATCAGCTAAAGGGAGAAGAAATGTTCTCGAAGATTTATCTAAGATCCAGATATCAACAGACACACATTAAGGAAGAAGACATTTAAAATACAACTTTTCAAACCAGGTATGGGCATTATGAGTTTGTTGTAGTTCCATTCGATTTGACTAATGATCCCGCTGCCTTTATTTTCTTGATGAATAGTGTGTTGCATCCTTATTTGGAAAAAGTTTGTTATTGTGTTCATTGATGATGCATTTGTATATTGTAAAAATGAATAAGAGCACGCTGAAAATTTAGCATTGGTATTGATATTGCTAAGAGAGCATCAATTGTATGCAAATCTTAGCAAATGAAGTTTCTTTTAGACACAAGTAAAATAATTGGGACATGTCGTTTCCAAGGAGTGCATAACAGTGGATCCAAAGAAGATAAGCGATATCATGGAGTGGGAAGCTCCCAGGAATGTGGATGAGGTGAGGTTCTTAATGGGGTTGACAGGTTATTATAGAAGGCTCATAAGGATATTCTCATAGATTACTTATCTTATTACATCATTTCAAAGTAAAGGTAAGAAGTTTGAATGAATAGAGGACTGTGCAACCAATTTCTAGTAGTTGAAGTAGTTGTTGACACACGCTCCAATTTTAAAGATGACATATCCAGACAAAGAGTTTGTGGTATATAAAAATGATTTTAAAAGAGGACTTGGTGGAGTCCTTAAGCAGGAAGGAAAAGTGGTATGTTATGAGTCACGAAAAATAAATGAGGACTAGCATAACTATATGACACATGCTATTAAGTTGGTAGTGATCATCCATTCATTGAATATGTGGAGGCACTATCTTTTTGGCAGACGATTTGTATTGATGAGTGATCACACTGGTTTGATGTATCTATTTGATGAACTGAATCTGAATGCCAATCAAGCTAAATGGTTGGCCATGATCAGTGATTTTCACTTTGATATCAAGTATATCAAGGGTAAAGAGAAAAAAATTGGAAATGCTCTTAGTATATGGATACATGTGAATCATATAGCAGCTATTAGTTGCATTGGGACATATCTATAGGATAGGATCTTGCAGGTAGGTTAGTAGGATGGAAGGTATAGAAATATTATACACAGGTTACAACAGAGAAAAGGTATAGGTACAAGTACAGTTAGTGGTATAGGTACAGGTACAAGTGTAGGTATAGGCATACAGGATGTGGACTATTGTCTTAAAGAAGATGGATTGGTCAGGTTTAGAGACGGGATATATGTTCTAGACAATAGTGAGCTCAAAAAGTTGACCTTGAGGGAGTTTCATGTGAAACCATATTCAGGTCACCAATGATACCAAAAGACATTGATAATAGTAAAAAGTTTTATTATTGGCTGAATCCCAAGAAGGATGTGGAGGATTTTATACCTAGATGTTTGGATTTTCAGTAGGTAAAGACAGAGTGTAAGCATCCAGCTGGAATTTTACATCTAATTGTGATTCTGGTGTAAATGGGAGGTCATTTCATGGATTTCATCACAGGTTTTCCCAAGACATCTAGATAGCATGATTCCATCATGGTTGTTATGGAAAAGTTGACAAAGGTTGCACACTTAATTCTAGGGAAGACTACGTATTCATAAAGTGATGTGGCACATGTGTTCATAAGAGATGTGTTCAGATTCCATGGTGTTCGAAAGAAAATTGTGTCAGACATAGATGCAAAGTTCACTTACAGGTTTTGGAAGGTGTTGTTTGTAGGTTTGGGCACAGAGTTGGCCTTGAGCAAAGCTTATCATCGTCAGATAGATGGACAGGCAGAGAGGGTCAACAGGATCCTTGAGGACATGTTGAGGATATATGTGATGCATCAACAACGAAAGTGGGAAGAGTATCTTGAACTGGTATAGTTCGATTACAACAATATGTATCAATAATATGTGAAGATGAGTCTATTTGAGGCATTGTATGGGTGGAGTTGCAATACTCCCATCAATTGGAGTGATCTAGTGAACATGGTATTGATTGGACCATACATGTGGAAAAATATGGAACATGAAAGGCAGGTAAGGGTGAAATCACGAAGTTGGGAAACACTTTTTGGTGGACGGCTAGAATATGGGAGAAATTTTTAATTTCTCGTCCGAGAAAATAGTCAACTCTATTTCTCGATTGAGAGTTTTAAAAACTCTCGTCCGAGAGTTTTATTGGGTTTAACCGGAGTTAAAAATCTCTCGGACGAGAGTTATGCATTTTCTCGTCCGAGAGTTTTATTGACGAAAACTCTCGGGAAGACTTTCGGACAAGAGTTTTAAAAACTCTCGGACAAGAGTTTTAAAAACTCTCGGATGAGAGTTTAAAAAACTCTCGTATGAGAGTTTAAAAAACTCTCGTATGAGAGTTTTAAAAACTCTCGTATGAGAGTTTTAAAAACTCTCGTATGAGAGTTTTAAAAACTCTCGTATGAGAGTTTTAAAAACTCTCGTATGAGAGTTTTAAAAACTCTCGTATGAGAGTTTTAAAAACTCTCATCCAAGAGTTTTATTCCTATAATAAAACACAAAAAAATTTAAGTTTTTAGAATTGGTACGTTATATAATTTAAATAGTACTTTATTAAAATTAAAAAATGATATAAAATAATAAAATTATAATTTTATTTTAAATTATTTTATTATTATTAATGATAAAAAAATACATGAAGATTTAATTAAATAAAATTTGTTACAATATTTTGTAATATCAATGTTATATAAAAAACTAAAAATATTTTTATATAAAACTAATTGATATATTAATATAAATAAAATAAAATTCTAAAACATAAATCAAAATAAAAACAACTATATATAATTTGTATAATATTTTTTTTGAAATTAATGAATAAATTTAAATTTAAAAAACAATTGACTAAATGCAATGAGGTGATAAAGGAGACAATGCATAGCACCTTAATATCGTTATAAATTCTTGGAAATCTCGAGAAATTTTTGAAGTGAGATGAGCTTCTCGGAATGGGTCACTTTATCTTCCACTTCAATTTCACACAATTAACTTGAAAGGAAGTCTATTTTCCTAGGTATGGATGTAAGGGAATGAACAATATTATTTGAACATTGAGTGAGATGCCCTTCTTGGAATGGGTCCTCCTATATTCCACTTTAGTTTCACAAGATTAAATTGAAATGAAGTTTATTTTCCTAGTTATGGATGTAAGGGGATAAAGAATATTATCCGAAAAGGAAATGAATGTTAAGTGTGACATTCCAAGCAGAAGTGTATGGGATTGGAGAATTATGTTATTGCAGAAAACTAACCCTTGACCCCTTAACCCTTGACCCATAACCCTTGACTCCTTAAACCCTAATTCCTAACCCCTAAACCCTTAACCCCCTAAACCTTAAACCACTAAACCCTTAACCCCTAACCCATTTACCCCCACTAAACCTCTAAATCCATAACCCATTTAACCCCTAAACCCTTAACCCCTACCCCTAACACGTTAACCCCTAACCCATTTAAGCACCTAACCCCCAAAACCCCTAACTCCTAACCCCTAAAATACTTAACTGCTAAATCCCCTAACCCCCTAAACCTCTAAACCAATCCTAACCCATTTAACCCCCTAAACATCAAAACCCCTAACCCCTTAAACCCTAATTCCCAACCCATAACCCTTGACCCCTTTAACCCTATTGCCTAACCCCTAACCCCTTAAACCCTAATTCCCAACCCCTAACCAATTCAACACCATAAACCCCTAAAAACCTAACCCATTTAAGTGTTTATTCCATTTAACCCCCAAAACCCTAACCCCTAACCCCTAAAATCCTTCACTGCTAAATCCCCTAACCCCCTAAACCTCTAAACCTATAACCCATTTAACCCCCTAAACCCTAAACCTCTAAAACCTTAACCCCTAACCCCTTAAACCCTAATTCCCAACCCCTAACCAATTCAACACCCTAAACCCCTAAAAACCTAACCCATTTAACCCCATTAACCCCTAACTTCTAACCCCTAAAATCCTTAACTGCTAAATCCCCTAACCCCTAAACCTCTAAACCAACCCTAACCCATTTAACCCCCTAAACCCTAAACCTATAACCCCTTAAACCCTAATTCCCAACCCATAACCCATTCAACCCCTTAAACACCTAAACCTCTAACCCATTAACCCTTGACCCCTTAAACACTAATTCCTAACCCCTAACCCATTTAACCCCCTAAACCCTAAACCTCTAAACCCTTAACCCCTAACCCATTTACACCCACTAAACCTCTAAACCCCTAACCAATTTAACCCCTAAACGCTAAACCTCTAAACCCTTAACTCCTACCCCTAACTCGTTAGTCCCTAATCCATTTAAGCCCCTAAACCCCAAAACCCCAAGCCCCTTAAACCCTAATTCCCAACCCATAAATCTCACCCCTTTAAACCCTAATTCTAACCCCTAAACTTAAGCCCTAATTGTTTAACTCCTTAACCAATTCAACACAGAACCCCTAAAAACCTAACCCATTTAAGGGATTCCATTTAACCCCAAACCCTAACTCTAACCCCTAAATGCCCACGTGAACTTATCCCTAAACCTCTAAATAACCCATTTAAACCCTAAACTCCTAAACTCCTAAAATTCTCTAACTTAATCCCCTAAAAAACCCTATTCCCAACTCCCTAACCTACCACTAGGATGACACTCCTTCCTCCTAAAATGAATCCATTTAACCCATTAACCACTAACTTAACCCTAAATCTCTCTAACTCAGTAGTCCTCTAACCCCTAAAACATTTAAACCACCCTAACTCCATTTAACCCCTAAACTAAAACCTATAACCTCCCACACTCCTAATTGGCACAATGATAACCCATTCAACCCCTTAAACACCTAAACCTCTAACCCATTAACCCTTGACCCCTAAAACACTAATTCCTAACCCTTAACCCATTTAACCCCCTAAACCCTAAACCTCTAAACCCTTAACCCCTAACCCATTTACCCCCTAAATGGGGGTAAATGGGTTAGGGGTTAAGGGTTTAGAGGTTTAGGGTTTAGGGGGTTAAATGGGTTAAGGGGGTAAATGGGTTAGGGGTTAAGGGTTTAGAGGTTTAGGGTTTAGGGGGTTAAATGGGTTAAGGGTTAGGAATTAGTGTTTAAGGGTTAGAGCTTTAGGTGTTTAAGGGGTTGAATCGGTTATGGGTTGGGAATTAGGGTTTAAGGGGTTATAGGTTTTGGGTTTAGGGGGTTAAATGGGTTAGGGTTGGTTTAGAGGTTTAGGGGGTTAGGGGATTTAGCAGTTAAGGATTTTAGGGGTTAGAAGTTAGTGGTTAATGGGGTTAAATGGGTTAGGTTTTTA